>JACXIW010001309.1:3617358-3627360 GCA_014825925.1 Bombus breviceps | reverse complement strand
GGCAGCCAACGGTCCGACCGACGGAGCAACGCGGGAAGGAGAGTAGCGCCGCCGAGTAGCGCCGTCCGTAGAGGAGGACAGCAGCGGATGGCCGGGAGGAGGCCATGGTGATAGAGTAGGACGTTCCCGCGACTACTCCAGTGCAACTTGGGGCGGTGGAGACGGGCGCAGGACCTCCTCTTCCAGACTATCCGGGAGAACGAGATCGCCCTCGCGGCAGTAGCCGAGCCGCTCCGAGTTCCCGACTCTTCGAACTGGTTCGGGGACACGGATGGATCAGCGGCCATAGCGTGGACGCCGGCGCTAAGCGCTCCCGCCGCCTTGCTCGATCGCGATAGCGGCTACGTCGCGGTCGAGTGGACAGGAATACCGGTGGTGAGCGTCTACGTCTCCCCCAACAGCGGACTGGCAGCGTACGGGGACTTCCTGGACCGGGTCGGCGATTGCGTCCGAGGATGCCTTACCCGCCAGGTACTCGTTCTCGGGGACTTCAATGCCCACTCCACCGAGTGGGGGAACACCGGTACGGACACCCGGGGAAGATGGCTGTCGGATTGGGCCGCGGGTCTCGGGCTCCTCCTGGCGAACAGGGACGCGGCGAACACCTGCGAGGCCTGGAGAGAATCCTCCGTGGTCGACATCACGTGGGCGACATCCCGGCTTTTCCGGAGAATACGCGACTGGAGAGTGGCCGTGGGCGTCGAGACCCTGTCCGACCACCTGTACGTGCTGAAGGACGGGGATATCGGCGACTCCCGAGGAAGAAGAAGAAGAGGAGGAACCCGGTCAGCGTCGAGATGGCGCTGGAAGGAGAGAGACCGGGAGATGCTTCGGGCGGCGCCCATCGTTTTCGCCTGGAGTTGAGACGCCCGAGACGAGACGACGGACACGAGGAGGAGCATCGACGAGGACGCCGAGGACCTCCGAAGGTGCATGAGCGCGGCGACGCTTCGATGCCGCGCTCCGTTCTGGGTGGCGGACGCGTCAGGTACGTGCACTGGTGGACGCCCGAGATCGCGGAGCTGCGAGAGAGGTGCGTACGAGCCGGAAGAGGATTCCTAAGGGCTCGTCGTCGCAGGCGGATGCGCGGCGAGGAGGACATCTCCCGCCGCTACCAGGCGTACAGAGAGGCGAGGCGCGCCCTCCAGCGGGAGATCGGGAACGCGAAGGCTCGGTGCTGGGCGGAGCTGATCGAGGCGGTCGAATCCGATTCGTGTGGGTGGCCGTACAAGATCGCGACGAAGAAGCTGAGACCCCCGGCCCCACCGCTGACCGCGGACATGGATCCGGTGGTGCTGGCCAACGTCGTCGCGAACCTGTTCCCCAGGTAGGACAGCAGCAGCAGCAACGACGACGACGACGACGACGACGCGGATCGGACGGTGCCGTTCCCCTCGCGGCCCGTCTCCCTCGATGACGAGACGGAGACGACGACGACGACGAACGGCGGTGACGGAGTGGAGCGAGGAGCTCCGAGTCACCGAAGAGGAGCTCCTCGAGGCGACGAAGAGAATGGCATCCCGCGACGTTGCACCGGGCCCGGACGGAATCCCAGGCCGAGCATGGGCGAATTCGATGGACATCGTGGCTCCCCGCCTGCGGCGGCTCTTCACCAGATGCCTGAAGGAAGGCGTCTACTCGCGGACGTGGCGGACGGCGAGACTGGTCCTGCTGCGGAAGGAGGGTCGTCCGCTGGACTCGTCGTCCGCGTACAGGCCGGGGTGCCTCCTCGACGAGGTGGTCAAGCTGTTCGAGCGGGTGATCGCCGGCCGCATGGGGGCGCACATGACGGGACGAACGCCCGGATGGCGCGACAGCCAGTTCGGGTTTCGCCGAGGCCACTGGACGGTGGACGCGGTGAGAGCGGTGAGGTCCATGGCGGAGTACATGGTCGCTCGGAGAGGGGTGGCGTTGGCCGTATCGCTGGACATCACCAACGCCTTCAACGCCATACGCTGGGACAGGATCGTGGAGGCACTGCGTCGCTTCGAGGTACCGGCGTACCTCGTCCGGGCCATCCGGGCGTACCTCGACGACAGGTGGATCCGGTACGTCGGTATCAAAGGAGCGGAAGTGAGAAGACCGGTGGAACGCGGCGTCCCGCAGGGATCGGTACTGGGGCTCATCCTGTGGATAACGGCGTACGACTCGGTCCTTCGTTGCCCCATGCCCCCGGGCACGGGAGTGGTGTGCTACGCCGACGACACTCTGGTTTTGGCTGGGGACGCTTTTGGCACGAGACCGAGACCCTTGCGGAGACGGCCGTGGAGAGCGCGGTACGCGCGATGCAGAAGATCGGACTGCACGTGTCGCCGGCCAAGTCCGAGTCCTTGGGATTTTACGATCGGCGCCGAAGAGGCCCCCCCCCTACCGGACTGTCGGCGTCCGTCAACGTTGGAGACGTGCGGGTCGGAGGCCGAATGAGGTACCTCGGTCTCGTCATCGACAGCCACTGGACGCTCGAGCCGCACTTCGAGCTTCTGGTCCCAAGGGTGACAGCCGCGGCCAACGCCCTGTGCGGCTTGCTACCCAACATCCGCGGGGCAGGATCGGGAGTTCGCCGACTGTACAAGGGTGTGATCCGGTCCCGAGTCCTCTACGGTGCTCCCGTATGGGCCGTGGACCTGTCGATGAGCCGCCGCAGCCTGATCCTGGTGAGAAGACTGCAGAGGACAACAGCCATCAGGGTAGCGCGGGGATACAGAACCATATCCCACGCGGCTGCGACCGTGTTGACAGCCTCCCCTCCGTTCGAGCTGCGGGCCCTCGAGCTCCGACGAGTCTACGAACACCTGAGGGGCCTGCGCTCGGACGAGCGCACCCGGACGACGACGATGAGGACGTCCACACTGACCGACGGGGAGTCGGGCCCGAACGTCCGCGCGGAGGCGAGACTGGAGACGTGGGAGCGGTGGCGCTCCGGACTCATCGCGGAGGATTCGAGACGGCCACACCGAGCCGTCCGCGTCATGCTGCCCAACTGGGAAGCCTGGTGGGACCGAGGCGGAGACCCGCTGACCTTTAGGATGACGCAGGTGCTCACCGGACACGGAGTCTTTGGCGCGTACCTGCAGAGGATTCGGCGGGAGGAGACCACCATCTGTCACCACTGCCAGGAGGGAGAGGACACGGCGCAGCATACCCTGGAGGCTTGCCCAGCCTGGGCGGGCCACCGACGCGTCTTGCAACTCGAAATCGGAGACAGCCTGGCCCCCGAAGCCATCGTCGGGGCCATGCTCGCATCGCCCCGGAAGTACAGCGCTGTCCGCTCGTTCTTCGAACAAGTGATGCTAGCGAAGGAGCGGGCGGAGAGGAACAGGGAGAGAGCGAGGGATCCAGCCAGGACGTCGCACAGAAGGAGCAACGCACGTGGCCGGGTCGTGGCTGTGGCGCGTCCACCACCCCCACCACCGCCGCCGCCGCTGACTTAGGCACGCGCCACAACAGGGAACGCGGTGACAGCGGGGCGTGGTCCCACCCTGGCCTCCCAACGGGGCAAGCCTCCCTTCAACACGGGAACAGGGAGCAGGCCGTCGATGTGCACCCCGGTAGAATTCACACGAGCGCCCCATTAACGTCAGGACGACCACCGTGGGGTTTTAGTCGGTAAGAGTCCGACACTACTCGGTCGTTGCGAAATCGGGCACCTGGGGGTGCCCACCGACCAAAGCAAGTGAGGAAGCCCCTCAGCATGGGAGACTGACGACGAGGGGCAGCCCGGTAGAATTACATTGGAGACCCCTGGTGCCTCTCTACCAACGTCAGGAGGATAACCGTGGGGTTTTAGTCGGTAAGAGTCCGACACTACTCGGTTGTTGCGAAAGCAACAGTGAGTGTCCATGAGGATTTCCCCACGTAAAAAAGAAAAGAAAAGGTTGGGTTAGGTTGGGGTTAGGTTGGGCTTCCCAACATGGCGGCAATCAGAACGGACGCGTGTCGGTCGCTCCGTACTCTGTGATCAATTTTCTGGCGGAAATCAACGTATTCGGAGGAGCATAGTGCGTGAAATTGTTGCACTAGTGGTGTGGAATGCGAGCAAATATAATGTTTTGTGGAGTTCGTGGATAAAAGTGTTAGAGGCGGAAGAACTTATCGTGATGATCGGTGCTGTGAGGTAGCCATCTTGAGACGCGCGGCGGTTGCGCTACACGCGGGCTACTCGTGTGCTGTGCGGCTGTTACCAGTTCGTGACGCTCGGGTGCGCCACCGTACGCGCCTCTCCAGTGCGGACCATAAACATTTGCGGAAGGTGACGCGCAATTATTCGTGGAGTGAGAACATTTATAGAGATCGCAATACTATTAATAATTGATATTAATATTCGTGGTAGTTATAAATTATAATAATATATATATATATAAATAATAATAGTGTAGGAAGCAAAGTATAGCGCTGTGGTGATCAGTGCAGTGAGGAAGTCATCTTCCTGACAACGGTGGAAAGCGAAATCAGCCTTATTGATGAGGGCTGTGAGCGAGATTAAATAAATAATTAAATCAAACAAACAAAGATGGAGAGACAAAAGAAAGAAATTACAGTTTACGGTGCAGGGGAGGGATACCCCAGTACCGGCGCAGCTAGCAGTAGTCAAGTGGGCTTCTCTGCGTCGATATCTTTCGACCACGGCTGTTCGGGAGTGGACCGCTAGGCCCCCGGATGCGTTTATGCGTCTGGCGAGATAGGAGGCAGCGACAGGATGGAAGTCGCGGATGAGTCCCCTGTGAGAGTCACCAGGACGAGGTCCCAAAGAAGCACGGACAGCTCGGACGGCGTTATTCTCGCCCCGGCCGCGGTAGAGGTCGCTACACCGCCTACGATGGGAGGACTCAGGACGTTCGCGAGGTCCGACGACGAAGAGTCGGTAACTTTGCTCGCGTCGCGGTCGTCGATGGCACCGACGGCGTCGAGAGGTACTAAACGGAAGAAGCTGTCAACAACCCCGGTGGTCACCGAGGCGCTGGCTTCGGAGATTAGGACGAGTTCGGCGGCGGACGTTAGCGCCGAAGTAAATAGACGTGTTCTGATGATCATGAAGGTTGCAACGACATCCGGCAACCTGAAGGGCACCTGCATAAAGGACTTGAAGGAGGCGGCGAGTTATATCTCCCCCGGCTGGGAGAAAAGGGACCGACTAGGGCGGAATCGGCGCAGGGTGCAGCGGCGCCGAGACTCACGGAAGCGAGGCTAACGGGGCTGGAAATGGAGAACGCGACGCGGCGTCAGGAGCTTGCCAGAAGAACCGCCTGCGCCCACGAGTACTCGCGGTGCAACGACTCGGCCCCCGAGTCGGCTCGTCCTCAGCGGCAGGAGAAAGACTACGAAGAGCGCCTCTGCGCTCTGGAGAGAAGATTTGAAGAAATCGGCCCATGGATACTAAGGGCCATAGAGGAGCGTTTCGAGGATCGCCGACCGCGCTCCTTGGAACCCCGGCGCAGGATGGATCCCTCTGCCACCAGACACACCCCGCACAAACTGCAACTCTCCTGAGGGAACGGGAGGACGAGGAATGAAAGGTGGTGGAGCCGAGAAGGAGGAGGAAGACGAGGAGCGAGAGGATGGCCGCTGCCGTTGTCGCCGCCGCAGCAGAGGCGAGGAAGGGGGCGACCGCGGCTCCGCCGACGAAGCAGACCCCAAGGACGACGGGTGCGCCGAACGCAGGCGCTTCCACTGTGACGAGGAAGGAGCCGGCGCAGGCGCCGAAGACGGCGTCGCTCCCTCGGACACCGCGTACGTCCGCGGTAACCCACACCCTGAACGAGGGGGCGAAGGTGTCATACGCCGACATCTTGGCGCGGGCAAGGAAGAGTATCCCGCTAAAGGATATAGGGGTCGAAGCCCTGGATATGAAGAGGACGATAACGGGCGCCATCATTCTAAAGGTCCCTGGCGACAAAGATAGAGGAAAGGCATCCCTGCTGGCGAGGCGCCTGGCCGAGGTATTGGACCCGGCCGCCGTGAAGATCGCTACACCAACGAAGATGGCGGAGCTGCGAGTTGTCGGGTTCGACATCTCGTACGATAAGGAGGACCTGCGGCAGGCGCTGGCCTTGGCGGCCGGATGCGGCACCCCCGAGGTGCGAATGGGCGAGATTGGCGCCTCCAGGGGCGGCCTTGGATCTGCGTGGGTCAGCTGCCCGGTCGCTGGAGCCCGGGAACTAGTCCGGGAAGGGAAGGTCGCGCAGGACTGGTCCAGGGCGGAAGTGACTGCTGTACCGAAGGGACTTTCCAAGATGGCGGCAAGCAGCGTGGACGCGTGCAGATCGCTCCGTACTGAATAACCGAATTTTTTGGGAAAAGTCAGTCTCTGGGACATAAAAAGTGTGTGAAAGTGAAGCAATAGTGCTTACGAAGTGCTGCGTTAAAAAAGTTTTGCGGAGCTAGTTGTGGAAAGTCCGCAAAGTGGAAAATAGAATCTTGTGCCGTGGCACGTGGCCGAGCACGCAGCGAGCAGAGTGCAAGCGTGAATATCTGGGGCCTAAGACTGCCCAAGTGAAACTTAAGCGTTGCTAAAACGCCGAAAAACAAAGTGTGCTTGTGGAGTGCACAGTGGATAAAAGAATTAATAAATAAACATAGTGCAAAGAACTGTGGTGAGCACGTGGTAAAAGTGAGGTTAAGTGCGTGGGGACGCCATATTGGGACGAGCGACTGCAGCGCCGCCTCAGGGGCTACCCGGGAAACAGCGCGCAACCCGCCATTTTTGGACGGAGCCAGCAACGCCACCATACGGAATAAGCTGGAACGCGCTCACTTACCGACCACAGCCGGGTCCACCTATACCGACCGCAGCCGCATACTTACCATCACCGCTGAGCAGTCAGCACGGCAGCGAGTCAATTAAAGGAATATAAGAGAGGTAAGTGCAAACGGCTTATTTAAGCCGCCACTACGCCTCTAGCTCTCTTTAGAAAACAATACGCCGCTGGACTTAGACAAAATCCGGCGGAGAAAGCAATACGCCGCTGGGCTTAGAGAAATCCGGCAGAGCAAAGCGATACGCCGCTGGACTTAGACAAGAGTCCGGCGGGGGAAGGCAATACGCCGCTGGACTTAGACGTAAGTCCGGCAAAGCAAGGCAATACGCCGCCGGACTTAGACTCCGCGCGGCCGAAAAGGAAAACAGCGGTGGAAGCGGGCAGCTCTACGATGCCATCTCAGAGCAGCACACCGCCCACTGGAAGGGCAAGGGTTGTCCTACAACCCTTAAAAACTTTGAAACCGGAGAAAAGCACGGAGGGCCGCCCCCCCAGCATACGCCAGAAAAGCCAGAAAAGCCAAGCCCCAAGGAAATCACACCAGCCGGCAAAGAAACTAAAAAGCGGTCTGTACCCGATCTAAGGGAACAGGCGAGCGAGATAGAAAAGAAGGTTCTGGCATTCTGTTTGGACCCCGCGAAAAAAGTGAATAAAGAGCAGGCCGCAACAATCATGCGGTACTTCAAGGACATGAGGGGTATAGTGGAGGAAATGCTGCTCCATAACAGCTATCTCACCGGAAAGCTGGAGCAGACCCCCACAGAAGACAAGAGCCAGGGTGCGGCCATACTAAACGTCGTCAACCGCTCGGTACAAGCGAGCAAGCGGCTAGAGATAGCCGTCACAAAAAATACACAGGCCGAGGAAAGAATACCCTCGTACGCGGAAAAGGTCAAAATGACCAGTAATAAGATCGCGCAGAAGGCGGTAAAACCACCAAAGAACGTGGTGATAATCCGCCCGGAGAACAAGGATAGCGAAATTAAGACGAGCGAAGAGGCAAGGGAGGCAGTGTTCACCCTTGTCAATCCCCGAAAAAAGGGGATACAAGTCGCCGCGGTCCGCAAGATAAGCGGAAACGGGCTCGTAGTGGAAACAAGGAATCCGGAGGATCTGAAAGCCTTCATAGGAAACGACAAGCTCCGAGAGGCCGGCCTGAAGGCCAACACGCTGCAACGGAGAAACCCTAGGATGATCATGTATGACGTCCCGAGGGAGATCTCAGAAAAAGATATATCCTCATGCATGAGGAAACAGAACCAGGAACGGCTCACCGACAGCGATGTCTCAGCCATAAAGTTCTGCTTCAGGACGGGCCGCAAAGACCAGGAAGAAACCAACTGGGTAATGGGAGTACCCCCCCCCCCCCAGGTAAGGGAAACACTCCTCAAAGGGAAAGTTTATATCTCCTGGAATGCATGCAAAGTAAAGGACTACATCGCGACCAGCAGATGTTACAAATGTCAAGGATTCGGGCACGTGGCTAAATACTGCCGCGTAGCCTACGACATTTGCGCTCATTGCGCCGAGAGTGGGCACAGCACCAAAGAGTGCCGTAACAAAGACAGCCACCCTAGTTGCGTAAACTGTAAGAAAGCAGGGAAAAAAGGTGACCACGCGGCCTCCAACGCGGAGTGCCCGATGTATAAAAAAGGCCCTGGAGCTGTCGATAGCCAGAAGATCGTATGAATAAGATGTCTGACGACAAAGACCGCGGACTCGGGAGTCAACGGGGTATAAGGATCCTGCAGCACAACATGCAGAGATCAAGAATTGTCCCCCATGAAATCAGGGCGCTGATGAGGTCTGATGGCAACGTCATCCTGCTAATGCAGGAGCCATACAGCCTAGAAGGCAAAGCGCCTGGGCTCGGCGCGGATGCAGCGATCGCCTGCCGGGGTACTAAGCAAGACCCACCAATGGCTACGGTGGGAGTCAGGAGTAAGCACTTAACGGCGCTCGAAATCGCCAGCCTCTGCACAACGCACTGCGTATGTGTGCAAATAAGCGACGGTGCGACGGAAATCCACGTGGTCAGCCAGTACTTCCCGCCGTCCGAGAACATGGAGATCGGAATAAGGCAGCTGGAGGCAGTATTGAAACATCTGAGGGGCAGGAAAATCATAATTGGCATAGACGCAAATGCCAAATCCCCCCTATGGAACAGCAAGAGCACCGACGACAGAGGCGAGGCCCTGGAAGCCATCATCGCACAATATGGCCTCCATATTGTCAATAAATCAGGGCAGGCTTACACCTTCGAAACCACCCGAGGGCGATCCAACATAGACGTGACCCTGGCGAGCCCGGAGCTGATACCGCTCGTGAGGGAATGGACAGTGCACGAGGACGGAACCTCCAGCGACCACAGAATCCTGGAGACGCGCCTTGACTTCGACAAACGCAGCACCCCGCCTAACCAGCAGGAAAGGCGGTGTAATATGAGAGCCGCTAACTGGGAGGAGTTCCAAAAAATCCTCTTGGAAGAGAGGGTGGCACTCCGAGCAATAGCCCTCCAGCGGGCAGACGACGTCGAGAGGATGGCGGAGCGCCTGCAGGAGGCTCTGATAAGAGCCTGCGACGAGGCCATACCCAGGAAGAAGTGGCACAATAAATCGGTTCCTTGGTGGACGCCGGAACTAACCAGATTGAAACGGCGCACCTACCGTGCAAGAAGAAGGTACCAGGCGTCCAGGGACCCCACCGCGAGGGAACAGGGAAAGCAAGAATACCGGGAGGCCCTGCGGACTTACAAGAAGGCAGTCACGAAAGCGAGGACCCAGAGCTGGCAAGAGTTTGTCACCAAAGAAGGCAACAAGGAGCCCTGGGGAATCGTATACAAGACGCTCGCGGGAAGGATCAGGAGAGAAGAAACGGCATCAACGCTGCAAACGCCACAAGGAGATACCTCCAACTGGCGCTCAACCGCGGAAGCGATGCTGGCAGCCCTCCTACCGGACGACCAAGAGAGCTCGGACACACCGGAACAAGCCACGACACGACGGGACATGGCAACCCCCCCGGAGGCCGAAGACACCGCGGAATTCTGCATGGAAGAACTCTGCGGAGCAGTCAAAAGGCTGACGAGAGGAAAGTGCCCCGGACCCGACATGATCGAGGTGGAAGTGATTCAGCGCGCCTGGGGAGTGCTCCATCAGGAGATGCTGAAGACAATGAACGGCTGCCTCGCCTGGGGAATATTCCCGAAAATCTGGAAGGTGGGAAACCTCATCACCATCCCAAAAGG
>JACXIW010001309.1:3464704-3478912 GCA_014825925.1 Bombus breviceps | reverse complement strand
AATACTAAAGATAGAATCTGCAAAACTGTAAAAACGTCCGATTTGACCGTGACCGTAGTTTCCACGGCGCAGACCGGATGTTGTACCCTGTGTTTAACAGTAGATGAGCAGTGTAACGCACATCGAATTGTTGTCATATCTACATTCGAAACGGAGGTACGTTGATTTTAATATTTAAGACAGAATCTGCAAAACTGCAAATACGCTGGACTTGACATTGACCAGAGCTCGCGTAGCGCAAACCGGAAGTCGTACCCCGAAATTGGCTGCATACGTGGAGTTGGGCGCACATCGTATTGTCGTCACATCATCAATAAAAACGGAGATTGGCTGGTAGCCAAATTAAAGACAGAATCTGCAAAATTGTATATACGTTGGATTTGACAGTGACCGTATTTCACATAGCACAAACAAAATGATGTACAGTGTATTTAGCAGTATATGTGGAGTATAATGCACATCGAATTATTGTTATGTCCACTATCGAGAGGGTCTACGTTGATTTAGATATCAAAGACAGATTCTGCAAAACTGCAAATGCGCTGGATTCAACACAGACCGGAGTACTCATAGCGAAAGCCGGATTATATATCATGTATTTGGCAGCATGAGTGGAGTAGGACGAACATCGTATGGTCGTCATATCATCAATAGTAACGGGGGTACGTCGATTTAAATATTTAAAACAGAATCTGCAAAAGTGCAAATTCGCTGGATTTGACAGAGACAAGAGTTCACATAGCGCAATCCGGATGTTGTACCCTATATTTGCAGCAACTGTGGAGTATAACACACAAGGAATTGTTGTCATGTCTACATTCAAAACGGAGATACGTTGAATTAAATATTTAGTACAGGATCTGCATAACTGCAAGTACGCTGGACTTCGGAAAGACCAGAGTTCACGTAGCGCAAACCGGGTGGGGTACCCTGTATTTGGCAGCATATGTAGAGTAGGTCGCACATCGTATTGTTGTCATATCATTAATAGTAACGGAGATACGCTGATTTCAATATTAAGGACAGAATCTGCAATACCGCACGTTCGCTGGATTTGACAGTGACCGTTATTCATGTAGCGCATACCATAAGTTGTACCCCTTATTTGGCAGCGTATTTGAAGTATAAACCTCGTCGAAATGCTGTTATATCTACTTTCGAAACGGAGGAACCTTCATTTGAATATTTAAGACAGAATCTTGCAAAACTGCAAATACGCTGCGTTTGACAGAGGCCAGAGTATACGTAGCGCAAACCGGATATTGTTCCCTGTATTTGGAAGCATATGGGGAGTACAACGCACATCTAATTGTTGTCATATCCGCTTTCGAAACGGAGATACATCGAACTAAATATTTAAGACAGTATCTGCAAAAATGCAAATACGGAGGGCTTGACATTAACCAGAGCTCACATAGCGTAAACCGGATGTTGTGGCCCCGAATTTGGCAGCATATGTGGTGTAGGAGGCACATCGTATTGTCGTCATATCATCAATAGTAACGGAGATACGTTCATTTGAATATTAGAGATGTAATCTGCAAAGCTACAAATACGCTGGACTTGACAGAGTCCAGAGTTCACGTAGCGCCAACCGGATGGTGTACTCTCTATTCGGCAGCATGTGTGGAGGAGGACGCACATCGTCGTATCATCAATAGAAGCGTTGATAGGCTGATTTCAAAATTAAAGACAGAATCTGCAAAACTGCAAATACGTTGGATTTGACAGTGACCGTAGTTCACGTAGCGCAAACCGTATGTTGTACCGCGTATTTGGCAGCATTTGCGGAGTACAACGCACATCGAGTTGTTGTCATCAATACTTTCGAAACGCAGGTATGTTGATTTGAATATTTAAGACAGAATCTGCATAGCTGCAAATACGCTCTACTTGACACTGACCAGAGCTCACGTAACGTAAACCGGATGTTGTTCCCCGAATTTTGCTGCATACGTCGAGTTGGACGCACATCGTATTGTCATCACATCATCAATAGAAACGGAGATACGCTGATTTCAAAATTAAAGACAGGATCTGCATAACTGCAAATACGCTGGTCTTCGCAAAGACCATAGTTCACGTAGCGCTAACCGGATGTCGTATCCCGAGTTTGGCAGCATATGTGGAGTTGGAAGAACATCGTATTGTCGTCACATCATCAATAGAAACGGAAATTGGTTCATTCCCTAATTAAAGACAGAATCTGCATAACTGCAAAGGCGCTGGATTTGACAGAGACCAGAGTTCATATAGCGCAAACCGCATGTTGTTCCTTGTATTTGGCAGTATATGTAGTGTAGGACGCACATCGTATTATCATCATATCATCAATCGAAACGGACATACGCTGATTTCAAGATTAATGACCGAATTTGCAAAGCTGCAAATACGTTGGATTTGACAGTGACCGCAATTCACGTAGCGCAAACTGGATGATGTACCCTGTATTTGGCAGCATTTGTGCAGTATAATGCACAGCGCTGTGTCGTCCTACCGCCAAAAGTAGCTGAGATGCATTCAATTTAAGACATATTTCAGACAGAATCTGTAAAACTGCGAATACACTAGAATTGATAGTGCCCACATTTCATGTACTACAAACCGGGTGTTGAACCTTGTATTTGGCAGCATGTGTGGAGTAGGACGCACATCATATTATCGCCATATCAACAACAGAAACGGAGGTATGTTGATTTAAATATTTAAGACAGAATATGCAAAACTGTAAATGCACTGGATTTGACAGAGACCAGAGTTCACATAGCGCAAGCCGGATACTGTAACCTCTATTTGACAGCATATGTGTAGCAGGACGCACAGCGTATTGTCGTCATATCGTCAATAGTAACAGAGATACGTTGATTTGAATATTTAAGACAGAATCTGCAAAACTGCAAATGAGTTGGATTTGACAGAGACCAGAGTTTACATAGCGTAAAGCGGATGTTGTACCCTGTAATCTGGCTGCACATGTGGAGTACAATGTACATCGAATTGACCACATATCTCCAAGAGAATCGGAAACATGTTGATTTAAATATTTAAGACAGAATTTGCAAAACTGCAAATGCGCTGAGTTCGACAGAGGCCAGAGTTCACATAACGCACACCGGATAACATACCCTGTATTTGGCAGCATAAGTGGAGTAGGACGCACATCGTTTTGTCGTCATATCATCAATAGAAACGAAGGTACCGTGATTAGAATATTTATGACAGGATCTGCATGACTGCAAATACGCTGGACTTTTCAGCGACCAGAGTAAAAATTGCGCAAACTGGAAAGTGTACCCTGTATTTGGCAGCATATGAGGAGTTGGACACACATCGAATTGTTGACATATCTACTTTCGAAACGGAGATACGTTGATTTAAATGTTTAAGACAGAATCTGCAAAACTGCAAATGCGCAGGGCTTTACAGCGACCAGAGTACAAATTGCGCATACTGGAAGGTGTACCCTGTACTTGGCAGCATATGAGGAGTTGGACACACATCGAATTGTTGTCATATCTACTTTCGAAACGGAGATACGTTGAATTAAATGTTTAAGACAGAATCTGCAAAACTGAACAAACGTCGGATTTGACAGCGACCGTAGTACACGTAGCGCAAAGCGGATGTTGTGCCCTGTGTTTGGCAGTATCTGTGGAATATAGCGCACATCGAATTGTTGTCATATCTACCTTCGAAATGGAGGTACGTCGATTTCAATATTTAAGACGCAATCAGCAAAGCCGCAAATACGCTGGATTTGACAGAGTCCAGAGGTCACGTGGCGCAAACCGGATGTTGTACACTGTGTTTGGCAGTATATGTGGACTATAACGCACATCGAATTGTTGTCATATCTACCTTCGAAATGGAGGTACGTTGATTTAAATATTTTAGACAGAATCTGCAAAACCGCAAATACGCTGGATTTGACTGAGGCCAGAGTATACGTAGCGCATACCGGATATTGTACCCTGTATTTGGCAGCATATGGGGAGTACAACGCACATCTAATTGTTGTCATATCAACTTTCGAAACGGAGATACATCGAATTAAATATTTAAAACAGAATCTGCAAGAATGCAAATACGGAGGCCTTGACAATAACCAGAGCTCACATAGCGCAAACCGGATGTTGTACCCTGTATTTGGCAGCAAATGTGGAGAAGGACGCACATCGCATTGTCGTCACATCTTCAATAGAAACGGAGATACGCTGATTTCAATATTAAAGACAGAATCTGCAAAACTGTACAAACGTCGGATTTGACAGTGACCGTAGTTTCCGCGGCGCAAACCGGATGTTGTACTCTGTGTTTAACAGTATATGTGGAGTATAACGCACATCGAATTGTTGTCATATCTACTTTCGAAACGGAGGTACGTTGATTTAAATATTTTAGACAGAATGTGCAAAACAGCAAATACGGTCAGCATTGCACAGTCCAGAGATCACGCAGCGCAACCCGGATGATGTTGACTTCATTTGGCAGCATATGTGGAGTAGGAATCACATCGTATTGTCGTCATACCATCAATAGTAACAGAGATACGCAGATTTGAATATTTAAGACCGAATCAGCCAAACTGCAAATACGCTGTGTTGGACACAGACCGTAGCCCACGTACCGCAAAATGTATGTTGTACCCTGAATTTGGCTGCATACGTGCGGTTGGACGCACATTGTATTGTAGTTACATCATTAATAGAAACGGAGATAGGTTGATTTCAAAATTAAAGACACAATCTGCAAAACTGCACACACGTTGGATTTGACAGTCACCGTAGTTTCCGCGGCGCAAACCGGATGTTGTACTCTGTGTTTAACAGTATATGTGGAGTATAACGCACATCGAATTATAGCACATTATCAATAGACACGGAGATAGGTTGATTTCCAAATTAAAGAATGAATCTGCAATACCGCACATACGTTGGATTTGACAGTGACCGTTATTCATGTAGCGCATACCATAAGTTGTACCCCGTATTTGGCGGCGTATGTGGAGTATAAAGCTCGTCGAAAGGCTGTGATATCTACTTTCGAAACGGAGAAACCTTGATTTGAATATTTAAGACAGAATCTGCAAGACTGCAAATACGCTGTGTTTGACAGAGGCCAGAGTATACGTAGCGCAAATCGGATATTGTACCCTGTATTTAGAAGCATATGGGGAGTACAACGCACATCTAATTGTTGTCATATCCGCTTTCGAAACGGAGATACATCGAACTAAATATTTAAGACTGAATCTGCAAAAATGCAAATACGGAGGACTTGACATTAACCAGAGCTCACGTAGCGTAAACCGGATGTTGTGGCCCCGAATTTGGCAGCATATGTGGTATAGGAGGCACATCGCATTGTCGTCATATCATCAATAGAATCGGAGCCACGTTGATTTAAATATTTTCGACGGAACGTGCAACACTGCAAATGCGCTGGATTTGACATTGACCAGAGCTCACGTAGCGCAAACCGGATCTCGTACCCCGAATTTGGCAGCATATGTGGAGTATAACAAATATCGAATTGTTGTTATATCTACTTTCGAAATGGAGGTACGTCGATTTAAATATTTAAAACAGAATTTGTGAAATTGCAAATACGCTAGACATTGCACAGACCAGAGGTCACGCTTCGTAAGCCGGAAGATGTTAACTTCATTTGGCAGCATATGTGGCGGCATATAGGACGCACACCGTATTGTCGTCATATCATCAATAAAAACGGAGATACGTTGAGTTGAATATATAAGACAGAATCAGCAAAACTTCAAAACCGCGGGACTTAACAGTGACCAGAGCTCACGTAGCGCAATACAGATGGTGTACCCTGTATTTGGCAGCATATGTGGAGTAGGACGCTCATCGCATTGTCGTCATGTCATCAATAGTACCGCAGATACATTGATTTGAATATTTAACACAGAATCTGCAAAACTGCAATTGCGCTGGATTTGACAGAGTCCAGAGTTCACATAGCGAAAACCGGATGCTGTACCCGGTATCTGGCTGCATATGTGGAGTACAAGGTACATCGAATTGACCACATATCTCCAAGAGAATCGGAAACACGTTGATTTAAATATTTAAGACAGAATCTGCAACACTGCAAATGCGCTGGATTTGACAGAGACCAGAGTCACATAGCGCAAACCGGATGTTGTACCATGTATCTGGCTGCATATGTGGAGTACAAGGTACATCGAATTGACCACATATCTCCAAGAGAATCGGAAACACGTTGATTTAAATATTTAAGACAGAATCTGCAACACTGCAAATGCGCTGGATTTGACAGAGACCAGAGTCACATAGCGCAAACCGGATGTTGTACCATGTATCTGGCTGCATATGTGAAGTACAATGTACATCGAATTGACCACATATCTCCAAGAGAATCGGAAACACGTTGATTTAAATATTTAAGACAGAATCTGCAACACTGCAAATGCGATGGATTTCACAGAGACCAGAGTTCACGAAGCGCAAACCGGATGTTGTACCCTGTATTTGTCTGCATACGTGGAGTTGGACGCACATCGTATTGTCGTGACATCATCAATAGAAACGGAGATTGGCTCATTCCCAAAATAGAGACAGAATCTGCAAAATTGAATATACGTTGGATTTGAGAGTGACCATAGTTCACGTATCGCAAACCGGATGTTGTACCCTGTGTTTGGCAGTATATGTGGAGCATAACGCACATCGAATTGTAGTCATATCCACTTTCGAAACGCAGATATATTTATTGGAATATTTAAGACAGAATTTGCAAAACTGCAAATACGCAGGACTGGACATAGACCAGAGCTCACGTAGCGCAAACCGGACGTTGTACCCCGAATTTGGCTGCATACGTGGAGTTGGACGCACATCGTATTGTCGTCACATCATCAATAGAAACGGAGATTGGCTCATTCCCAAATTAGAGACAGAATCTGCAAAATTGAATATACGTTGGATTTGAGAGTGACCATATTTCAAGTAGCGCAAACCGGATGTTGTACCCCGAGTTTGGCAGCACATGTGGAGAAGGACACACAGCGTATTATAGTAATATCATCAATAGAAACGAAGGTACGTTGATTTAGATATTTATGACAGAATCAGCAAAACTGCAAATACGCTTGGTTCGACATAGGCCAGAGTTCACTTATCGCAAGCCGGATGATGTACCCTGTATGTGGGAGCATTTGTGGAGGAGGACGCACATCGTACTGTCGTCATATCATCAATAGAAACGTAGATAGGCTGATTTCAAAATTAAAGACAGAAACTGCAAAACTGCAAATACGATGTGTTTCACAGTGACCGCAGTTCAACTAGCGCCAAACCGGATAGTGTACCCTGTATTTGCCAGGATATGTGGAGAAGGACACACATCGCATTGTCGTCACATCATAAATACAAGCGGAGATTGGCTGATTCCCAAATTAAAGATAGAATCTGTAAAATTATATATACGTTGGATTTGAAAGTGACCGTACTTCACGTTGCGCATACCGGATGCGGCACCCTGTATATATTGTACCCTGTGTTTGGCAGTATATGTGGAGCATAACGCACTTCGAATTGTAGTTATATGCACTTTCGAAACGCAGATATATTGATATGAATATTTAAGACAGAATTTGCAAAACTGCAAATACGCTGAGTTTGACAGAGGCCAGAGTTCACATAACGCAAAGCGGATGATGTACCCTGTATTTGGCAGCATGTGTGGAGTAGGACGCACATCATATTGTCGTCATATCCACTTTCGAAACGGAGATACATCGAATTGAATATTTAAGACAGAATCTGCAAAAATACAAATACGGAGGTATTGACATTAACCTGAGCTCACGTAGCGCAAACCGGATGTTGCGGCCGCGAATTTGGCAACTTTTGTAGTGTAGGAGGCACATCGCATTGTCGTCATATCATCAATAGAAACGGAGGCACGTTGATTTAAATATTTACGACGGAACGTGCAACACTGCAAATGCGCTGGATTTGACATTGACCAGAGCTCACGTAGCGCAAACCGGATTGCGTACCCCGAATTTGGCAGCATATGGGGAGTACAACGCACATCTAATTGTTGTCATATCCACTTTCGAAACGGAGATACATCGAATTATATATTTAAGACAGAAGCTGCAAAGACGCAAATACGCACGACTTGACATTGACCAGAGCTCACGTAGCGCAAACCGGTTGTTGTACCCCGAATTTGGCAGCATACGTGGAGTTGGACGGACATCGTATTGTCGTCACACCATAAATACAAACGGAGATTGGCTGATTCCCAAATTAAAGACAGAATCTGCAAAATTATATATACGTTGCATTTGACAGTGACCACAGTTCACGTAGCGCAAACCAAATGTTGTACCCTGTGTTTGGCAGTATATTTGGAGTATAACGCACATTGTATTGTCGTCATGTCGTCAATAGTAACAGAGATACGCTGATTTGAATATTTAATACGGAATCTGCAAAGCTGCAAATGTACTGGATTCGACACCCACCACAGCTCACGTAGTGCAAACCGGATGATGTATCCTGTTATTGGCAGTATATGTGGACTATAACGTACATCGTATTGATGTCATATCATCAATAGAAACGGAGGTACGTTGATTTAAATATTTAAGACAAAATCTGCAAAACTGCAAATGCGCTGGATTTGACAGAGACCAGAGTTCACATAGCACAAACCGGATGTTATATCCTCCATTTGACAGCATATGTTTAGCAGGACGCACAGCGTATTGGCGTCATATCGTCAATAGTAACAGAGATAAGCTGATTTGAATATTTAAGACAGAATTTGCAAAACTGCAAATGAGTTGGATTTGACAGAGACCAGAGTTCACATAGCGTAAAGCGGTTGTTGTACCCTGTAATCTGGCTGCACATGTGGAGTACAATGTACATCGAATTGACCACATATCTCCAAGAGAATCGGAAACATGTTGATTTAAATATTTAAGACAGAATTTGCAAAACTGCAAATACGCTGAGTATGACAGAGGCCAGAGTTCACGTAACGCAAAGCGGATGATGTACCCTGTATTTGGCAGCATGTGTGGAGAAGGACGCACATCATATTGTCGTCATATCATCAATAGAAACGGAGATACGTTGATTTGAATATCTAAGACACAATTTGCAAAACTGCAAATACGCAGTACTTGACATTGACCAGAGTTCACGTAGCGCAAACCGGATGTTGTACCCCGTATTTGCCTGCATACGTGGAATTGGACACACATCGTATTGTCGTCACATCAGCAATAGAAACGGAGATTGGTTCATTCCCAAATTAAAGACAGAATCTGCAAAATTATATATACATTGGATTTGACAGGGACCAGAGTTCACATAGCGCAAACCGGATGGTGTACCCTGTGTTTGGCAGCATAATTGGTGTAGGACGCACATCGTATTGTCGTCATGTCATCAAAAGAAAAGCAGGTACGTTGATTTAAATATTTAAGACAAAATCTACAAAACTGCAAATGTGCTGGATTTGACAGAGACCAGAGTTCACATAGCGCTAACCGGATGGTCAACCCTGTATTTGGCAGTAAATGTAGAGTATAACGTACACCGAATTGTTGTCATATCTACTTTCGAATCGGAGGGACGTGGATTTAAATATGTAAGACTGAATCTGAAGAATTGCAAATGCGCTGGATTTGACAGAGAGCAGAGTTCACATAGCGCAAACCGGATGGTATAGCCTGTATTTGGCAGCAAAGTTGGTGTAGGGCGCACGTCGTATTGCCGTTACATCATCAATAGGATCGGGGATACGCTGATTTCAAAATTAAAGATAGAATCTGCAAAACTGCACGTACGTTGGATTTGATAGTGACCGTAGTTCACGTAGCGCAAACCGAAGGTTTTACGTTGTCTTTGGCAGTATATGTGGAGCATGACGCACATCGAATTGTAGTCATATCCACTTTCGATACGCAGATATATTGATTTGAATATCTAAGACACAATTTGCAAAACTGCAAATACGCAGTACTTGACATTGACCAGAGCTCACGTAGCGCAAACCGGATGTTGTACCCCGTATTTGGCTGCATACGTGGAGTTGGACACACATCGTATTGTGGTCACATCAGCAATAGAAACGGAGATTGGTTCATTCCCAAATTAAAGACAGAATCTGCAAAATTATATATACATTGGATTTGACAGGGACCAGAGTTCACATAGTGCAAACCGGATGGTGTACCCTGTATTTGGCAGCATAATTGGTGTAGGACGCACATCGTATTGTCGTCATGTCATCAATAGAAAAGGAGGTACGTTGATTTAAATAATTAAGGCAAAAGCTGCAAAACTGCAAATGCGCTGGACTTGACAAAGACCAGAGTACACGTATCGCAAACCGGATGGTGTACCCTGTATTTGGCAGTATATGCAGAGTATAGCGCACATCGATTTGTTGTCTTATCTACTTTCGAAACGGAGGTACGTTAATTTAAATATTTAAGACAGAATCCGCATAACTGGAAATACGCCGGACTTGACAAAGACCAGAGTTCACGTAGCGCAATCCGGATGTTGTACCCGAGTTTGGCAGTATATGTGGTGTAGGACGCACATCGTATTGCCGTTACATGCTCAACAGAAACGGAGATACGCTGATTTCAAAATTAAAGACAGAATCTGAAAAACTGCACGTACGTTGGATTTGATAGTGACCGTAGTTAACGTAGCGCAAACCGAAGGTTGTATCTTGTATTTGGCAGCATATGAGGAGTTGAACGCACATCGAATTGTTGTCATATATACATTCGCAACGGAGATGCGCTGATTTGTATATTTGAGGGGAATTTGCAAAACTGCAAATACGCTGCGCTTGACAGAGTCCAGATTTCACGTAGCGCAAACCAGATAGTGTACCCTGTATTTGGCAGTATTTCTGGAATATAACTGACATTGAATTGTTGTCGCATCTACTTTCGAAATGGAGGTTCGTTGATTTAAGTATTTAAGATGGGATCTGCAAAACTGCCAATGCGCTGAATTTGACAGAGACTAGAGTTCATGTAGCGCAAACCGGATGGTGTGCCCTGTATTTGGCAGCATACGTGGAGTGGGGCGTACATCGTATTGTTGTCATATCTACTTTCGAAACGGAGATACGTTGATTTAAATATTTAAAATAGAATCTGCAAAACTGTAAATACGCCGCATTTGACAGAGACCATAGTTTACATAGCGCAGGGCGGATGGTGTACTCTATATTTGGCAGAATATCTGGAATATAACTCACATCGAATTGTTGTCACTTCCACTTTCGAAACGGAGGTACGCTGATTTACACATCTAAGACAGAATCTGCATAACTGCAATTACGCTGGATTTGGCAAAGAACAGATTTCACGTTGCGAAAACCGGATGGTGTACCCTCTATTCGGCAGCATAGGTGCACCATAACGCACACAGTGTTGTCGTCATATCATCAGATGAAACAGAGATACGCTGATTTGAATATTTAAGACAGAATCTGCTAAACTGCAAATACGTTGGATTTGACAGTGACCGTAGTTCAGGTAGCATAAACCGATTGTTGTATCCTGAGTTTGGCAGTATATGTGGAGTAGGGCGCACATCGTATTCTCGTCATATCAGAAATAGAAACGCATTTACGTTGATTTGAATATTTAGGACAGAATCTGCAAAACTGAAAATACGTTGGATTTGACAGAGGCCAGAGTTCACGTAGCGCAAACCGGATGGTGCACCCTGTATTTGGCAGCATATGTGGAGTAGGTCGCACATCGTATCGTCGTCATATCATCAATAGAAACGGAGATACGTTTATTTGAATATTAGAGATATAATCTTCAAAGCTACAAATACGCTGGACTTGACAGTGTCCAGAGATCACGTAGCGCCAACCGGATGGTGTACCCTCTATTGGGCAGCATGTGTGGAGGAGGACGCACGTCGTATTGTCGTCATATCATCAATAGAAGCGTAGATATGTTGATTTCAAAATTAAAGACAGAATCTGCAAAACTGTACATACGATGGATTTGACAGTGAACGTAATTTCCACGGCGCAAACCGGATGTTGCACCCTGTGTTTAACAGTATATGAGCAGTATAACGCACATCGTATTGTTGTCATATCTACCTTCGAAACGGAGGTACGTTGATTTAAATATTTAAGACAGAATCTGCGAAGCTGCAAATACGCTGGATTTGACAGTGACCGTAGTTCAAGTAGCGCACACCGTATGTTGTACCCCGTATTTGGCAGCATATGAGGAGTATTACGCACATCGAATTGTTGTCATATCTACTTTTTAAGCGGAGATACATTGACTTAAATATTTAAGAGATAAATTGAAAAGCTGCAAATACGCTGGTCTTCACAAAGACCATAGTTCAGGTTGCGCAAACCGGACGTTGTACCCCGAGTTTGGCAGCATATTTGGGTTAGGTCGCTCATCGTATTGTCGTTACATCATAAATAGAAACGGGGATACACTGATTTCAAAATTAAAGACAGTATCTGCAAAACTGCACGTACGATGGATTTGATAGTGAGCGTAGTTCACGCAGCGCAAACCGGATGCTGTGCACTGTATTAGCCAGTATATGTCGAGTATAAAGATCGTCGAATTGTAGTCATGTCTACTTTGGAAACGGAGGTACGTTGATTTAAATATTTTAGCCAGAATCTGCACAACTGCTAATTCGCTAGACTTTGCACATACCAGAGATCATGCAGCACATACCGGAAGATGTGGACTTTATTTGACGGCATATGTGGAGAAGGGCGCGCACCATACTGTCGTCACGTCATCAATAGTAATGGATATACGTTGATTTGAATATTTGAGGCAGAATCTGCAAAACTGCAAATACGCTAGACATTGCACAGACCAGACATAACGCACCGCAAACCGCATGATGTTGACTTTAATTGGCAGTATATGTGGAGTATAACGCACACCGAATTGATGTCATATCTACAATCGAAACGGAAGTACGTTGATTTAAATATTCAAGACAGAATCTGCATAACTGGAAATGCGCTGGACTTCACAAAGATCAGAGTTCACATAGCGCAAACCGGATGGTGTACACTGTGTTTGGCAGTATATGTGGAGTATAACGCACACCGAATAGTTGTCATATCTACTATCGAAACGGAAGTACGTTGATTTAACTATTCAAGACAGAATCTGCATAACTGGAAATGCGCTGGACTTCACAAAGATCAGAGTTCACATAGCGCAAACCGGATGGTGTACCTTGTATTTGACAGCATATATGGAGAAGGACGCACATCGCATAGTCGTCACATCATCAATGGAAACGGAGATTGGCTGATTTCCATTTTAAAGGCAGAATCTGCAAAACTGTACAAACGTCGGATTTGACAGGGACCGTAGTTCACGTAGTGCAAAGCGGTTGGTATACCCTGTATTTGGCAGTATATGTAGAGTATAACGCACGTCGAATTGTTGTCATATCTACTTTCGAAACGGAGATACGTTGATTGGAATATTTAATACAGAATCTGCAAAACTGCAAATGCGCTGTATTTGACAGAGGCCAGAGTTCACATTCCCCACACGGGAAGGTGTACCCTGTATTTTGCAGCATATGAGGAGTTGGACGCACATCGAATTGTTGTCATAGCTACTTTCGAAACGGAGATACGTTGATTTAAATGTTTAAGACATGATCTGCGTAACAGCAAATACGCTGGTCTTCATAAACACCATAGTTCACGTAGCGCAATCCGGATGTTGCAGCCTGTATTTGCCAGTGTATGTAGAATATAAAGCTAGTCGAATTGTTGTCATTTCTACGTTCGAAACGGAGATACGTTGATTGGAATATGTAAGACAGAATCTGCAGAACTGCAAATACGCGAGTCATTGTACAGGCCAGAGATCACGCACCGCAAACCGGATGATGTTGTTCCTTATTTGGCAGTATATGTGGAGTAGGACGCACATCGAATTGTAGTCATATCTACTTTGGAAACGGAGGTATGATGATTTAAATATTTAAGACAGAATCTGCCAAACTGCAAATACGCTAGACATTTTACAGACCAGAGATCACGCAGCGCAAACCGGATGATGTTGACCTTATTTGGCAGCATATGTGGCGCAGGACGCACATCGTATTGTCGTCATATCATCAATAGAAACGAAGGTAAGTT
>JACXIW010001309.1:2899294-2909761 GCA_014825925.1 Bombus breviceps | reverse complement strand
CGAATGCAGATATGACATCAATTCGACGTGCGTCGTACTCCACATTTGCTGCTCAATACGGCATACATGAGTCTGTTTGTGCTAGGTCACCTTGGTATCTGTGTAGTCCAGTGAAATTACAGTGCCACATATTCACGCTTCCGTGTTCAATTGAATGTATTTCTGCTACTATGCAATATATAACGACAAAGCGAAGTGCCTCATGTTCCACATATGCTGCCAAATAGAAGGTACAATATCCGGTTTGCGCTGTGTGAAGCCTGGTCTCTGTCAAATCCAACGTACTCGCAGTTTTTCAGATGACACCTCTGGCCCCAGTAAAATCCAATGAAATTACAGTACCACATGTTCACGCCTCCATATTCAATAGAATGCATCTGTGCTACTATGCATGATGTGGCGACAATACGATGTGCGTTATACTCCACATATGCCTCCAAGTACAGGGTACAACAACCGATTTGCGCTACGTGAACTCTGGTCTCCGTCAAGTCCAACGTATACGCAGTCTTTCGGATTCTGTATCAATTGTTCAAATCAGCGTATCTCTGCGGCTAATGCAGATATGACATCAATGCGATGCGCGTCGTACTACAAATTTGCTGGGCAATGCGGCATACATGAGTCAGCTTGTGCTATGTCACCTTGTTCCCTGTAAAGTCCAATGAAATTACAGTACCACATATTCACGCTTCCGTATTCAATTTAATGTATGTCTGCTACTATGCATGATGTGACGACCATACGATGTGCGTTATACTCTACATATGCCTCCAAATACATGGTACAACATCCGCTTTGCGCTACGTCAAATCTGGTCTCTGTCAGGGCCAGCGTATTTCCAGTTTTGCAGATTCTGTCTTAATCGTTCAAATCAGAGCATCTCCGGTTCCAGTGATGATAAGACGACAACAAGATGTGCGTTATACTCCACATATGCCTCCAAATACAGGGTACACCATACGGTTTGTGCTACTTGAACTGTGGTCTCTGTCAAGACCAACGAACTTACAGTTTTGCAGATTCTGTCTTAATTGTTCAAATCATCCTAGCTGCGTTTCTATTAATGATATGACGACAATATGATGTGCGTTATACCCCACATATGCCTCCAAGTACAGGGTACAACATCCGCTTTGCGCTATGTGAACTCTGGTCTCTGTCAAGTCCAACGTACTCGCAGTTTTTCGGATTCTGTATGAATTGTTCAAATCAGCATATCTGTGTTCCTATTGCAGATATGACATCAAGTCGATGTGCGTCGTACTACAGATTTCCTGCCCAATACGGCATACATGAGTCGGCATTTGCTGTGTCACCTCTGGGCCCTGTAAAATCCAATGAAATTAGAGTATAATAAACTCACGCTTCCATATTCAATTGAATGCACCTGTGCTACTATGCATGATGTGGCGACCATACGATGTGCGTTATACTCCACATATGCTGCCAAATACAGGGTAGAACATCCGATTTGCGCTACGTGAACTCCCGTCTCTGTCAAATCCAACGTACTCGCAATATTTCAGATGTCATCTCTGGTCCCAGTAAAATCCAATGAAATTACAGTAACACATATGCACGCCTCCATATTCAATACAATGCATCCGTGCTACTATGCATGATGTGGCGACCATACTATGTGCGTTATACTCACATATGTCTCCAAATACAGGGTACAACAACCGGTTTGCGCTAGGTTAACTCTCGTCTCTGTCAAGTCCAACGTATTTGCAGCTTAGCAGATTCTGTCTTATTTGTTCAAATCAGCGTAGCTGCGTTTCGATTGATGATATGACGACAATACGATGTGCGTTATACTCCACATATGCCTCCAAATACAGGGTACAACATCCGGTTTGTGCTACGTGAACTGGGGTCTCTGGCATGCTCCCTGTAATTACAGTACGGCATATTCATGCTTCGACATTTAATAGAATGTATCTCCGCTGCTGTTGCAGAAATGTCGTCAATTCTGCGTGCGTTATACTCCACATTTGCTGCCAAATAAAGGGGAAAATATCCGGTTTGCTCTACGTGAACTCCCGTCACTGTCAATTCCAGCGTATTTGCTGTTTTGCAGATTCTGTCTTAAACATTTAAATCAACGTATCTCCGTTTCGAAAGTAGATATGACAACAATTCGATGTGTGTCCGACTCCTCATATGCTGCCAAATACAGGGTACACTTTCCAGTTTGCGCAATTTGTACTCTGGTCGCTGTAAAGTCCTGCGCATTTGCAGTTTTGCAGATTCTGTCTTAAACATTTAAATCAACGTATCTCCGCTTCGAAAGTAGATATGACAACAATTCGATGTGTGCCCAACTCCTCATATGCTGCCAAATACAGGGTACACTTTCCAGTTTGCGCAATTTGTACTCTGGTCGCTGTAAAGTCCGGCGTATTTGCAGTTATGCAGATCTTGTCATAAATATTCTAATCAACGTGCCTTCTTTTCTATTGATGATATGACGACAATACGATGTGCGCCCTACTCCACACATGCTGCCAAATAAAGTCAACATCATCCGGATTGCGCTGCGTGACCTCTGGTCTGTACAATGCCTAGCGTATTTGCAGTTTGGCAGATTCTGTCTTAAATATTTAAATCAACATACCTCCGTTTCCAAAGTAGATATGACAACAATTCGATGTGCGTTATGCTCCACATATAGTGCCAAACACAGGGTACAACATCTGGTTTGCGCTACGTGAACTATGGTCACTGTCAAATCCAATGTATATACAATTTGCAGATTCTGTCTTTAATTTATGAATCAGCCAATCTCCGGTTCTATTGCTGATATGACAACAATACGATGTGCGCCCTACTCCACATATGCTGCCAAATACAGGGTATACCATCCCGTTTGCGCTACGTGAACTCTGGTCTCTGTCAAGTCCGGCGTATTTGCAGTTATGCGGATTCTGTCTTAAACATTTAAATCAACGTATATCCGATTCTCTTCGAGATATGTGGTCAATTCGATGTACGTTGTACTCCACATGTGCAGCCAAATACAGGGTACACCATCCGGTTTACGCTACATGAACTCTAGTCTACGCCAAATCCAGCGCATTGACAGTTTTGCAGATCCCGTCTTAAATACTTAAATCAACGAACCTCCGTTTTTAAAGTAGATCAGACAACAATTCGATATACATTGTACTCCACATGTGCAGCCAAATACAGGGTGCAACATCCGCCTTGCGCTGTGAGAACTCTGGCCTGTGCAATGTCTATCGTATTTGCGCTTTTGTAGATTCTGCCTTAAATATTCAATTCAACATATGCCCGTTACTATTGATGATAAGACAACATTTCGATTTGCGTTATACTACACATATAGTGTCAAATACAGGCTACAACATCCGGATTGCGCTACGTGAACTCTGGTCGTTGTCACATCCAGCGTATTTGCAGTTTTGCAGATTCTGTCATAAACATTTAAATCAACGTATATCCGATTCTCTTCTTGATATGTGGCCAATTCGGTGTACATTGTACTCCACATGTCCAGCCAAATACAGGGTACACCATCCGGTTTGCGCTACGTGAACTCTAGTCTCTGTCAAATCGGGCGCACTTGCAGTTCTGCAGATTCCGTCTGTAATTTTAAAATCAGCGCATCTCCGTTTCCATTTATGATGTGACGACAATTCGATGTGCGTTATACTCCACATATGCTGCCAAACACAGGGTAAACATTCGGATTGCTGTTCGTGAACTACGGTTACTGTCAAATCCAGCGTATTTGCAGTATTGCAGTTTCAGTCTTTCATATTTTAATCGACGTACCTCCGATTCGAAAGTAGATGTAACAACAATTCGATGAGCATTATACTCTACATATACTGCCAAATACAGGGTACACCATCCGGTATGCGCTACGTGAACTCTGGTCTCTGTCATATGCGGCGTATTTGCAGTTTTGCAGATTCTGCCATAAATATTTAAATCAACGTGCCTGAGTTTCTATTGATGATATGACGGCAATACGATGTGCGTCCTACTCCACATATGCTGCCAAACAAAGCCAACATCATTCGGTTTGCGCTGCGTGATCTCTGGCCTGTACAATGTCTAGCGTATTTGCTGTTTGGCAGAAGCAGTCTTAATTATTTAAATAAACGTCCCTTCTTTTCTATTGATGATATGAAGACAATACGATGTGCGTCCTACTCCACATATGCTGCCATATAAAGTCAACATCATTCGGCTTCCGCTGCGTGATCTCTCGTCTGTACAATGTCTAGCGTATTTGCAGTTTGGCAGATTCAGTCGTAAATATTTAAATCAACGTATCTTCGATTCTACTAATGACATGACGACAATACGATGTGCGTCCTACTCCACATATGCTGAAATATAATGTCAACATCATCCGGTTTGCGCTGCGTGACCTCTGGTCTGTACAATGTCTAGCGTATTTGCAATTTGGCAGATTCTGTCTTAAATGTTTAAATCAACGTATCTCCGTTTCTATTGATGATATGACGTCAATACTATGAGCCACCTACTCCACATATGCTGCCAAATAGGCGGTACAACAGACGGCTTGCGCTACGTGTACTACGGTGACTGTCAAACCCAACGTATCTGCAGTTTCGCAGATTCTGTCTTAAATATTCAAATCAACGTATCTCCCTCTTTATTGATGATATGACGACAATACGATGTGCGTCCTGCTCCACACATACTGCCAAATACAGGGTACATCATCAGCTTTGCGTTATGTGAACTCTGGCCTCTGTCAAATCCAGCGCATTTGCAGTTTTGCAGATTCTGTGTTAAATATTCAAATCAAAGTATCTCCGTTACTATTGACTGTATGACGACAATACGATGTGCGTCCTGCTACACATATGCTGTCAAATAGAGGATATGACATCCGGTTTGGGCTACGTGAACTATGGTCACTGTCAAATCCAACGTATGTACAATTTTGCAGATTCTGTCTTTAATGTGGCTACCAGCCAATCTCCGTTTCTATTGATGATATGACGACAATACGATGTAAGTCCTGCTCCACATATGCTGCCAAATAAAGTCAACATAATCCGGTTTGCGGTGCGTGATCGCTGGTTTGTGCAATGTCTAGCGTATTTCCAGTTTGGCAGATTCTGTCTTAAATATATAGATCAACGTACCTCCGTTCCGAAAGTAGATATGCCAACAATTCGATGTGAGTTATACTCCTCATATGCTGCCCAATATGGGGTACAACATACGGTGTGCGCTACTTGAACTACGGTCACTGTCAAATCCAACGTATTTGCTGTTTTGCAGATTCTGTCTTAAATATTCAAATCAACGTATCTCCGTGGCTATTTATGATATGACGACATTACGATGTAAGTGGCACTCCACATATGCTGCCAAATATGGTCATCATCTTCCGGTTTGCTCTACGTGATCTCTGGTCTGTGAAATGTCTAGCGTATTTGCAGATTTGCAGATTCTGTCTTAGGTATTTAAATCAACGTATCTCCGTTACTATTGATGATGTGACGACAATATGATGTCCGTCCTTCTCTACATATGCCGCCAAATAAAGTCAATATCTTCCGGTTTGCGCTGCGTGATCTCTGGTCTGTGCAATCTGTAGCGTATTTGCTGGTTTGCAGATTCTGTCTTAAATATATAGATCAACGTACATACGTTCCGAAAGTAGATATGCCAACAATTCGATGTGAGTTATACTCCTCATATGCTGCTCAAAATGGGGTACAACATACGGTGTGCGCTACTTGAACTGCGGTCACTGTCAAATCCAACGTATTTGCAGTATTGCAGAATCTGTATTACATATTCAATTCAACGTATCTCTGTTTCGAGTGTAGATATGACAACAATTCGATGTGCGTCCAACTCCTCATATGCTGACCAATACAGGATACGCCTTTCGGTTTGCGCTACGTGAAATATGGTCTTTGTCAAGTCCGGCGTATTTGCAGATTTGCAGATTCTGTATTAAATGTTTAAATCAACGTACGTCTCATTCGACAATAGATATGGCAACAATTCGACGTTCTTTATATTCCACATATACTGCCAAACACAGGGTACAACCTTCGGTTTGCGCTACGTGAACTACGGTCACTATCAAATCCAACGTACGTGCAGTTTTGCAGATTCTGTCTTTAATTTTGAAATCAGCGTATCTCCATTTCTATTGATGATGTAACGGCAATACGATGTGCGTCCTACTCCACATATGCTGCCAAACTCGGGGTACAACAGCCGGTTTGCGCTACGTGAACTATGGCCTTTGTGAAGATCAGCGTGTTTGCAGTTATGCAGATTCTGTCTTAAATATTCAAATCAACGTACCTCCGCTTCTATTGATGATATGACGACAATATGATGTGCGTCCTTCTCCACGCATGCAGCAAAATACAGGGTACATCATCCGCTTTGCGTTATGTGAACTCTGGCCTCTGTCAAACTCAGCGTATTTGCAGTTTTGCTGATTCTGTCATAAATATTTAAATCAACATACCTCCGCTTCCAAAGTAGATATGACTACAATTCGATGTCCGTCCAACTCCACGTATGCAGCCAAATTCGTGGTACAACATCCGGTTTGCGCTACGTGAGCTCTGGACAATGTCAAGTCCTGCGCATTTGCAGTTTTGCAGATTCTGTCTTAAATATTGAAATCAATATATCTGCGTTTCGAAAGTGGATATGACCACAATTCGATGTGCGTTATGCTCCTCTTATACTACCAAACACAGTGTACAACATCCAGTTTGCGCTACGTGAACTGTGGTCACTGTCAAATCCAACGTATAAACAATTTTGCATATTCTGCCCTTAATTTGGGAATGAGCCAATCTCCGTTTCTATTGATAATGTGACGACAATACAATGTGCGTCCAACTCCACATATGCTGCCAAATACAGGGTACAACATTCGGTTTGCGCTACGTTATCTACGGTTACTATCAAATCCAACGTACGTGCAGTTTTGCAGATACTGTCCTTAATTTGGGAATGATCCAATCTCCGTTTCTATTGATGATGTAACGACAATACGATGTACGTCCTACCCCGCATATGCTGCCAAACTCGGGGTTCAACATCCGGTTTGCGCTACGTGAACTATGGTCACTGTCAAATCCAACGTATATACAATTTTGCAGATTCTGTCTTAAACATTTAAATCAACGTATCTCCGTTTCGAAAGTAGATATGACAACAATTCGTTGTATGTCCAACTCCTCATATGCTGCCAAATACAGGGTACACTTTCCAGTTTGCGCAATTTGTACTCTGGTCTCTGTAAAGTCCAGCGTATTTGCAGTCATGCAGATCCTGTCATAAATATTCTAATCAACGTGCCTTCTTTTCTATTGATGATATGACGACAATACGATGTGCGCCCTACTCCACACATGCTGCCAAATAAAGTCAACATCATCCGGATTACGCTGCGTGACCTCTGGTCTGTACAATGCCTAGCGTATTTGCAGTTTGGCAGATTCTGTCTTAAATATTTAAATCAACATACCTCCGTTTCCAAAGTAGATATGACAACAATACGATGTGCGCCCTACTCCACATATGCTGCCAAATACAGGGTATACCATCCCGTTTGCGCTACGTGAACTCTGGTCTCTGTCAAGTCCGGCGTATTTGCAGTTATGCAGATACTCTCTTAAATATTCAAGTCAACGTATCTCCGTTACTATTGATGATGTGACGACAATATGATGTCCGTCCTTCTCTACATATGCCGCCAAATAAAGTCAATATCTTCCGGTTTGCGCTGCGTGATCTCTGGTCTGTGCAATGTCCAGCGTATTTGCAGTTATGCAGATACTCTCTTAAATATTCAAGTCAACGTATCTCCGTTACTATTGATGGTATGACGACAATACGATGTGAGTTCTACTCCACATATGCTGCCAAATGTAGTCAATATCATCCGGTTTGCGCTGCGTGACCTCTGGACTGTGCAATGCTTACCGTATCTGCACTTTTCCACATTCTGTCTTAAATATTTAAATCAACGTACCTCCGTTACGAAAGTAGATATAACAGTAATTCGATGTGATTTATACTCCACATATATTGGGAAATACAGGGTACAACATCCGCTTTGCTCTACGTGTACGGTCACTGTCAAATCCGACGTTTGTTCAGTTTTGCATATTCTGTCTTTAATTTGGGAATCAGACAATCTCCGTTTGTATAGATGATGTGTCGACAATACGATGAGCGTCCAGTTCCACGTATGCAGCCAAATTCGGTGTACAACATCCCGGTTGCGCTACGTGAGCTCTGGTCAATGTCAAGTCCTGCGTATTTGCAGTATTGCAAATTCTGTCTTAAATATTCAAATCAAGGTTTCTCCGTTTCGAAAGTAGATATGACAGCATTTCGACTAGCTTTATACTCCACATACGCTGCCAAATACGGGGTACAACATTCGGTATGCGCCGCGGAAACTACGGTCACTGTCAAATCCGACGTTTGTACAGTTTTGCAGATTCTGTCTTTAATATTGAAATCAGCGTATCTCCGTTTCTGTTGATGATGTGACGACAATGCGATGTGCGTCCTTTTCCACATTTGCTGCCAAATACAGGGTACAACATCCGGTTTGCGTTATGTGAGCTCTGGTTAATGTCAAGCCCTCCGTATTTGCGTCTTTGCAGATTCTGTCTTAAATGTTTAATTCGATGTATCTCCGTTTCGAAAGTGGATATGACAACAATTAGATGTGCTTTATACTCCACATATCCTGCTAAACACAGGGTACACCATCCCCTTTGCGCTACGTGAACTCCGGTCTCTGTCAAGTCTAGCGTATTTGCAGCTATTCAGAATTTGTCTTTAATATTTAAATCAACGTGCCTCCGTTACGAAAGTAGATATGACAACAATTCGATGTGCTTTGTACTCCACATATACTGGGAAATACAGGGTACAACATCAGCTTTGCGCTACGTGTACTACGGTCACTGTCAAATCCGACGTTTGCACAGTTTTGCAGATACTGTCTTTTATATTGAAATCAGCGTATCTCCGTTCCTATTGATGATGTGACGACAATATTATGTGCGTCCTTCTCACCATTTGCTGCCAAATACAGGTACATCATCCGGTTTGCGCTACGTGAACTACGGCCACTGTCAAATCCAGCGTATTTGCGGTTTTGCAGATTCTGTCTTAAATATTCAAATCAAGGTTTCTCCGTTTCGAAAGTAGATATGACAGCATTTCGACGAGATTTATATTCCACATACGCTGCCAAATACGGGGTACAACTTATGGTATGCGATACATGAATAACGGTCACTGTCAAATACAACGTATGCGCAGTTTTGCAGATTATATCTCTAATATTCAAATGAACGTATCTCGGTTTCTATTGACGATATGACGACGATACGATGTGCGTCCTCCTCCACACTTGCTGCCCAATAGAGTGTACACCATCCGGTTTGCGCTACGTGAACTCTATTCTTTGCCAAGTCCAGCGTAATTGCAGTTATGCAGATTCTCTCTTAGATATGTAAATCAATATCCCTCTGTTACCGAAAGTAGATATGACAACAATTCGATGTGCGTTATAATCCACATATGCTGCCAAATACAGGGTACCCCATCCGGTCTGCGCTGCGTGAGCTCTGCTCACTATCATGTCCAGCGCATTTGCAGTTATACAGACTCTCTCTTAAATGCTGAAATCAACGTACTTCCGTTTCGACCGTAGATATGACAAAAATTAGACGATCTTTATACTCCACATATAGTGGCAAATACAGGATACAACATCCGGTTTGCACTCTGTGAACACTGGTCTCTGACAAATAAAACGTATTTGCAATTTTGCATAATCTGTCTTAAACATTCAAATCAACGTATCTCCGTTTCTATTGCTGATATGACGACAATACGATGTGCGCCCTGCTCCACATATACTGCCAAACACAGAATATAATAATCGGTTTACGTTACCTGAACTACGGTCACTGTCAAATCCATCATATGTACAGTTTTGCAGATTCTGTCTTTAATTTCGAAATCAGCCTATCTATGCTTCTATTGATGATATGACGACAATATGATGTGCGTCCTCCTCCACACATGCTGCCGATTAGAGGGTACACCATCCGGTTGGCGCTGCGTGATCTCTGGACTCTGTCAAGTCCAGCGTATTTGTAGCTTTGCAGATTATATCTCTAATATTCAAATGAACGTATCTCCGTTTCTATTGATGATATGACGACGATACGATGTGCGTTACACTGCACATATGCTGCCAAATACAGGTTACGACAACCGGTTTGCGCTACGTGAACGCTGGCCTCTGTGAAGTCTAACGTACTCGAAGTTTGGCAGATTCTGTCTTAATTGTTCAAATCAGAGTATCTCTGCTCCTAATGCGGATATGATATAAATTCGATGTGCGTCGTGCTACAGATTTCCTGCCCAATAGGGCATTCATGA
>JACXIW010001309.1:2697783-2717490 GCA_014825925.1 Bombus breviceps | reverse complement strand
GATCGTATTCAACTAATGCGAACGTATTTTTAAATGTCTGAACATAATTTATGGGAATACGAAGCTTCTTTAGAACCTAATAGAAGCATAATTATGCGTACCAACTATCACTGAGCTTAATCCGCAAGCTTCAACAAGAGAAATAACGGAAGAATATGATACTAGCAAAAGTTTTGTCCAAAGAATTTCAATTCTACGCGCGTACCGTTTTCCCAATAGACATGCATATCTCATATCCAGGAAATGAAGTGGTTGGTAACTGGTGGTACAAGCGGAAAGGTGGTGATACTACGCGAAAAAAGAAGTCGAAAATATAGAATAAGAACTTCCCCTTTCCGCTTGTACTACCAGTTACCAACCACCCTGTATATTAATACAAACGAAGCAATATATAAATAAAATTGTGTGATGCTAAAAATATATTTGTTCCTCGATGTAGACGACCCTAGATTATTAAGAAAGTAACAGAAGAGTGGGAAAATAGAAAAAGTTAACGCTTTATAATGTAACGTTATATAGTATTACGCACTAACCTATAACCTTATACAATATTACGTTTTATATTATTACCTTATAATCTATTACGTTATACAGTGTTCCTTTTTATGGAATTACCTTATATCGTACTCCGTTATATTGTATAACGTTATATAGTATTACGTTGTGACGTGTAACGTCATATAGTATTACGTTATAACGTATTACATTAAATATTCCGTTATAAATTATAACGTCATATAGTATTGCGTTATATAGTATTACTTTAAGTGGTATTACGTTACATAGTATGACGTTATAACGTATTACGTTACATAGTATTACGCTATGTAGTATGGCGTTATATAGCGTTACGCTATATAGTATAACAATATAATGTATTACGTTAAATAATATTATATTATAACATAGTACGTCATATAGTATTTCGTTATAACGTAACACGTTATAACGTATTACGTCATATAGTATTGTGTTATAATGTAATATGCTATATAGTATAACGTTCTATATTAATACGTTATATCGTATTACGTTATATAGTACTACGCTATATACAGTTACGTTATATATTACTACGCTATATAGTTCAACGTTATAACATATTACGTTATTCAGTATAATGTTATAGAGTATTACGCGCTAACCTGTAACGTTATACAGTATTACGTTTTATATTATTACGTGATATATTGTTATAGAATTACCTTATATCGTACCCCGTTATATTGTATGACGTTATACAGTATTGAGCGATAACGTATAACGTTATATATTATTACGTTTTATATTATTGCCTTAAAACGTATTACGTTATATAGTATTGCGTTGTAACGTATTACATTATATAGTATTACGTTATATATTATTACGTTATATATTACTACGCTGTACAGTTCAACGTTATAACGTATTGTACTAATTGTGCTAGATAAGAACAAACCGTGAAGTAAGAGAAGAGAACGTACATCAACGAAGCAAAATGTAAAAAGTCAAAGAGAAAAAACAATTTTTAACAGTAGAACGAACGTGCGTCGACGAGATAGACGAACGAGATTACAACACGTAAATAGGGTCTTTTTAAATTAGGGTCTAGGTAAATAGGCTGCAATTATCCTAGTTAAACTCGAGAGAATCTCGTGGATTCACCTGTTCACCAGTGGAAACATTTTATGCCTTTCGCGTTCAGAGAGATGGGATTACGACTCAACGGTTCTGTCCAATTCAGTGAAAACCTACGTTACCTGTCAGGGACATACTCGAAAACTGTAATCGAGAAACCCTGGCAAACTTTATCGATTCAACTGCGATAAAGTAACGAATCGAATCGGAGAATCGAGAGCTTTGATCAAGTTCTGTTCGTCGATATAATCTTTGAAACGGTATAATTCACGCTCTCGTCCATTGTCATAGCTAGCTCCTTCGGGGCTTTCTATCTACGATACGGTCGTGCAGATGGCTACGATAGCCAGTTCTGGACCATTGTGACTAAATTCTCTTTAGTCCTCGGTACCGTCGAAATAATTTCATACCTTCGAAGAGAAATAAATTGCCACAACGTTGCGTTATCCGTTTGCGGGCATTAATTATATTCCGCGTATGCTTTGCTCCTCCTCTTCTTCCCGTCTTTTCGCTCTTTTGTCTTTCGCCGCGCCTGTTGTTTCAGTACAATGCTCTGTATATTCCTGAAAGTAGGTAATGAATTTTTATTTCTTCGATATTATTCACTTTCTCGTAGAAAAAGGGGCAAAGGGAGAAAGAAGGAAAATCATTTATCATTCTGAGAAATCACGAAATGATGTTTTTATGCGGTGCGTCACAACAAAGCACTGGCGAGGCATAATGCGAGAACAGAATAAATAAGAAACATACCGGCATATGGTATTAGTCTGCGTTATTAAAATGCAGCTTAAGCGGTCGGGTAGGGAAATTTTGCGCGCGCTGTAAAAAAGTTTCTTTTCCTGAAACACGGATTCGAGAGAAATATACGCCTCGCGCGACAAAAGAATCTCGGGGAAATTGCGCGGATAGAAAGTTACGCTCGCTTCCAAATAAATACGTGTAGCGGCACATGAGTCACGCTGTTCACCTCGGAGTAGGACGATCATTAGGTTACACATAAGAAAGGTAAACAAACGCCGCTACTTGTGACCGTCGAACAAAAGACGAATTCGACCTTTCCGCCTTCCTGGTCGACTGGCATAAGAAACGGACGCGATCGTGGTCAGTCAGTTGAAACCGTTACGGCGACGTAGACACACCGATTTGCGACTTAACAGCTATTCCTTGTATGATCTGTTCTGAATTTTAATTTGTACATAGACTACATATTGTAAATGCATTTGAGTGCTTGTCACACGAGTGTCGTAGTATTCAATCTCCTACATACGGATATTTTCGAACTCTGCAAACGGCCAACGCGCGGTCCATGTTGATAACGATCGTTAGAGTGAAACGGTAGACGAAACGCATAGAAGAGTAATTTCACAAAGTTCGGACAATCGGTAGCTTATGGTAACTACTGAAAAGAACTTTAATTATGAACTTACTGCTGTCGTAACCTGTAGTGAATTCAGCGTTATCGAACACAAGATAGCAGTTATACCATTGTTAAAAAATATTCCCAGACTAGTAGTTATATTACTGTAAAAAATTACTTCTACGCTCGACCATTTTTGACCAGATTTACTTGTTTTCGAGAGATAATTTAATCTTATAGTCTGTTATAGAACTTCATAAGAAGGTAAGAAATACAGTTTCCAGTAATATTGATATCAATGAAATTCCTATATTTTTATCTCAAATCCACCGCGTAAAGTCATTAATCGACCTCGAAAAATTTAACGAGCAATCCAAAATGGTACATGTCTTCAATTTCCAAGAAGCAATCTTAGCTATTTTCATCAACTAGTCACACAGTTCGAGCGGGTATCACTCGGCGTTAGAGTTACTGCGAGATTGTTCGTGCAACGTCGTTGCTCGCGTTTATCCGTAGCGTACGTAACCTCGGAAAACGTGCGTTCCATTGATACTTTTATCGGGAAAGGTTAACCGCATGAAATGGTCGTACATTTCTCGTCGAACCACTTCAGACGCTTAGGCTAATAACAGAGAGTAGATCGCGCGCGAAGGAAATGAAACTAACGGACCTCTCCCACCGACGACAGGGGGATGGCTGAAGATTCACCTCGCTACTAGTCTCTCTTCCACTCTTTGTTTTTACGTTACTTAGGAGACTTTAAACGCGACGTTGTTACAAGACGCGACAGGAGCGTGGATGTGTCCCGCGCTGATTCATCAAAATTTGATAAACGTCGCCGCGCGATGACATTGGATCTTGTTGAAATGAACTCGCCGAATAAACGCGATGATAATGTTGATTACTCGACAACATTCTTCTAAAATATTAACTGGCTCTAATTAAAGGATTCGTAATAAAAACTATTACCCTTATGCATATATGTTCTTATCAATATATATTGATATGTTCAATACATTTCAATTTCTTTAAACAAAATATTTGTCATGCTATACAATTGAAATCACGATAGATCGTATGCTTTTGGCAGTCTTTTGAATATTTTCGAAATATTCAACGTTGTAAAAAGTCGACAAATGTGACAAGATTCGATTCTGTTATGAGCCCGTCAATTTCAAAAATTCAAAATGTTCTAACCTGTAATCGTAAACGAAAATAATGATCGAAACGAGACGTAAATCACGGCAACGTTAACAATGCTCCAGCCGGCCGACATTACGAAAATCTGTCGTTAATGTGGCCGGTGAACGCGGAGGAAAATGGTATATTCCGTTCCTGGAATGGTTTGATGTAACAGCGCGGCATCGTCGAAAGAGGAACAAATGGATAGAAAATTGAAGGGAGCGATTTCACCTCTCCCCCCACCCTCGCTGATACTTTTTTCGCTATTCAAATATTCGCGAATAATTTTATCGTAAATTTTTGAATTTGGCGTCTTATGGTCGTTGGGCGAATTGGCTCCGGTTGCTCGGCAAACATTGAACTATTTGATATAAAATACTTATGCTGGCTCTGCCATGCAATTTTCGAAGAGTGCTGGAGAACACTGGACCAAATCCGGGATCTCCTCTTCTTTTATTTTCGTACGTCGTGCACTCCCACTCCACGCCCTTTTCTCCGCATCGACTAATTTTAAGCAGAGGCACTTTCTGGTATTTCAGACGGCTCTGATCCCTACCACACCAATCTCAACCTTCTTCCGATGCAATTTAACCCTTTCGCTACGGCACTGTGCTCCGTCGGAGTGACGCCGCTGTATGTTGCGCGTACGTAAACTTTTTTTTTTCTTTTTTTTTAGCGTGGAGGAAATCTGCACGGACACCAGGCCGCTTCTGGGGAAAAAAGCGGCGTGGTAGTGCCGGACTCCAACCGACTAAAACCTCCACGATGACCGTCTCGGTTGCGATCGAGAGGGGCCCGGGAACCGGTGCGCGACACACCGGGCCCCCCTCCGCACAAAGTACATCCCCTACAGGAGCGGTGTGCGGCCATGTCACACTGCGCCTCCCCGCTGGAGTCGCCGTGTTAGTCAGTCCGGTTCCCCTACCGGACCGCCTGGCGACTCCGAAGCGCTGAGCTGCCGGCGCCTAAGTTTGAACCCCACCGAGGGGCGCAGTGAACCTAGCGCGCCTCCGTGCGCGCCCTCGGCCTCTGCCGCGTCCCCGCCGTCCGATCCTCTCGGCGTGAGAGTTCCGCACCCTCTCACCCTCTCCGCAGCCTCCTTCCGAAGCATAACCCGCTCACAGAAGGAGCTCACGGCTCCCCTCCCTCTCTCGTTCATCAACAATGCCGCAAGGATCGCCGGTGGCGAGAGATCCCATCCAATTTCCACGATGAGGTCGTAGCGCGGTCGCGCCCACGCCGGGCAGTACTCCAGCGTGTGCTGTGCCGAGTCCACGCACGCATCGCAGTGGTGGCAGCGCGTGGTCGCCTCCTTCCCGATTCGGTGCAGGTACTCACCGAAGCAACCATGTCCGGTGAGCATCTGCGTCACCCTGTAGGTCAGGGGCGGCCCATCACCGTCCAACCAAACATCCCAGTTTGGAAGGACGGCCTCGAGGACCCTTATCCCCGGCGCGCCAGCTCTCATGTCGAGGCTGGCGCGCCATCTGTCGAGCAAGGCCCGCCGAGCCTGGACCCTAACGTCGGCCCCCACAGTGTCGACCCCGCCCAACAGACCCCGAGTGCGGAGGTAAATCTCGCGACACCTCAAGGCCTGCAGCTCGAACAGGGGAAACCCGGCGAGTACCGCCGCTGCCGCCGCCGAAATGGTGCGGAAGCCCCTCACTACCCTGATGGCCACTGTCCTGTGTAGCCTCCTCACCAATAGCAGACTGCGATGGCTAGCCATCAGGTCCTCCGCCCAGATCGGAGCTCCGTAGAGGAGCCTCGATCGCACCACGCCGGCATATAGTCGACGCACCCCGACGCCGGGTCCGCCCAGCCGAGGCAGCAAGCGTCCCAAGGTGTTCGCCGTTACCTCGACAGACGGCGCCAGGCGCCTGAAGTGAGCGCTGAAGGTCCAGTGGCTGTCGAGGGTCAGGCCCAAATACTTTATACATGTTCCGACCCCGATCTCAGCCGCCCCCCCCTAACCCCAGGTGAAAATCCGCTGGAGGCGTTCCGCGATCGGCCCTGCGGCAAAACCACATCACTTCAGATTTCTCAGGGGACACCCTCAGCCCCAATCTCTTGATCTCGGCGACCACGCGTGCCACTGCCAGCTCCGCCAGACGGACGGTTCCGTCCCACGTCGTGCCCCAGACTAGCACCAACGTATCGTCGGCGTAGCACGTCAGTGCCGAGTCCGGAGGCATCGGCGCCCGAAGCACCGCGTCGTACGCAATGTTCCACAGCAATGGGCCCAATACTGAGCCCTGCGGGACCCCGCGGTGCATCGCCCTCCCCGTCATCCCCTCGCCGCGGACAGTGTAGACGATGCTCCGGTCCCGGAGGAACGCCCGGACCACACCCCGCAGGTACGCGGGTACCCGATGAAACTCGAGGGCCCGGCATATCCCGACCCAGGGGATGCTGTTAAAGGCGTTGACCACGTCCAGTGACACTGCCAGCGCCACGCACCCACGCCGCTCGGCCCCTCCGGAAGCCAAACTGTCCATCGTGCAGTCCGGGATTGCCCCGAGACAAATGCGACTCGAGGCGTGCCGCTACCACCCTCTCCAGCAGCTTGCCAGCCTCGTCCAAAAGGCACACCGGCCGAAAGGCGGAAGGCGCGTCCGGAGGGCGTCCCGGCTTCGGTAGCAAAACCATCCGTCCCTCCTTCCACGAAACGGGAAATTCGCCCCGGGACAGGCATCTGTTGAACTGACGCATCAGTCTCGGGGCCAAGATCCCGGCGACGTCCTTCCATATGCGGGATGGGACTGCGTCGGGACCCGGAGCCTTCCGTGCTCCGATCTTCCCGACCAATTCTTCCTCGGTGACCCTCGATTCAGGGCACCAGTCGCCGGCGGTGTCACGTGGTTCTTCTTCCGGCGATTGAGATCCCCGTTCCTCCCCTTCAGTCAATCTGCCATCTTCTTCGCTCGCCGCTCCCGGAAACAGGGTGCCGACCACCTCCTCCAGGAACCGAGAGTCCATGTTCTCCGTCGTGGGAGGCGCCCATGGACGGAGTTTGTTCAACACCATCTTGTAAGGACGCCCCCAAGGATCGGAGTCGAGGCCGGCCAGGAGCTCGTCCCAAGCCCGTTTCTTCGCCTCCTTGATGGCTCGCTGCATGGGCCTCCGCGCCTCGCGGTAGACCCCATACAGACGAGCCACCGTGGCTTCGTCCACCCGCCGCCTACGACGGGATCTGGTGTACTGGCGCCGAGCGCGGATGCACTCCTCGCGGAGACGAGCGATCCCCTCCGACCACCAGTACACCGCGCCAGCGCGACGCGGGACTCCGGACCGCGGCATACACGAGTCGCAAATCGCGTGCATGTCGCGCCTCAGCCGTATCGCTCCCGCCTCCGCGTCTTCGTCGGCAGGGGGTTCCTTCGACCAAGCAACGGCCATAGCGGCCGCCGCCATGAGGTCCTCGTCGCGGTGGGATGCCGCCCACCTCGGGAATCCTCTTCTTCTTCTCGGTGGGCCGATGGGCCCGCAAGTATTGAACGAACGGTCGTCCATAGCGCCCCCAACCGCCACCTCCATCAAGATGTAGAGATGGTCCGAGAGGGTCTCCTCCGGACACACGCACCAACCGGAAACACGGCGGGATGCGGCAGGGTTTGCCCACGTGAGATCCACTATGGACTCGCCCCGCCACGCCACGCACGTGCTGGAAGATTCTCGGTTCATAAGCCGAAGATAAAGTGCGGCCGCCCAGTCCTGCACGTCGCGCCCCCTTCCGTTGGTCCTGCGGGAGCCCCACGCCGTTGAATGGTCGTTGAAGTCCCCGAGGACCAGTGACGGACGGGCGTCCACACGCCTCGCGCAAGCTGCGAGCCCGTCCAGGAAGGAGGCGTATTCCGGCTGATGTTTGGGCGACACGTAAACGGCCACCACGGCCAGGTCGCCCCATTTCACGGCCACGAAGCCCCGTCCCCGCTTTATCACGGAGCAGTGGGGACTTCCCGCGGTCCCGGTCCGGAATATGGCGACCAAGCCGGTCAGATCCCCAGCGCCCTGCGACGCGTCAGGAGTGTTGTATGGCTCGGCCACCGCAGCTAGCCCGATCCGCCGCTCCGCCAGGGTTTGGAACATTAAGTCCTGAGCCCGGCGGGAGCGGTTAAGATTACACTGCAAGAGCAGCTGTCCTCCTCTTCTATTTCCGTTTACGTCGGGGAAGGCTCCGTCTCCATAGCCGCCTCCGGTCCGTTCCCCTCGCGGTCAGTGCGTCCGACCTCACTGTCCTTCCTGCAGATCTTCGTGGGGCCCGTCGACCGCGGCGTCGTCTTCATCCTCGTCGCCGCGTCTCCGTCTTCGCCTGGAACGGTCCTTACCTCCTGTGCAGCTCTTTTCTTGCGGACCGGCGGATTGCATGCCGGTGACCCCATAAGATGCGACGCCGGCAGTCCCAGGTCCGCGCACACTGGGCACTTAGGTACACGCGCCGAGCAGTCCCTGGCTTGGTGTCCTTCCGGCCCGCACCGGTAACAGCGCTCCGACCGGTCGACCGTCGACGTGCAGTCCCGGCGCACGTGACCCGACTCCATGCACTTAAAGCAATGGAGTCGGCGCGCCGGGAGAGGGGAAACCGTCGCCGCTGACCAGCCTATCATAATAATCTTGCCTCCGCTGATTTTCCTGGTAGCTGTCAGTGGACAGCGCAGCCACACCGACCCGAGCCTCCGAGGAGTGGAGCGTATGACTCCCACGTTGACCTCGTCGGCGCGCCAGCCCCCGGCCTCGGCAACAGCGGTCGCCACCTCCTCCGGGGTAACTGAGTCCTCCAGTCCGGTCACCCTTAGCTCGGCCGTCCTTCGCGGCACGGCTACCTTAGCGGGCAGGTCCTTCAGCGTGGCCGCCATTCGCTCGGCTAGTTGCGAAGCTTTGCTCCCGGCGTCCTGGCCTGAAATCTCGAACAGCAACGCCCCCGTGATCGCCTTTCTCGGTCTTAACTCAGCGATGTTGAGTTCGGAGAGTTTGATTTCCCTCTTCACCACTGACATAGCATCTCTATACGTGAAGCCCGAGCCGTCCTTCGCGGTGATGGATACCGCAGCACGCCGTGGCGGTCGGGGAAGGCTAAACACTTCCTTACCGCACGCGTCCCGCCCATTAACGTTACGTCCTTTCCCCGTGCCGGTAGCTCTCACTCCGTTACCATCGCCCGCTCCACGCATGGATTCTCTCCCCGTGCGGGGGCGCGCCGAAGGCCGAGCGGCCACCTCCGCGAAGGTCTTCACCCTAGATTCGCCGCCGCCGGCCGTCGCCCCGGGCGCCGGGGCCCCCACTCGCAGCGTCGGCAGCGGCAGAAACGATGATGTCCGTCCCTTGGTTTTTGCGCCCTCGATCGGCGCACGAGCCGCTGGGAGAGGTTGCGCCGCAGTCCTGTTTATTCGCCTCGCTCTCCGTCTTCCCCCTCCCATGACGGCGGTGAGTCCCCACTCGTCGGCCGACGACTCCATGGCCGACCGCGAAGTGTCTCTCGCCGGCCGCGACGGTGCCCGCACGGTGCCGGCAGCGTCCGCAGCCGGGGGCCTCGCTTCCTCTGGCATTATCTCTCGCCACCACTCCTCCATCCTATGGAAGAACAGGGTCTTGAGATTCTTTAGCGGATCTCGGGGTCCTGGGCCACCGAACCTATCCGCTTCCTTCCCTGTTGTGTCTCTCCCCAATCCATCGGGACAGCGGTGGCGGCGCGACGCTGTCCAGGGCTGCGAGGGAGGCGGGGGAGGAGGACCCATAATCGTTCCTGTGGGAGCCCCGGCAGCGCTTCCTTTGTCCTTCGCTGTTGTTGTCACCAGCCATTGCTGCCCTCTCCGTGCGTTCTTTGGTCAGACGCTTCACCGTCTCTTGGAGACGACTGACCTCTCTCTCCAGAAGGCGCACCCTCTTCCGCAGGTGGCGTCCTCCTCTTCCCGCCCGTGGGTTGGTTCCGTGTCCTTCGCGGTCAGCTGCTTGTTGTCCAATCCCATATTCGTTTCCTCGTTCCGCGTCTCGTTGTCGACATCGGCGCCATCGCGGATGGTGTCGGCGCCGGCGTCCGCTCCGCCCTTCGCGCCTCTCTTCTTTCTTGTGCCGGGATCCGGCAGCCACGCGGAGTCCGAATCCCCCTCGGACACGGATGCGTCCTCCCGCCGCGTGCGACGACTCGCGCTTTCGCCGCGACCGACGTCTCGCGCCTTCGCCGCGACCGACGGCGGCAGAGACGGTGCTCTCCGCGGACCCGGCAATCCTGCGGTACGACAGTTTGCCGAACGCTCCCGTGACGGCCGCGGAGGAAGAACACGACTACGTTTCGTCGTCGCCCCCCCCCCCCGCCACGCCGCTACCGCATCACGCCCCGCGAATATCACGGGCCGGTCCTAATGTCGGGTACCTCCGACCCCCTCCAAGACATTCTGGCTCGCATGTCTCTTTCGCCAGTCGCATGAACGTGTCCGGGGGCCTGGTGGCTCATCCCCGTACGGCCACGGTTACTCGATGACGACGCAGCGGGGACCGCTTTACAACCCGCGGCTGCGCCGGTACTGGGGTGTCCCTTCCCTACATCGTAAACTTTGTTACTTTTCTTTTCCATATCATTTAGTGCTAGTATTTTGCCTTGTCGTCGGCGGTAGTTCCAGTCCCGGTGCCACTCACTCTTTTGCACCCCGCCCTGGTCGAGCCGGGGCAGGGTTACAGGGAGCCCCGCGAGAAGGTGAGGTGAGTGGTCTTGGCAGATATAGGCCCACCAACTGTTCCGAAATTCTCCGCACCGGACCGGCAAACTGGCAGGTGCCAGAGGCGCCGACCAGTCGCCATCCGGCTATAGGGGAACATCAGATTCATCGGGGTTTCCTCGGGCGTGGTCCTACGCTCTGAGAACCCATACCCGCCTCGTGCTCCCCGCGCGTACGTAAACTGGTGTTCGGACTTAAATCTTTTGGTGCAGCCTCGTCATTATCCGGATCGTACGATTCTTTAAGCGTTATACAACAACATATTTGGAGATGTTGCGATTATTATCAATAAAAATATATTTAAAGATTAAAAATTACACTTTACAGTAATAAATTAAAATTCTCGCGGACATCGTCTATGGCGACACCCGTCCAATTGCTCACTGCGGCGAGGAACGAAGTTTCGTGACATACGCTTCTCATAGCTCTGATTGCAATCGGCGCATGAGGTACGCCTGCGAGTTCGCCGTCTGTGAATCCATCCTACCGTTTCCCTGCTTATTGAACGAAACGTCGAAATTCCTTCGTCCTTCTCCCTCGCTCTCTGTCTTTTCCACCTTGATACTCTCGCTGTGTTCGTTCGTTGAAACGGCACGATGCTTCATGGTCTTGCGATTAATATGAAATTAATTTTCAAAACCGGTTGAAAATTTATGGGAATTTCGGCAGGTTGCCTTATTAGGCTTACGAGAATGAGTAAACGCTGTGAGACGTTAACGATGTTTCTCTATTATCGATGGAAGGCGAAAAATGTGTTTACCAAAGTGTAAGGCGTTTACACCTTTTTAGGGATTTTTTTTTTAAATAGGTTAGCTGACAGACAAGTTTTATAACACGGTTTGGTCAAAAACGGTAATCTATCTTTGGCAGTTTCGAAACAGACACTGTCAGAGTCACAAACAAGATTTCAATAGAGACGTTACACACGGATCAGCTTAGGATTAACTCGATAAGACGATCGTATCTCAGCGATTTTGCAAAGAAATGTTTTGTTACTGAAAACGTCGTGTCTTTCAAGCGTTAAAATATGTTACACAAACTTGAGTTCATCTCTAAGAATTGTGTCTATCACGAGATGTATACAGGCAGCCGTAGACGTCTTCGTACAGCTTACAAAATGGTCATTTTTATTACAACAAATATTATAAATTTTTACTGCAAGGTTAGTACATTTTATGACATGTATATGACTAATAACAATGGTACGTGTGTTAGATCGTGAATCAGAATTGGGATAAGCTCATAGTTTAATAGGAATCGATAATCGTAACTTCTATTCGTTGAATTCACTGCTGATGATGTTTAACAATGTGTGAATTGGTGTCTCATAACCCTTGAGACTCGGCCTTTGCAGACATATCGCTATTGAATCCAACTACTCACAGCTACCGATATTTGCTCCCGACGACCCATGTGTATTATCATCATTCAATTTCCCGATCGAGTAATCCCATTAACAGATCGCATAGACTCTTTAAACATTATTACCCTAAAATTCGAACAAATTAACATGTTCGACGCATAAGAAAAGGTAAAAATCTTATTACAATCTCAAATTTGTAAAGGGAAAACTTAAAGTAGTAAATGTACCAAATTCTCAACACTTTTATTTTTCTTTTTTTTTGCATTTATTCTGTTCTTAATATCAGAAAATTTATATGATAGCAAAAAATTTATAAAAAATTTAAAGGTGCAAAAGAATATATACTACACACAATGTGCAAATATTCAAAGCGTAGTACCAGTTATAATATCTACTATATTTAGCAAGTTTCCATTTTTTGTTGTCGCGTCCCCATAGACGTTCATAATCTTTTAATCTGCGATATCGACAACTTTTCGTAACTTAAAAATGGACGTTAAAACTGATGGGCATCGTCGCTATCAGACACTTTTCTTATATTGCTATATTTCGAATCTTTGCTTCTTTTAATAAAGAATTTTAATCTTCGAAGGAAGTTTTCCTACTACCTGATATCATTTAAAATGCCCTAAAAATGATAAATCGAACATTAGAAATTTCCTAAAAGCACATAGACTATGACAGCCGATGTATATGGCGCGAGAGCACTCAACTATAACGCGTAAGAATATCTGACGGTGGTAGGAACTTGTCGCGAAATAAATCAGCCAAAGTCTGGCAAAGAGCTAAATGTGCCCCATTGGCGTAATTTTAAATTCATGGCCTGGTGCCAATAAAAATGATCCGAATCCACGAGAGCGAGGCAGAGGGACCACGGTGAAATAAGACTGACGCCACTGAAAAAGTTTCGCTCGTTGCTTTTTTTTCTTCCCTATTCCCCCCTCCCTCCCCCTCGTGTCTTGTAATCCCTACATTTTTCTCTCTCCTATACAAGTGGTTTGCACTCATCCGTTCTTAAGTTGCCTGCTCCTCGATGCAAGAGATGTTTGTGTACACACGGGAGTTGAAAACACGTGTGCCATGGTCAGAGTGCGAAATATTTTTATAGATGCAGTTCGTTTCTATGTGGCATCGACTTTTTTTAGTTGATTCAACCCTGCGACTTGCCCGCACCACACAAAAAGGGATGATTTGTTAAAAGCATCGATTTTTGCGCGTATTATGAGCATAATTTTTTAAGACGTGTTGTGACGTCTAATTATTGATACAAGAATACTCTTACCGTGCTCGATAGTTAAATTTTTGTAGTGTTTCGATCATTCGCGGAGAGACGTGATCGCGAGAAGGCGCGTCAACGGGAGTCGTAGATTCCCGTTACGGTTAGATAATCGACGCCACGAAATGATCGATCCTCTGATTTCTGTTACGATAATAGGGGTGTTTCGATTGAATTTACACTGAATTAACAGGTATAAATTAATGTTTATTCCAACAACTTCTTGACTAGAGAGATACAATTAAGTTCGATTGATAGCTAAGTAACAATGTGTTGTACGCGACGCACGCTTTGATGTTAACGGTTCGAAAAATGTATAAAGACTGACTTTCTGTAAAGATGATGCAGCGGAGGAAGCTTGCGATGGGTGGGCCTAATGACGCGAGAAAAGCTGATTTGTTAAGGACAAGTTTTCGTTGGGAGAGTGAGCGAAGGACTTCTGTCAATCGATTAATTTTCTAGGTTGGTGTGTGAGGAAGGGTGTTAACCACCCTCGAGAGTGAGTTGCTAGTGTGAAATATCGTACGTGAGAAAAACTAACTTTCCCGTGTCTTCCCCTAGTAAACAATAACCTTTAGAAAACGATTTAGTACAGAGATGTTTGTTCGGTCTGAAGGATCTTTGCTAGAATTCCTGAGATCTATGGTAGGTTCTTAACACGTTGACTGCCACGCGTGTTTTCAAAGAAATCTCCGTCAGGCCACGCGTGCAGCAGTACCAAGCGTTCCCTGATAAGTGCTCCCATCGATATTTTAGTAATGCGAGTCGCTCAAGCGATGGTCTCAAGAATGATCTCTCGTTTCGTTTGTTCGTAACATTAAAATCACTAGCTGTTGTTGAATGTAACGACGGAAAGTGTGGTATGGATTATTCCGACCAAATGGTTTCTTATGTCACCACAATTAGAAAAGGAATCAAATGGTACAGAAAACTTGGCATTCAACTCCTTCTGGGAATTTCTGTCGTAAACGCTTTGACGGTTTACAAAATTGCAACAAGGAAGAATATAAATGTTAGAATATTTAGACAATTATTAGTTGCAATATTATTAGGATTGTTTGAAGATACAAGAAATCCTTGTCTTCGACAGAGTCAACATAATATCACCGTTCGGAAAAATGATTCCGGAAGAAGCATTAGACGCGCGTGCAAACTATGTTATAGAAATAAAAGACGTCGAATGGACCGAACAAGGTGACACGCGTGATCATGGCGTGATCAGTGGCGTGATCGGTGACGTGACCCGAGCTGGTGGGAGTCGCCACCCAGAAATCACAAAGAGACCATCGAAGGGCAATCAGTATCGATCGAGGATCCGAACGGAATGCACTCAACTGTCAAACGAGAAAAACCCAAGTCGCTTAGTCTCTCAATTATACAGAACAATTGTAAAGTCGAGCCGGATTACTGCATCAATTTAACTGTACAGTCGTTAAATAATCATTGACGTGCCTTTGTATTCTGATCTGCATATTGTAAAATATACCATTTTTGTTAACCCTGCTACTTCAGTGTTAACTTCACATTTAACCACCTCTGTTATCTTAACCGAAACAGGGGAACGACTAATTCGCGGCGTCGATTATTAAAATCGTAGCGAGAGATTATTACGCCTCTCGCTGACGCGCTTTCCTCGCCATCGCGTCTCTCCGTGAACGGTCGTAACAATTATGGAATATCTTTTCAAATACCTACGACGATCCTTCGCAAGCAGTCAAATAAGCAACACCCAAATATGGGTTACGTGGCCTGACCAGAAACTTTGCTGACACCCGAATATCATAAAGGATATAACCTAACAAACACGAAGATGGTACCCCGCTGGGGGTAGCCACCCACATGATAATCTAACAGCTAAAAAATTCCAACAAATGTCCAAGGTGCTACCAAGGTGCTCCAGGAACCTCGGTGAATTTTCTTTCTGTTGCACCCCCTTCCGCGTCCTCTCGTTCGTGCCAGTCCTGTAGATTCCCTGACTGTTGAATTTGGCGCTAGGGAGAAGTCATCGTCCTTGGCGCCGTCCCTCCTTCTAGTCGCGGTTCGTTGTGGCGGCGATGAAGTGGATTGAGGCCGTCTGACTGCCATCCTCCTCCATCGCGTTATCCTGCAAGGATCGGAATTTCTCTTCCTCTTCCTTCCTGCTCGCTCCTTTGCGAGTATAATTCGCTCAGCGAAGCGGACAGCCTCATATTCCTGTGGCCTGCTCAGCATCGCTGCTATGATCACCGAGGGGATCAGCCTCTCGCCTATGACGTGCCGCAGGGTGTAGCGGGGCAGCTCCCACGCCGGACAAGATTGCAGCGTATGCTGCGCCGTGTCCCTGCCCACCCTGCAGTGGTGACAGATGTCCGTCGTCACCCGTCCGACTTTCCTCAGGTACTTCCCGAACACGCCGTGTCCCGTGAGTATCCGGGTTATCCTGTAGGTGAGTGGATGGCCTCCGGCGTCCCCCAATTTGGGAGAACCGCCTCCGCGCCTCGGTGTGTCATAGTCACAATCTATGAAATCATTATCATTCCAAATATTTTCCAATACCCGTGTACCAACATCGAGCGAGGAAAAAATAAACAACGTTCGAGGACAAATAGTATTTTTAAGACGTCTAGAGCGTAATCATGATCAATTGATCAGTTAACAAAAACAACTTATTATTTCAAAATGGATAATGAATCACTAGCAATTTGTAAATTACCACAAGTCAGACTCGTGTGTTCCGTTTATGGCACAAATCCCTTACAACCAGTCTCCTTCGACGTTATAGTTTAAGGGGTTAATACTTTCACGCGGCGCTCGTCGAGCGTACCGAGTTTCCCGATTATACAAAGTTACAAATTCTTCCTTCGATCGTTACCAATACCGAACGCGTGCCTTTTCAATTGGTTTGACGACGAAGCCGCTCTCATCGACTATCCCCTGACTCGACCAAGTCTCGGATATGTTTTTTTTCGAATCTTCCACCTTTGATCTGCCCCCCCCCCTTAAAATATGGACAATCGTGCTTTAATCGCACCCAACCCTCGATTCATTTTTCTTGACGCGAGCCGCGACTGGCTTTTACGGCCTGAACTGCTGCCATTCGTATTTGACAACGAATAAAGCTCCTTACAACTGGTGAATCGTTTTTATGCGCCTCCTAAGAAAATTGTTTATTCCCGTTAAGATGTGTACATCGTATTTCGTTAAGACGGGTATCAGGGCATTAGGAAAATTGATATTTACGAGAAAGGGAGGAGTTGCGTCATTTCATTATTTTTCTGTTTGAGCTTTATGAAGGAGATCTAAGAATTGTCGTTTTCTCATTTAGGAAGATGTTTGACGCTCGATTGTTACATATTTTGGATATGATTCTTATTAAACAATCGTGTCGTATAGGATATCGTTTAATAGGACATACTTATATTTGTATGTGTGTTCCGGGTTAAGTTCGTCCCATCTCTGAGCTAGGTCCACTTTTTTTTTCTTTTTTTTTAATGTGTGGAAATCCTCGCGGACACTCCGCCGCCCTCTGGAAGGCGACGGGGTATTGTCGGACTCAAACCGACCAAAATCCCACAGTGACCATCCCGACGTTTGGCAGGAGTGACCCCGGTCCTCTTTCGAAATACTGCCCGGGCACTCCTTCATCTACTCCCCCCCCCCCCTTCCCCGGGTATTCTAGGGAGACCTTCCTGTCGATATGGCCGCCAGGAGGAACCAAGCCTCCAAACGCCATGGACAACGTGACGACACCTATGACATCCTAGGGCGGCGGTGGTACCGCAGCTCTTTGGCCGCTATCGACCGAAGCCCCGCGGTGCGGGACTCTGGACGGATGACGCTGTCTCACCCTGACTCTCTCCGCCAACTCCTTCGCAAGCATGACATGCTCGCAGAAGGAGCGGAAGGAGAGGTACGCCCGCTGCACCCTCAGCATAGCGTGCACGATCGCCGAGGGGGCCAAACTTTCACAGATGGCGAGCTGCAGTACACGGTGCTGATCTGCCCACGCTGGACAGAATTCCAGCGTGTGTTGCGCCGTGTCTTGCTCTTCCTGACACTGGTGACAAGTGCCAGTCACCTCCCGCTGAATCCTTAGCAGGTACTCCCCGAACGCTCCATGTCCGGTGAGCACCTGCGTCATTCTGAAGGTCAGCGGGAGCCCGCCACGTTTCCCAATTGGTGGACATACCTTCGGGGGATTTCTGGATAACGTGTCCGCATTCGCATTCGCTCTGCCTTCCTTGTATCGAATGTTACATTCAAAGTCCGACAACTTTATTTTTCACTTCCAGATTCTTGAGGTAGGATCTTTTATAGAATGCATCCACACCAAAGGTTTATGATCGGTTATAATAGTAAATCTTTTTCCATATAAATACGGTCGGAAGTGCATTACGCTGTAAACGATTGCTAGACATTCTTTTTCTATCGTGGAGTAGTTTTGTTTTGAGCGGGTTTAGTAATCTCGAGGCGTAGGCAATCGGTAGGTCTTTTCCGAACGGTCCCTGACTTTAGTATGCCGCCCACGGCGTATCCGTATGCGTCTGTCGTGAGATTGAACGGTTGAGAAAAGTCTGGATATTGCAGAATGGGTTCTGTTGCAAGTGCTGTTTTCAAAGCGTTGAACGCATCTTCTTGACTTTCCGTCCATTCGAACGCAATGTCCTTTTTTAGTAATTGTGTCAATGGTTTCGCAACTTTGGAGAAATTAGGTTTAAATCTTTGGTAATATCCAGCTAGTCCCAGAAATTGTTTAATAATATTCCTTGGTTTCTTTGGCCGTGGGAAATTTGAAACTGCCTCGATTTTCTTCGGATCTGGTTTAACTCCATTTTCACTGATCACATGTCCCACATATTTCACTTTGTGTCATAAGAATTCACACTTGTCTGATTGCAAGTGCAATTTAGCATTCCGCAATCTTTCCATAAGTTGATTGAATTTAATTTCATGTTCACAAAGGGATATGGAATAAATCACTATATCGTTCAAGTAAACAAACAATTCTATTCCTTGCAATCCTGATAATATCGAATTCATTGACCGTTGGAACGTTGCTGGAGCGTTTTTCAGTCCAAAAGGCATTCGTTTGAACTAAAAATGACCATACAGTGTGGAGAATGCTGTTTTGTGGGCATGTTTCGGTGCCATACGGATCTGATGGAATCCAGGTGCTAAGTCGAACGTGGAGAAATACTTTGCACTTCCCAACTGGTCCAATATTTCGGTAATGTTAGGCAGCGGATAAGCATCGTCTATCGTTTTGTCGTTTAACTTCCTATAATCGGTAACCAATCTCCATCTTTTATTATCTTGGGAATCCGATTTCTTCGGTACGATCTATAACGGAAAGTTATACGGAGAGGTCGATGGTTTCACAACGTCCCTTTCTAGTAGTTCTTGAATTTGACGATTTATTTCTTCTCGATGTACGGGCGAGTACCGGTACTGTTTATTATTATTAATCGGTATCTCGCCTGTAGTAATAATTTCATGCTGTAAGATATCAGTTCCTTCCAACGTCTCGCCTGGAAGATGAAATCTGCCTTGATTTTTCTGTATCAGTGCTTCAACGTTCCTCCCTTCTTCTTCGTTTAAATGTTCCAGTCGCAACAATTCCACTATTTTGTCGAACCTAGTTTCTTTAGATATTGAAATAACGTTGCACGTAGCATGAGAGAGCGAAGTGGATATTATAAACTCTTTAATTACCATTGTAGGTACGGTAAATTCATAATCACTTGATGTGGTAATTACTCTTAGACAACGCCGTCCCTTATGGTTTTTCACAACCGCGTTTCCGAAATAGACTCCCTTAATCTGTTCGATTTTGGAAATGAATTCCTCGTTTGCCTCCGAATTTGCAATATTTATGGGACATGGCACCGAACTTCGTTTCGGCATAATTATCTTTTCTCTTGTATCAAACGGAACGTAGATATTTCCCCATTTAATGTATTTCTGCTCGTAATCTAGACGAGCTTTGCATCCTGCAAAAAATTCCGATCCTAAGATTCCGTCTTGATCGATCAGCAATGAGTCATCGACTACATGAAAAGTAACTGGATGGCCCGCCACTTGTATTATTGTCTGCCCTAGGGTGATCAGGCTCGTTGCCGTAATTCCGATAATTGCTGAAAAAAAAAGGAATTTCATTTATGGCTCTGTTTGCTTAATCTAGATTTTTAATCGAAATTTCATGGCATTTGCACGCTAC
>JACXIW010001309.1:2518853-2529162 GCA_014825925.1 Bombus breviceps | reverse complement strand
CAAGTACGGGGTACAACTTATGGTATGCGCTACATGCATAACGGTCACTGTCAAATCCAGCGTACGTGCGGTTTTGCAGATTCTTTCTTTAATTTTGAAATTAGCCTATCTCCGTGTCTATTGATGATGTGACGACAATTCGTTGTGCGTTATACTCCACATATACTGTTAAACATAGGGTACAACATTCGGTTTGCGCCTCGGAAACTACGGTCACTGTCAAATCCAACGTTTGTACAGTTTTGCAGACTCTGTCTTTAATATTGAAATCAGCGTATCTCCGTTTCTATTGTTGATGTGAGGACAATACGGTGTGCGTCCATCTCCACGAATGCAGCAAAATTCAGTATACTACATTTGCTTTGCGCTACGTGAGCCCTGGTCAATGTCAAGCCCTACGAATTTGCAGTTTTGCAGATTCTGTCATAAATATTCAAATCTACGTATGTCTGTTACTATTGATGATATGACGACAATATGATGTGCGTCCTTCTCCACATATGCTTCCAAATAATGGCAACATCATCCGGATCTCGCTGCGTGATCTCTGGTGTGTGCAATTTCCAGCGTACTTGCAGTTATGCAGATACAGTCTTAAATATTCAAGTCAACGTATCTCCGTTACTATTGATGGTATGACGACAATGCGATATGATTCCTACTCCACATATGCCGCCAAATGAAGTCAATATCATCCGGTTTGTGTTGCGTGATCTCTGGACTGTGCAATGCTTACCGTATTTGCTGTTTTGCAGATTCTGTCTTAAATATTTAAATCAACATACCTCCGTTTCCAAAGTAGATATGACATCAATTCGATGTGCGTTATACTCCACATATGCTGCCAAATACAGGACAAAACTTCCGGCTTGCGCTATGTGACCTCTGGTCACTGTCAAATCCAACGTATATACAATTTTGCAGATTCTGTCTTCAATTTGGGAATCATCCGATCTCCGTTTCTATCGGTGATGTGACGACAATACGATGTGCCTCCAACTCCACGTATGCAGCCAAATTCGGGGTACAATATCCGGTTTGCGCTTCGTGAGCTATGGTCAATGTCAAGTGCTGCGTATTTGCAGTTTTGCAAATTCCGTCTTAAATATTTAAATCAACGTACCTCCGTTTCGAAAGTAGATATGACAACAATTCGATGTGCGTTATACTTCACATATACTGCCAAACACAGTGTACAACATCCCGTTTGCGCCACGTGAACTCTGGACTCTGTCAAGTCCAGCGTATTTGCAGCTCCGCAGATTATATCTCTAATATTCAAATGAATGTATCTCCGTTTCTATTGATGATATGACTACGATACGATATGCATTACACTGCACATATGCTGCCAAATACAGGGTGCACCATCCGGTTTGCGCTACGTGAACTCTGATCTCTGTCAAACCCAGTGTATTTACAGTTTTGCTGATTCTGTCATAAATATTTAAATCAACGTCCCTTCGTTTCTATTTATGATGTAACGACAATACGTTGTGCATCCTACCCCACATATGCTGCCAAATACAGGGTACATCATCCGGTTTGCGTTATGTGAACTCTGGCCTCTGTCAAACCCAGCGTATTTGCAGTTTTGCTAATTCTGTATTAATATTTAAATCAACGTACCTTCGTTTCTGTTTTTAATATGACGACAGTACGATGTGCGTTATATTCCACATATGCTGCCAGAATATAGGGCACAACATCCGGTTTGCGCTTCGTGAACTATGGTCTTTGTGAAGGCCAGCGTATGTGCAGTTAAGCAGATCCTGTCTTAAATATTTAAATCAACGTACCTTCGTTTTTATTGATGATATGGCAGCAATTCGATGTGCGTTATACTCCACATAGGCTGCCAAATACAGTGTACAATATATGGTTTGCGCTATGTGAACTCTGGTCTCTGTCAAATACAGCGCGTTTGCAGTTTTGCAGATTCTGTCTTAAATATTTAATTCAACGTATCTGCGATTCGAAAGTAAATATGACAACAATACGAGGTGCGTCCTACTTCACACATGCTGCCAAATACAGGGTACTCTTTCCAGGTTGCGTTATGTCAACTCTGGCCTTTGTCAAACCCAGCGTATTTGCAGTTTTGCTGATTCTGTCATAAATATTTAAATCAACGTACCTTCGTTTCTATTGATGATATGACAACAATTCGATGTGCGTTATACTCCACATATGCTGCCAGAATACAGGGCTCAACATCCGGTTTGCGCAATGTGAACGCTGGCCTCTGTCAAACCCAGCGTATTCGCAGTTTTGCTGATTCTGTCATAAATATTTAAATCAACGTACCTTCGTTTCTATTGATGATATGACAGCAATTCGATGTGCGTTATACTACACATCTGCTGCCAAATACAGGGTACAATATATGGTTTGCGCTTCGTGAATTCTGGTCGCTGTAAAGTTCAGCGTGTTTGGAGTTTAGCAGATACTGTCTTAAATATTTAAATCAACGTATCTCCGTTTCGAAAGTAGATATGACTACAATTCGATGTGCGTTATGCTCCACATATACTGCCAAACACAGAGTACAAAATCCGGTTTGCGCTACGTGAACTGCGGTCACTGTCAAATCCAACGTATATACAATTTGGCAGATTCTGTCTTTAATTTGGAAATCAGCCAATCTCCGTTTCTATTGACGATGTAACGACAACACGATGTGCGCTCTTCTCCACATATACTGCCACACACGGGGTACAACACCCGGTTTGCGCTATGTGAAATCTGGTCTCTGCCAAATCCAGCGCATTTGCAGTTTCGCAGATTCAGTCTGAAATATTTAAATCAGCGTACCTCCGTTTGCATTGACGATATGACGACAATACGATGTGCGAACTTCTACACATGTCGTGCCAAATAATGGGCACACCATCCGGTTTGCGGCATGTGAACAACGGTTGCCTTCAAATCCAACGTATATGCAGTATTGCAGAATCTGTATTGAATATTCAAATCAACGTATCTCTGTTTCGAAAGTAGATATGACTACAATTCGATGTGCGTTATGCTCCACATATACTGCCAAACACAAAGTACAAAATCCGGTTTGCGCTACGTGAACTGCGGTCACTGTCAAATCCAACGTATATACAATTTGGCAGATTCTGTCTTAAATATTCAAATCAACGTATGTCTGTTACTATTGCTGATATAACAACACTACGATGTGCGCCCTACTCCACATATGCTGCCAAATGCAGGGTACACCATCCGGTTTGCGCTACCTGAACTCTAGTCTCTGTCAAATCCAGCACATTTGCAGTTTTGCAGATCCCGTCTTAAATACTTAAATCAACGTACCTCCATTTCGAAAGTAGATGTGACAACAATTCAATGTCAGTTATATTCCAGATACACTGCCAAATACAGGGTACGCCATGTGGTTTGCGCTATGTGTACTCTGTTCTCTGTCAAATCCAGCGCATTTGCAGTTTTGCAGACTCTACCTGTAATTTTAAAATCAGGATATCTCCGTTTCTATTTATGATGTGACAACAATGCGATGTGCGCCCCACTCCACGTATGCTGCCAAATAAAGGGTACACCATCCGGTTTGCGTTGCGTGAACTCTAGTCTCTGTCAAATCCAGCGCATTTGCAGTTTTGCAGATCCCGTCTTAAGTACTTAAATCAACGAACCTCTGTTTCGAAAGTAGATAAGACAACAATTCGATGTGCATCATCCTCCACATATGCTGCCAAATACAGGGTATACCAACCGGTTTGCACTTCGTGATCTCTGGACTGTACAATGTCTAGCATATTTGCAGTTTTGCAGAATCTGTCTAAAATATTTAAATCCGCGTACCCCCATTTCGAATATAGGTATGACAACAATGCAATGTGAATTTTACTCCACATATACTGCTGAAGGTAGGCTACAACATCCGGCTTGCGTTATGTGAAATGTGGACTCCGTCAAATCCAGCGCATTTGCCGTTTTGCAGATTCTGTCTTAAATATATAATTCAACGTATCCCCGCGTAGAGTATAGGTATGACAACATTTCGTTGCGCGATGTACTCTACATATGCTGCCAAATGCAGGGCACAACATACGGTTTGCGCTACGTGAACTGCGGTCAGTGTTAAATCCAGTGTATTTGCTGTTTTGCAAATTCTCCTCAAATATCCAAATAAAGTTATCTCCGGCTTCCATTGAACATATGACGGCCACTCAATGTGCATTCTACTCCACATATGCTGCCAAATTGGCGGTACAACATACGGTTTGCGCTACGTGAACTACGGGCACTGTCAAACCCACCGTATCTGCAGTTTTGCAGATTCTGTCTTAAATATTCAAATCAATGTATCTTCCTCTTTATTGATGATATGACGACAATACGATGAGCGTCCTACTCCACATATCCTGCCTAATACAGGGTACGTCATTCCGGTTTGCGTTATGTGAACTCTGGCCTCTTTCAAACCCAGCGTATTTGCAGTTTTGCTGATTCTGCCATAAATATTTAAATCAACGTACCTTCGTTTCTATTGATGATATGACGACAATACTATGTGCGACCTACTCCACATATGCTGCCAAATACAGAGCACACAATCCGGTTTGCGCTACGTGAACTCTGTCCTTTGCCAAGTCCAGCGTAATTGCAGTTATGCAGATTCTGTCTTAGATATATAAATCAACGTACCTCTGTTTCGAAAGTAGATATGATAACAATTCGATGTGTGTTATATTCCACAAATGCTGCCAATTACAGGGTACACCATCCAGGATGCGCTGCGTGAGCTCTGGTCTCTGTTAAGTCCCGCGGTTTTGAAGTTTTGCAGATTTTGTCTTATATATTCAACTCAGCGTATTTCTGTTTCGAACTGATGATATAACGACAACACTATGTGCGTTATCATGCACCTATGCAGTCGAATAGAGGGTATACAATCCGGTTTACGACGCGTGATCTCTGGTCTGTGCAATGTCTAGGGTATTTGCAGTTTCGCAGATTCTGTTTTAAATATTTAAATCAACGTACATTCGTTTCGAAAGTAGATAACCCAACAATTGTATGTGCGTTATACTACACATATACTGACAAACACAGGTTACAACATCCGATTTGCGCTAATTGAACTACGGTCACTGTCAAATCCAACGTATGTACAGTTTTGCAGTTTCTGTCCTTAATTTTAAAATCAGCGTACCTTCGTTTCTATTGATGATATGACGACAATACTATGTGCGACCTACTCCACATATGCTGCCAAATACAGAGCACACAATCCGGTTTGCGCTACGTGAACTCTGTCCTTTGCCAAGTCCAGCGTAATTGCAGTTATGCAGATTCTGTCTTAGATATATAATTCAACGTATCTCTGTTTCGAAAGTAGATATGATAACAATTCGATGTGCGTTATATTCCACATATGCTGCCAATTACAGGGTACACCATCCAGGATGCGCTACGTGAGCTCTGGACAATGTCAAGTCCCGCGCATTTGAAGTTTCGCAGATTCTGTCTTGAACATTTAAATCAACGTCTCTCCGTTTCGAAAGTAGATATGACAACAATTCGATGTGCGTCCAACTCCTCATATGCAGACAAATACAGGGTACAACATCCGGTTTGAACTACGTGAACTACTGTCACTATCGAATCGAACGCACGTGCAGTTTTGCTGATTCTGTCTTTAATTGGAGAATGAACCAATCTCCGTTTCTATTGATGATGTAACGACAATACGATGTGCGTCCTACCCCGCATATGCTGTCAAACTCGGGGTACAACATCCGGTTTGCGTTACGTGAACTATGGTCGCTGTCAAATCCAACGTATATACAATTTTGCGGATTCTGTCTTTAATTTTGGAATCAGCGCATCTCCGTTTCTATTAATGACGTGACGACAATACGATGTGCGTCCTACTCCACATATGCTGCCAAATACAGGATACACCATCTGTATTGCGCTACGTGAGCTCTGGTCAATGTGAATCCAGCGCATTAGCAGTGTTGTACGTTCCGTCGTAGATATTTAAATCAACGTGCCTCCGTTTCTATTGATGATATGACGACAATGCGATGTGCCTCCTACACCACATATGCTGCCAAATTCGGGGCCACAACATCCGGTTTGCGCTACGTGAGCTCTGGTTAATGTCAAGTCCTCCGTATTTGCATTTTTGCAGATTCTGTCTTAAATATTCAAATCAAGGTTTCTCCGTTTCGAAAGTGGATATGAAAACAATTAGATGTGCGTTGTACTCCTCATATGCTGCCAAATACGGGGTACAATATCCGCTTTGCGCTACGTAAACTATGGCCTCTGTCAAACACAGCGTATTTGCAGTTTTATAGATTCTGTCTTAAATTTTCAAATCAAGGTCTCTCCGTTTCGAAAGTAGATATGACAGCATTTCGACGAGCTTTGTACTCCACATACGCTGCAAAATACGGGGTACAACTTACGGTATGCGCTACATGAATAACGGTCACTGTCAAATCCAACGTACGTGCGGTTTTGCAGACTTTTTCTTTAATTTTGAAATCAACCCATCTCCGTGTCTATTGATGATGTGCCGACAATTCGATGTGTGTCATACTCCACATATACTGCCAAACACAGAGTACAACATCCGGTTTGCGCTACGTGAACTACGGTCACTGTCAAGTTTAACGTATGTGCAGCTTTGCAGATTATATCTCTAATATGCAAATAAACGTATCTCGATTTCTATTGATGATAAGACGACGATACGATGTGTGTCCCTCTCCACATATGCTGCCAAATACAGGGTACGCCATCTGTATTGCGCTACGTGAGCTCTGGTCACTGTCAAATCCAACGTATTTGCAGCTTTGCAGATTCAGTCTTAAATATTCAAATCAACGTATCTCCCTTACTATTGACGATATGATGACAATACGATGTGCGTCCTACAACACATATGCTGTCAAATAGAGGGTACAACATCCGGTTTGCGCTATATTAACTCTGGTCTCTGTCAAACCCAGCGACTTTGCAGTTATGCAGATTCTGTCTTAAATATTTGAGTCAACATGTTTCCGATTCTCTTGGAGATATGTGGTCAATTCGATGTACATTGTACTCCACATATGCAGCTAGATACAGGGTACAACAGCCGGTATACGCTATGTGAACTCTGGTCTCTGTCAAATCCAGCGCCTTTGCAGGTATGCAGATTCTGTCTTAAATATTTGAATCAACGTGTTTCCGATTCTCTCGGAGATATGTGGTCAATTTGATGTACATTGTACTCCACATATGCATCCAGATACAGGGTACAACAGCCGGTTTACGCTATGTGAACTCTGGTCTGTGTGGAATCCAGCGCATTTGCATTTTTGCACATTCTGTGTTAAATGTGCAAATCAAAGTATCTCCGTTACTATTGACGATATGACGACAATACGATGTGCGTCCTACTACACATGTGCTGTCATATAGAGGATATAACATCCGGTTTGTGCTATGTGAACTCTGGTCTCTGTCAAGTACAGCGCATTTGCAGTTTTGCAGATTCTGTCTTAAACATTTAAATCAACGTATCTCCGTTTCGAAAGAAGATATGACAACAATTCGATGCGCGTCCTACCGCGCATATGCTGCCAAACTCGGTTTGCGCTACGTGAACTGTGGTCACTGTCAAATCCACCGTATATACAATTTTGCAGATTCTGTCTATAATTTGGGAATCAGCCAATCTCCGTTTCTATTGATGATGTGACGACAATACGATGTGTGTCCAACTCCACGTATGCAGCCAAATTCGGGGTACAACATCCGGTTTGCGTTTCCTGAACTATGGTCTTTATGAGGACCAGCGTGTTTTCAGTTATGCAGATTCTGTCTTAAATATTTAAATAAACGTACCGTCGCTTCTGTTGATGAAATGACAAGAATTCTGTGTGCGTTATACTCCACATATGCTGCCAAATACAGGGCACAACATCCGGTTTGTGCTATGTGAACTCTGGACTCTGTCAAATACAGCGCATTTGCAGTTTTGCAGATTCTATCTTTAATTTGGGAATCAGTCAATCTCCGTTTCTATTGATGATGTGGCGACAATATGATCTGCGTCCAACCCCACGTATGCAGCCAAATTCGGGGTACAACATCCGGTTTGCGCTATGTGAACTCTGGTCTCTGTGAAATCCAGCGCATTTGCAGTTATGCAGATTCTGTCTTAAATATTTGAGTCAACGTGTTTCCGATTCTCTTGGAGATATGTGGTCAATTCGATGTACATTGTACTCCACATATGCAGCTAGATACAGGGTACAACAGCCGGTTTACGCTGTGTGAACTCTGGTCTCTGTCAAATCCAGCGCCTTTGCAGTTATGCAGATTCTGTCTTAAATATTTGAATCAACGTGTTTCCGATTCTCTTGGAGATATGTGGTCAATTCGATGTACATTGTACTCCACATATGCAGCCAGATACAGGGCACAACAGCCGGTTTACGCTATGTGAACTCTGGTCTGTGTGGAATCCAGCGCATTTGCAGTTTTGCAGATTCTGTCTTAGACGTTCAAATCAACGTACCTCCCTTACTATTAACGATATGAGGATAATACGATGTGCGTCCTACAACACATATGCTGTCAAATAGAGGGTACAACATCCGGTTTGCGCTATATGAACTCTGGTCTCTGTCAAAGCCAGCGCCTTTGCAGTTATGCAGATTCTGTTTTAAATATTTGAATCAACGTGTTTCCGATTCTCTTGGAGATATGTGGTCAATTCGATGTACATTGCACTCCACATATGCAGCTAGATACAGGGTACAACATCCGGTTTACGCTATGTGAACTCTGGTCTCTGTGAAATCCAGCGCATTTCCAGTTTTGCAGATTCTGTCTTAGACGTTCAAATCAACGTATCTCCCTTACTATTAACGATATGACGATAATACGATGTGCGTCCTACAACACATATGCTGTCAAATAGAGGGTACAACATCCGGTTTGCGCTATATGAAGTCTGGTCTCTGTCAAAGCCAGCGCCTATGCAGTTATGCAGATTCTGTCTTAAATATTTGAATCAACGTGTTTCCGATTCTCTTGGAGATATGTGGTCAATTCGATGTACATTGTACTCCACATATGCAGCCAGATACAGGGTACAACAGCCGGTTTACGCTATGTGAACTCTGGTCTCTGTCAAATCCAGCGCATTTGCAGTTTTGCAGATTCTGTCTTAAACATTTAAATCAACGTATCTCCGTTTCGAAAGAAGATATGACAACAATTCGATGTGCGTCCTACCGCGCATATGCTGCCAAACTCGGTTTGCGTTACGTGAACTGTGGTCACTGTCAAATCCACCGTATATACAATTTTACAGATTCTGTCTTTAATTTGGGAATGAACCAATCTCCGTTTCTATTGATGATGTGACGACAATACGATGTGTGTCCAACTCCACGTATGCAGCCAAATACGGGGTACAACATCCGGTTTGCGCTACGTGAGCTGTGGACAATGTCAAGTCCTGCGTAATTGCAGTTTTGCAAATTCTGTCTTAATTATTCAAATCAATATATCTGCGTTTCGAAAGTGGATATGACAACAATTCGATGTGCGTTCTGCTCCACATATACTGCCGAACACAGTGTACAACATCTGGTTTGCGCTACGTGAACTATGCTCACTGGCAAATCCAACGTATATACAATTTGCAGATTCTGTCTATAATTTGGGAATCAGCCAATCTCCGTTTCTATTGATGATGTGTCGACAATACGATGTGCGTGCAACTCCACGTATGCAGCCAAATTCGGGGTACAACATCCGGTTTGCGCTACGTGAGCTGTGGACAATGTCAAGTCCTGCGTAATTGCAGTTTTGCAAATTCTGTCTTAATTATTCAAATCAATATATCTGCGTTTCGAAAGTGGATATGACTGCAATTCGATGTGCGTTATGCTCCACATATACTGCCAAACACAGGGTACAACATCCGGTTTGCGCTACGTGAAATATGGCCTTTGTGAAGACCAGCGTGTTTGTAGTTATGCAGATCCTGTCTTAAATATTTAAATCACCGTACCTCCGCTTCCAAAGTAGACATGACTACAATTCGATGTGCGTTATGCTCCACATATACTGCCAAACACAGGGTACAACATCCGGTTTGCGCTACGGGAACTATGGTCACTTTCAAATCCAACGAATGTACAGTTTTGCTGATTCTGCCTTTAATTTTTGAATCGGCCAGTCTCCGTTTCTATTGATGATGTGACGACAATATGATCTGCGTCCAACTCCACGTATGCAGCCGAATTCGGGGTACAACAACCAAAAA
>JACXIW010001309.1:2103369-2119601 GCA_014825925.1 Bombus breviceps | reverse complement strand
TGTCACACGATTCCCCGTCCTTGGTCACGACACTTCACTACGTCTTCCGGGACAACCCGCACAGTTTTGGAGCTCCCCTTCCTCTTGCGCTGAAATAATACACGTAACGAATAAAAGATGTATGAAACACGACGAATTAAATATAGTAAATGAAATAAAATACGCACTGGGACAATCTGCACAGGAACCTCCGACGAAGACATCTCCACATCCATCAAGTTATCAAAACTTGTACCCGCAGAAACAATAAATCAAATACCGGAGGCAATGATCACATGAAATACCAATCGAAACCCACAACAAACAAAATTCATCTTATATACAGAATTACACAAACAAGGCAAATAAAGCCACGCATGGAACACCAAGATACATTATACACCGAGAACACACAATAGGAAATTCCTCTGATCAGAAGAGCGATGGCACAAAACATTCAGGACCTCGGCAGAAGCCGCCTCGGGGAAGCAAGGCTTCCTACAAGTCATCAGTACCATCCTCCCGAACCATCCATGCACACCTTTGGAACCTTTCCTCCTTTCATGCTCTATACTTACAAGGAAAACATAAAACACTATGAACCAAAATACCGTGCAAACGTAAATAAAATAGAACAGGAAAACGACTCGACCTACGATATCAAACAAAATCAAAATCAAAACACGGAGCACCAGGATTCAGTTCGCAAAACTTCTGTATGCACCAAAAACGCACTTCGGGGGAAACTCCCTGTTCACCCGAATGGAATTGGCGCACGTGAGCGTCCAAAACCTCCGCAGGAAGTTCCCCCGAGAATCGAACTTTGGGACAATCATCCGTGTTGAGAACTTCCATCAAAGGAAAACTAGGAGGTAACCCAATAGTGTCCTCAACCGACAGAGCCAGGTCAACGACCAAAGGACCATCAGGATCTGAGGCTGATGTTGAAGCTACGGTTCCAATCTGTGCGGAACTCTCTCTCTCCAATTTCCTCAATTTCTTTTCGCGATCCTTCATGCCCGCACGGCGGCCACGCCTTCGTACACGATCTGGACCCCTTTTGCTTGTTTTACTCTTCTTCCACCCCCTCTTTCTCTTCTTCCCGCACTAGGAAACATGGGAAACACCATGAAAGGAAATGATATCAACTAAAGAACGAAGGATAAAATTTTACACACCTCCATGACTGGATCGGCAGATATGGGAGCCTTCGTCACGAACACCTAGAAGAAAACGTAAAACATTAATAAACAAATTCGAAGATTATCACATACAACTACTCGAAATCCAACCGACAAACCCATAACATTGCCATTGTAAATAAGGAAACAAAGACGAGATAACCTCAAAACATAAACATCAAATTAGACTGTCAAAACCACGCTTTTGCAAATCGAAATTTAGTACAAATTAATGTCCATATCCATAAAAGGAGACATAAACTATCGCATAAAGCGATCGAAACCCATACGATGCGAATAAATAACCAAAAATCAAAATTCGTCACTACGAAGACAAGGCAACCCGCAACTATATCATTAAATCGAACATTGGATAAAACCCTCAAAACCATGTACAACATATTAAAACAAATTAATGCCATAATTCACAAAAATCCTAATATTAAAACCACGGAAATCCAAATAATGTGAACTAACAAATAAATAGACAATCGCAGGCAACCACCCCATAGTATTTCCTAGGAAGTAATATATAAAGAAAAGAAAAGTAAAGAAAAAGGAAAATAATAACTCACTGTTTTTGAGAAGAACTGTTGTTGAGAGAAACGTGAAATAACACGTGCTACGCGTATGACAGCTCCATAGAACAATGGAAGTCCCATTACCACCTCCACCATAATTCGTAAGGAAGAGTCACCTTTGATAAGAAAGCACGTGCCTTGAACATCCCCATCGGCGCCGGCATGGAAACTTCCTCAAGCCCTCCCTCCCAGATCAGTCGTACATGCAGCCTCAGCAAGGACACATTGCCACGCGCCTTGAACGTTCACACGGGCAACAGCAGGAAGGGTTCCAGGAACATCGCAGACGCGACTTCAGCAAAAGACGAAATCAGTACGACATCCACACCTTCTCACGTAGAGGCGATGGAAAACTGGGAACCTGAGACACTAGCAGTAAACAAGATAATCAAGAAGATCCACGTGTCTCAACGCTACGAGAAACTAAGAAATCAGCAATCACCAAAATCCACGTTCTCTCACGTACACCGGCGGGAACCCCGAAACTGCAGCATCACGATTCTCACGGCAGCCAACTGTCATGTGACTATTATCCCGTGGGGGATTTGATTATAAATAAGCGTAACAACATAGAATCAGGCTCACTATTGTATTATTTTGAAGTGTATACACCGTCACTCTGTCCGTTTGTCTCGTAAAAAATCAAGGTAGTACAAATTTATAACTGTCAATTACGAGTAAGTTTAAAAATTTATAAGTGTTAATTACCAGCTCACTATTGTATTATTTTGAAGTGTATACGCCGTCACTCTGTCCGTTTGTCTCGGAAAAAATCAAGGTAGTACAAATTTATAAGTGTCAATTACGAGTAAGTTTAAAGATTTATAAGTGCTAATTACCGGTTTACTATTGTATTATTTTTGAAGTGTTTACACCTTCACTGTATCAGTCTGTCTCAATTGAAATTTGTTAGTGTTAACTGCAATTACCATTCGAGAATCAAAGTGTTTATACCGTCACTCCGTCAAGTTGATTCGTAAATAATTGTCTCGGTCGAAAGCAAGTCAGTAAGAGTTTATAAGTATTAACAAGCGAGTTACCATCTAATTAGTCAATGTGTTTACACCGCCACTCTGTTAGTTGTCTCTGGAATAGTTGCGTCAAACGAAATTTATAAGTGTTAACACCAAAGATTGTTCAACGAAATAAGTGTCAAAGTTCGATTAACCGCCGAATTGTATAATAGAACATAACTGACTCCGCACATATTCGAGGTAAAAATTTTAAATCTGCAAATCCTCTTCTCTTTTAACTTCGCAGACGTACAATGTTTAGTATCTGAATAAAGGTATCCGTTGGCAGTTATAATTGACAAATAAAAATATCAAGCATACAATTTACGTGGATTTTACTTGAAACATCTTGAATTCACAATGACTGTTCGCTGTATCAACTAGTGATTACGGTGTCTTCAATAACAGAAAACACCTATGGTTTTCGTGTTTCTCTTCCCACTGTTAGCACATAGTTCATCTTTGGGCGAGACCTACGAAGCCACGCTTGTTGTCCACAGAGAACACCGTCACCAATAGATATATTCGTTCTTGCTTATGACTCCATAAATTGCCTAGAATAAAACAATTGTTTCCAAATTAAAATAATTATTCGCTGTGTTAACCTGTGACTACGGTGCTTTCAAATTCTGAAAACACTTACGGATCTTCGCGCTCCTCTCCCACTGTTAGCACATATAGCTCATCTTTGGGCAAGGCTTGCGAAACCGCACAGGTCTCACACAGAGAAGAACACTAACTTCATTTTGATCATATTAAATACTAAAAGCAGGAAGGAAATCATAGTCACCTTAGTAAAAGACAAACTGAACGCTAGTTTAATGATTGATTGCTGCCAAAATTAAACGAAACCAATCATATCACGCCCGAAAATACATCTACTCCAAACGAATTCAGAGATACAACCAGTAGAGGTAGATTCTGTCAATAACGAAACTAACCTAACAAATCTTGTCGCACTAAACCACTTGTAAAATTTATCCGAATAAGAGATCCTCGTACTTGCTATATTTACACAAACATATTCATATATTATAACATTAAAATCGACACTGTAACAACTTTAATTGAGCAAGGTCTGAATAAATTATAATATATCGATAACATCCCAACCTAGCCGCACGAAACAAATTCGTGTGGCAATACCAACTGCTTATTTTGACAACTTTAATCCTCACCCGTGCTAGTATTCCTGCCCATAACAGGTTAGCCGAAAACTACTTGCCAGGACCGGAATCTACTTGCCAGTCGTATTGAACGCTACCTACGAATTCTTAAACTAATAGATAAATTATCATAAATCGTTCGACTTGTTACCGTAACACGACATACACACACTCAAGGTACAAAGATTCGAGAGTTCCTCAGCGGGAGTGCGCTTGATATAAGCGACTAGAGATTGAGGACTCGTTCGAATTGTTACCACAATACGATAGACGTGATAATACCTATAATACAGCAGCACCTCTGATATAAAGACAAACATAAAATACAAAATATAAAATAAACAAAAAAAATCTTTTTTGAAATAGTCCTTAGACTATTTCTGGTGGCAGCAACTACCCTATCAATCGGAAATATTAAAATTCATATTTCGAACGCTATCGTTTCCCTTCCGATTTAAATCTAACAAAAAATATTTACAATTGAAATCGAATACGTAACAGACTGCAGACTCGATCGGGTGATTTCGGGAGGAGTGTTTATGTTCTTTTCTTTGTTGGAGTGGGGGAAAGACTTTGATCGCACGGATGCGTTATATGTTTAGAGTGACTGGACGTTACCCTGGCGGTCACTCATTATACAGCGGTTGGGATTAGCTATCTTATCGCCTAATGACTTAAATTTACCCAGTGACACCAGCGTGGACGCCTTCTTCCGGTCTTTATCACAGGGAACCTCCAAGTTGATAGCGCCGGTCATGGTCTTACGCATCTTAACCGCCTCGATGCCAGTTCGCATCTTCCTTTGCCAGCAGGATTTTCCCTCTTGCCGACACTAGCACCTCTGGTACAGACGACACGTATGACGTCTTCGCCCCTTCGCTCAGGGTCAGAATCACCGCAGATGATCGCGGTGAGCGAGGGAGCACATCCTTTTTAGGCGCTTGCACCGGCACACCTTTCGTTGTTCTCGCCGAGGTCCCCGTCGATGCGGCAGCCCTGGGTTTCGGGGTGTACTTTGTCCACCTCCCAGACTGAGCGTCTGTCGCGGTTGAAGCTGCGTAGACTGGCTCCCGACCGCCCTTTCTGTGACTTTCTTCACCTTTTCTCTTTTCTTTGCCTTTTTTTCTTGGCTCGCTTACCTTCCACTTTCCACCCTGCTATTTCCTCGGGAGCGATCGTAATTGGGTGGCACTGATGGTGCGAGCCGAGGCCACCGAATCCTGTCTGGCTCGCGCCTCACGACTGTGTCGCCTAACTCTGAGGCGCTGTTCAATGGCCCTTATGATGGACGGTCCCAGCTCCTCGACCTTCTTCTCCAGGACAGTGAGACGCGCGTTGTCGCTCTGTCTATTTCTCGGAGGATACCCCGACTCGGAAGCCAAGACGCCGCACCGAGAACACTTCTGGGGGGGGGGGGCTTACTGCCATTCTCGCAAGCTCTCCGTCGCAACCGCGAGGCTTGGGGCCTGGGTACCGCAAGCGGGTACAATCCTCCTGGACAACTCCATCGTTCCGGCAGCAAGAGGGGCTGCTGCCTTCTTAAGGACCTTGATGTAGGTTCCCTTAAGGTTGAACGATGTAATCGCCACCCTGATTATCTCCTCGACCCTCCTGATCATCTCAGCACCGATATCAGCAGCCGTGGCAGTACTCAACTCATGCACGAGATCCTCAGGCATGTCCGGGGTAGTGCAAGTCACCTTCCGTCTCTTGCCCCTGGACCGCCCAGATGCTATAGAGAGCTTCGACTTCAACGAGGCTACCGATTCCTCGTCGTCGGACCTCGTGCGAGCTCTCCAGTATCATTCTAATGAAGATGGTCCGACATCTGGGACCATGGAGGGGACCACAAAGGTACCCTTCTGTCTTTCGCCGATCTCAATAACCTCCTCTCCTCGCCAGGCGCAGAAACCGATCTGAGGACCTGACGGTCCACCTCCGAATGGCCGTGATCATAAGATGACGACGCAGCGGGGTCCACTTGACTTGACGGGGGGCCCTACGAGAAGGTGAGCTGAGTGGTCTTGGCAGGTATGGGCCGACCAACATCTCCGAAATTCTCCGCATCGGATCGGCAAGCTGACGATGGTCAAAGGCACTGACCAGCCGCCACCCAGATATAGGAGAATATCAGATCCATAGGGGTTTCCCAGGCAGTGGTCCTACGCCCTGGAAACCGATATCCACCCTGTGCTCTCCACTGGTTCAACGACTTTCTTTTTAATTTTACGTTGAGGAAAGCCGCACGGAGGCCAGGCTGCTTCTGGGGACTCCAACCGTCTAAAACCTCCGGGAACCGGTGTGGGGAAAATACCGGGCCTCCCCGCGCACTCTGTACCACCGCTAAATGGAGCGGTGTGCAGCCATGTCACACCGCGCCTCGTCGCCGGAGCCGCCGTGCTAGGCAGCCTGGTTTCCCTACCGGACTGCTTGGCGGCCACGATATGCTGAACCGCCAGGCGCCCAAGCCCGAACCCCACCGGTGGGCGCGGCGGACCCAACGCCACATGGAGCGGTCACCCATCCTAGACTAGCCTAGACCACCGTGCCCGCTACTGCTTAACTTTCGTGATCTGATGGGAACGATTGTATCCAGCGCGGCCAATGGGCGTTGAACTGGTTCAACGACTACAGATCAGTCAACTCCTCGGTACTGGGTTCACATCTTTAACTCAATCAACATCTCTAGGCTGGTTCTCATCTTTAACTCAGTCAACATCTCGGCACTGGGTTATCAATTACAGATCAGTCAGCTATCTAACTTATACATACGCACCGAGCGTAAGCATCTAGTCTACAAGTTGTTGGAATAAAGAATAAATTATAAGCTGTCACATCAGCATTATGATCAATTCAACCACCTCTATTATACTAAACGAAATAGGGGATCGATCAGTTTCGTGGCGTCGATTGTATAATCGTAACAGGAATTTACGACTCCCGTCGGCGCGCTTCCTAGTGATCGCGTTTCTCTGGAAACGGTCGAACAATCGCATACTTCAATGAAAGATTCCATACGACTGAATTTCTAGAATTTCTACTCATATCTTACTAAAAGACCAAACATTCTCTGTATTTGGTGTTAAACTCGCTTTTATTTGTCACAACAGCACAAACAACAACAAAAATACAGAAAGTCGCATATTTAAATGAAATACTGTAAAGATTTCGTTTCGCGAGGTCCTGCAATAGCTAACTATTCAGATTAATTTGCTATCTGCTAGGCATCAAAAATGGAGGGAAACTCTTGTTTATATTTCACGATATCTGAAACAGGACTGAAAATACATAAAATGGCATTGAAGTGAATTGGTCGTGATAGGTACTGAAGAAGTACTAGAATATAATTAACAGTATATTTATTAACAACACTCCCTATATACACTTTACGTAGAGCTCTCGACTGCACTTAGCGGTTCGCGGTTCGCGATTACAAGTTCGATTTCTAGACAATGTATTACGATGTCGATTGAACAGAGTGCGCGGAACGAGTTCGGAACTCTAGTCAACTATCAACTGAACTTTCCGTCACGATGATGCTGCAAAGAAAAACTATGATGGGCTGTGTCTAATGATATGAGATCATCAGATTCGTCGAAGAAAGCCTTCGCTAGGAAAGTGACAGGAATGGACGTCGATGTTAATTGGTTAATCTCTAGGTTCGCGGTTGAGGAAGGATGCTAATCGCCCTCGAGAGAAAGTTGCTAGCGAGAAACATCGTACATAAGAAAAACCAGATTTCCCGTATCTTTCCATAGTAGGTAATAAATTTAGGGAATGCTAAAACAAAAACTATTTGTTCGTTTGAAGGACCTTAGCTAGAAAAATCCTAAGATTTATAGCGGGTCCTTAGGCTAGTTAAAAATATGCTATCAGGATGTTTCGACATCTGGCAATCATTGTATCCGAAGGATAGGGTCCTTGTGTAGCACGCCACGGAACAGAAACCGTTGGAAAGTTTGCTGTCGAGTGGCATTACAGCATATTTCAGTGGCACTTCTATACAATTCCATTTCAAGAATTTGTGTTCATAATTAACTAACGGAAGAAATGTGCGCCGTATTCGGTGCCAAGAGAAGTGTCAAACTCGCATTTAGTTGATGTTACTGTAGTATCGGGAAAAAATCGGGAAAATTTTCCCCAGAGGGGGGGGGGTCCCGATGTACTGCTGATAAAAAAGAGATGGAAAAGGTGGAGCGTATTGCGTCCACCTCGAGGAACTTGAAAGGAACGTATGTGAAAAGACTGCAACAGGTGTCCTGTAAGGCTAGGGCGGTGAGCGTTGAGTTTTAGCAGCGTACGACCGCTGCCCTCAGGGCTCCAGCCAGCAGCCAAGAGATAGAGAGAGAGAGAGTAGGAGGAAGGAGAGAGGGAGAACGCACGCCTGAAGGAAAGCGTGCGTTACGAAAACGGGAAAAGATGGAGTCGGCCAGGCCGATCGTGAAGAACACAACTCGGAGGGGCCGATGGAGACAGGTCCCTCGCCAACGTGAGTAAACTTTTACAGACTAACCTCAACCGCTCCGGTCGTGCGCAGAACTTAATGTTTCAGACTCTGGTGGAGCGGAGAGTCAGCCTGCCGGTGGCGGCTGAGCCACACCGAGTGTCCGACGAGTCTCAAGGCATGGGGGATTTGCACAACTCGGTGACCATTTTTTGGACTGGGATTAGCGGCAACCCCACCTGCTCGGTGATTAACACGTAGACGCAGGCATACATCACGGTGGGTCATACTTATATTTCACGAAATAGGTAGTACAAAATAGATTTATGTTATTTTATCTCAATATTATAAACAGACATTCAATAGTAAAAGCATAACAATTCAATATCATAAACTTATCATAATTATTTCCCTTTTTTATGCAATTTTTTAAAACATGTTAAACAGAGTGCCGGCTGGCCCTTACAACGATCACAAGTTGTGTGTGCGTGTAAGGGCTCGACCTTTCGGCCGACTGTCTTCAAATGAAAATGTTCGTTCATTTTATTTTTCTTCTTTTTTTTTTTTTGTCTATTTTCAAGCGTCCATTCCCCGGCGAACGGCGCGCATAGATGGTCGGCGCGCGACTTGGAAAAAACCTGCCATCTCCTTACGGGTCATTGGACAAGTTGAACCTACTCCTTCGGGCGGCAGCTCGCTTAGCCGACGCCGCGCGATGCGTGCATCGCGCCACACCGTTACCAGCGGGGGCCACGAGGAGGCGAAGCTGCCAGCATATACCTCGGTCCCAGCAGGTTGGCTGACTTGCCGATTATCCCTGCACCGTCTCGGCACCCGTTTGTATGGGTACCGCCTGCGCCTGACGGTCGCAGGTTTCCTCTCCGTCTCGTACGTGTCGTGTTTTCATTCTCCTTGGTTCTCTGTCTGTCGTTTTCCGAATTCTTTTATTTCGGTTGTCCTATATTGACTCCCATGTTGCGGTAGATTCCAGGTTTCTGTGTTGCTGGTGGTGTGCTTTAGGGTGCTTCCTGTCCTGCTCGAGTGCCCCCCTAGCCGGCCTTGCACTTCTTCTCGGATGCTGGCTTGTTTGCTCACCCGGTTGTGTTGTTCTGCTGTCTGGGTGTCGGCCTTGAGATGTTCCCTCCCGTATCTCTCAGGATTCTCCTTCTCTTCTCTTCGGTCGCCCGCAGAATGCTCCTTGTGAACTGGCGGAAGTGGGGGTATACGTCCTTCGTAACGAACTACCACTTTTCTTCTGGCCAGTCCAAGTTTAGCTCTTGAATTGCGTTCAGGAGTTTTTGACGATCTTCGTGGAAGATTGGACAATCTTCGCAGATGTGGTGGGGGCTTTCTTCTTTGCCGCAGTCGCACGTTTCCACTCCGCTCAGACAGAACGTCTTGAGCTTGCTGTTGAAGTCTCCGTGGCCGCTAATGAACTGTGTCATGTAGTGGTCGGGTCTTATCCAGCGGTTCTCAAGCCTGTCCTTGATGCTGTCAAAGTATGCGAAGGTTGTTCTGCCCTCCCGCGTTGTCTGCCAGCGTTCTTGCCATTTCTCTATCGTTTGTCTGACGATTGCTTTCACGCTACTAGCATCGTCTTGATCTCTTGCCATTTTGTATTTTCTTGTCCTGGCATCGATTAGGAGGTCTATCGGAATGACCCTAGCAATGACCTGGAGTGCCTCTGTTGACATTGTTCTATAGGCCTTCGTCACTTGGAGGAGTGCCATCCTCTGTGACCTTGTAAGCATGTTCCTTGTTTTCCCATTCAACAGATTGCTCCAGCCGGCTGCGGCGTATGTGGTTATCGGCTCCAACAGCTCTTTGTACAAGGTACGCATAGCCGCGTGTCCGAGTCACCACTTCGCCTTGGCCACACTTGCGAGACTGTTGAATAGTTTCTGGCATTTTTGGGTTTCTTGCACATGCCTATTAATTTTGAGGCCGCTTTCAAGGTATACTACCAGGTACTTAATTGCTTGTCTCATTCTTAGACTCCTACTGTTTATCTTGATGATCGGTGGACTTTCCGCGTCCAATTTGCCTTTGACGAGCAGTATTTCCGTCTTTTCCGCAGATAATGATAGATTCTTCCTGGTGCACCAGGTAGAAACGTGTATGACTACTTCTTGTCCTTTTTCTTGTAGTTCTTTCCTCGCGTCTCCTGCGACTAGGATCACTATGTCGTCTGCGTACGCAATAGGTTCACAATCTGTCGCGCTTATCTTGAGTTCAGCCAGCAGGTCATCGAATATAAGTTTCCAAAAGCTTGGACCCAGTACCGATCCCTGCGGGCATCCTTTTGTGACGAGCTTGCTGACTGTTTCGGTTTTCCCAATGATTTGCGCGGTTCTGTCCGATAAGTAGCTTCTCGTTAACCGATATAAGTTGTCGGGTCAGCTTTTTCTCGTCAGCTCGTGTAGTACGTTCGGCCACCATACGTTGTCGAAGGCTCCGGTTATCTCAAGTGCAATCGCGAGGACGTACTTTTTCTTGCTCATTTGCTCAACTTTCTTGCGGAATTTGATGATCGCCCATCGATCTTCCAGGGCGAAAGCCGTATTGTCGGTCCGAGAATAGCTCGTGTTCGTGAAAGATGGTCGCCATCCTAGTAGCCATCAGTCTTTCCAACAATTTGCCCACCATTGACAGGGTGGTGATGACTTCTTCTTTCTTTTCTTCTTCCTACTTACTTCTTACTTCTTCTTTCCTACTTTCCATCCTCTTGGGAAGACTCCCCAGGTAAGGCAGCCGTTCATGAGCCTAAGGAGCTCCTGATGAATTCCTCCCCAGGCGCGTTGTATTACTTCTACTTCGACCAAGTCGGGTCCAGGACATTTCCCCTTCGTTAGTCACTTCACAGCGCCGCTGAGTTCTTCGAAGCGAAACTCTGGGATGTTTTCTACATTCGGGGGAGTATTCATTTCTCGCCTAATCACCGTCTGTTCCGGCGTGCCCGTCTCTTCCTGGTCGTCGGGTAACAGCGAAGATAACATCGCCGCCGCAGTCGTTCGCCAGTTGGAGGTATCCCCTTGTAGCGTCCACAGAGTCGGCACTGTTTCCTCCCTTCTTAGCTTACCCGTGACCGTACGGTAGGCGATGCCCCAGGGTTCCTTGTTACCCTCCTTCGTTACAAATTCTTGCCAACTCTGTATCTTGACTTCGTTAATTGCTTTTACGTAGTCTTTCCTGATTTCTCTGTACCGCAGCTTCTCTTGATCCCTCGTTGTGGGATCCCTAGCCCCTTGGTATCGCCTTCTTACCCGGTGGACGTTTCTCTTCGCTCGTGTGAGCTCGGGCGTCCAACATGGCACTGACCTGTAGTGCCATTTCTTCCTTGGAATGGCCGCGTCGCAGGCTTTTATCAGGACTTCCTGCATTTGCTCGGCCATTCGTTCGACGTCCTCCGCTTGCCGTAGGGTTGTCTCTCGGAGTGCCTCCTTCTCCTCCATGACAACTCTCTGGAACACTTCCCAGTTGGCAATCCGCGTATTATATCTTCTTTCTTAAAGCTGCGGCGGAGTACTTCCTTCTTCGAGAATTAGGCGCGTCTGCAGGATTGGATGGTCACTGGGTGTTCCGTCCTCGTGAACTTTCCAATCTTTCACGAGCGGTATTGCTTCCGGACTCACCATAGTTATATCGATATTTGATCGCCCTTGAGTCGTTTCGAATGTGTGAGGTTGCCCCGGCTGGTTGAGGATGTGAAGGCCATATTGTACAATAATGGCCTCTAGAGCCTCACCTCTGTCGTCAATGGTCCTGCTACACCACAGCGGTGATTTTGCATTGGAGTCTATGCCAATAACAATTTTCTTTCCTCTAAGACTCCTCCGTACCTTGTCTAGCTGTTCAATACCGACCTGACTGTTCTCGGTCGGCGGGAGGTATTGACTTATCGCATATATCTCCGTTACTCCATCGCTTATTTGTACACATACGCAGTGCGTTGTACAGACGCCGGTGACTTCGAGTGGCGTAAAATATTTGGACTTGGCTCCTACGGCCGCCATTGGCGGATCGTGTTTCGATTCTCGACAGGCAATCGCGACTCCTGTGCCCAGTCCAGGTATCTTTCCGTCTATGCTGTATGGCTCTTGCATCAACAAGATCTCGTTGTCATCAGCTTCCATCTGTGTCCTGATCTCGTAGGGGACAGTTTTGGATCGCTGCATGTTATGCTGCAGGATCCTTATTCCCCTTTTTCTCCCATGTCCTCTTCCGTTTCCGTTTGTTGTTTCATTCATAGCTGGTCCTTACAACTGCTAGTTCCAGCGCCTTTTTATACATTCGGCAATTTACGTTGAAGGCTGCGTGGTCGCCCTTCTTCCCTGCCTTCCTGCAGTTAACACAGCTGGCGTTCTTTTCCTTATTTGTGCACTCTTTTGTGCTATGTCCGCTTTCTGCGCAATATGCGCAGATTTCGTAATTTACGCGGCAGTATTTTGCCACGTGTCCATATCCTTGGCATTTGTAACAACGACTAACCGAGATATAGTCGCGGACTTTGCATGCATTCCACGAAACATAAACTTTCCCCGTTAGAAGCTTTTCACTTACCTGGGGGGGGGGGGTACTTCCTTTACCCAGTTGGTTTCCTCGGAATCCTTGCAGCCTGTCCTGAAGCAGAACTTGATAGCTGCTACATCTTCCTCATGCAGGCTAATATCTCTTTCTCCGGGATTACGCTTGGTACGTCATACAGGACCACCCGGAGTAGTTTCCTTCGCGGTGTGCTGGTTTTTAGGCCAGCTTCCTTTAGCTTTGCATTTTCCGTGAACACTTTTAATCCCTCCAGATTCGTCGTTTCCACGACCACTCCGTTACCGCTGATTTTCTTCACCGCGGTGATTTGTATTCCCTTCTTTATAGGGATTTGCGAGGGTGAAGACCGCATCCCGCCCTTCCTCACTTGATTTGATCTCACTGTCCGAAGTCTCTGGGCGGATTATTAACACGTTCGTTGGTGGTTTCGCCGCCATTTGCCCGATCTTGTTGCTAGTCATTTTGACTTTCTCCGCGTAGCAGGGCTGTTTTTGTTCAGTTCTCACGGTTTTCTTAACCACTGTCTCAAGCCGCTTGCTAGCTTCCAGCGATTTATTTACTACTTTCAGGATCTGCGTTTCCGTTTTGCTTGAGTCGGTGCTTTGTTCTAATTTGCCGGTCAAGCAGCTGTTGTGGAGCAGGAGTTCCCCCACGATTCCTCGCATGTCCTTATAGTACCGCATTATTGATGCGGTCTGTTCCTTGCTGACCTTTTTACTGAGGTCAAGGCAGAATGTTAACACATTCTTCTCTATTTCTCCAGCCTGGACCCTTAAGTCAGGTACTGGCCGGGCTGTTTCCGTTGTTGTACGCGATTCCTGCTGTCGCGGTTCCTTTTCTGCCTCTGCCCTTCTTCTTTTCTTTAATTCTGGACTTTGTTCTTCCGATTTCTGGGTTTTTAAGGGATGCAGAACCACCCTTGCCTCCGCGGCGCGTGGGGCCTGTCCCCGTGTTGACATTTTTGGTTTCTTATTGGGCACTTTTCAATGCACTTTTAGCGGTGTAACACTCCGCTGTTTTTGCACTCGCGACTAAATCCGAGGGCGTAATGACGGCACAAATTAGCCGGTTATGCCCACACTTGTCACTGCACTTTAATGTTCTTCTCGATGGAGCACTCTGCAACCGTCGGTGTAATTGCTTTCTGTTTTCTTCCTCCGGCGGTGTGGCTGCCTTCACTCTCTCCTCCACCGCCGGTAGGGCTGTTTTCTCTCTCCGCCTACGTCGGTAAGGCTGTCTTCTATCTCAGCCTCCGTCGGTAAGACTGCTACCGCTCTTGCTGTAGAACTTCGCCGTTAGCACTTGGGCGCGCGTCCCAATATGGCCGCCATGCAGAGTACACAAGTAGCCCGTGCGGCGGCGCAATAGCCGGCGTCTCAAAATGGCTTCCTCACTGCCCTTGCCTCCTTTTTTTTGCTTTTTACGCTTCTACAGCGATCACAATATATTGTTAATTTTTTGGCTTTACTCGCGGTATACTCTTTACCTTTTATTCTAGAAATGTGTTCAGAACATTGTTTACACTGCCCTCTGGTCTTACTCGCGGGCCTTTGGTACGATTGCAGGAAATATGAATGTTTTTTGGGGATTACTTCATTTCCACTTGGCATTGCTTCTCTATGTGGATTCACTGTTCTGAAAAGGTGATCAATAAATCATTTTTTAACATTTTGATACTTTTATTATCCCATTTTCTACGTACATACAACGCATTTACGAGGCAAGTCCTACATATTAATTCTATTACAATTTTTCTATACCATTTTACGGTTCTGCGCAAACAACCATAATAGGATGACATCTGATCGGATAGATCAATTTTAGCATCATTATGAAAAAACAGCGTCTGGGTTTAATTTACTATTTTTCCCCTAAACAATAACATTTTTGGAAGTAATTAACATACATATGTCACGTCCCGCGCTCCGCACGTGCCGTAATGAAACATGGAAAACTACAATATAAAAATAACGCAACGGTGATTCGAATACACAATAAAATAAAATACTTTAGTAAAAGATGAATTACATGTAGTGTCACGTCCCGCGCTCCGCACGTGCCGTAACGAAAACTACAATATATAAATAACGCGAGCCGTAATTCGAGCACACAATAAAATAGGAAAAATATATATATGTATACATTATTAAATCGAACAATTAGTAATCTAGTAAACATAAAAGAAAAATAATAAAATACACAATACTACACTACTAAAACTAATCAGCATTTAGGCAAACTTAGAGTTTCATATAAAAGATTCTATTGTAAAATATACATATACATATATATGTGTGTTTTATATTATTAAACCAAGCAATCGATAATCTAGTGAATGTAAAATACAACACACGAAACTATATTATCAAGATTAACTAACATTTTCATATTGAACGAACTCTATACGAAGTTACATTGTGAAATATATATATAACCTAACAAATATAAAGGAAATGAAATTATTAAAACTAATTGACATTTAGATAAACTTGAAGAATTTCATATGAAAATTACATTATGAAACACATATATACATATATATACATAACCTAACAAATATAAAAGAAATAAAATTATTAATTAACATTTAGACAAACTTAAAGAATTTCACATGAAAATTATATTGAAAAAATATAAATATATATATGTGTGTGTGTTATTAAACCAAACAACTAATAAGCTAATAAACATAAAGAAATAAATATACAAAACTACACTTTAACAAACAAAATTGTATTTGAATATTACATTGTAAAATATATATATGTAGATATGCGAAAGAATCAGCATCGAACACAATCGAAATTAACATAACTGCAGCGAAGGATCCAGGGAATCAACACAAATATCACACGACTCCTTGAACAACCTCGACATCCGTTCTTGCTCGCGACATTTTACACTTTGACTGCGTCTTCTGGGACCATTCACAGAACTCTTTGTAATCTCTCTCCCTCTTGCGCTGAAACGATACATGTGGTTTAACGAGACGAATGAAACGGGACAAATTTAAATAAAATAAAACAAAACAAAATCAACAAAAGGAATCCTCAGGACACAACGCCGGTGAAGGAACCGCAGCATGAACCTGGGTGGAAAATAGTTCCTTCAACCTCTTCAACATTCGTTCACATCACACCCGCACCATTCACATATCTTTTGCCTGGTTTATTCTTCCTCTTCTTCCTCCTCTTCTTGCACTGGAAAACACAAGAAATGCTAAGAAAGGAATAAACATCGACCAAAGAACGAAGAAAGGATAAATTCAAAATGTAAAAATTTATACACTTCAACGTTTGGATCAAATGGCAAAGACACGGAAG
>JACXIW010001309.1:1794683-1808425 GCA_014825925.1 Bombus breviceps | reverse complement strand
CGATTTTGACCATAACTAACATTTATTTCGTATGGGTTTAAGATATGTCGACGTTTAAACGCACTTTTGACAGCATAATACTTGCCAAATGTAGTGCACATCACTTTCAGCGTCGAAACAAGCGCTGCTGCTCGCCATACGCAACAACTCGTCGACTTTGGCGATAACTGACCGTTATTTCAATCTTATATGAGATCCTTAGACGTTTAAATGCACTTTTCACTCCATCTTATATGGGGAATATAGTGCACGTGTCTTTCAGCCTCGAAACATGATGCGCAGCTCGCCAAACGCATACTTTTGTCGATTTTAACTATAACTAACATTTATTTCGTATGTGTCTAAGATATGTCGACGTTTAAACGCACTTTTGGCTCCATGTTACTTGCCTAATGTAGTGTGCACGTGACCTTCAGCTTCGAGACAATCACTGCAGCTCGCCAAACGCAAAGTTTGGTCGATTTTGAGGAAAAATAATCTTTATGTCGTCCTTATCTAAGATATATCGATGTTAAAACGCACTTTTGACTCCATATTACTTACCGAATGTAGTGCACATCACTTTCAGCGTCTATACAAGCCCTGCATCTCGCTAAATGCATACATTCCTCGATTTTGAGGAAAAATAACCTTTATTTCGTCCTTATTTAAGATATTCCGATTGTAAAACTCACTTTTCACTCCATATTACTTGCCGGATTTAGTGCACATCACTTTCAGCGTCGAAACAAGCCCTGCTGCTCGCCATACGCAACAACTCGTCGACTTTGGCGATAACTGACCGTTATTTCAATGTTATATGAGATCCTTAGACGTTTGAATGCAATTTTCACTTCACCTTATATGGGGAATATAGTGCACGTGTCTTTCAGCCTCGAAACAAGATGTGCAGCTCGCCAAACGCATACTTTTGTCCATTTTGACTATAACTAACATTTATTTCGTATGTGATTAAGATATGTCGACGTTTAAACGCACTTTTGGCTCCATATTACTTGCCGTATGTGGTGTGCATGCCTTACAGCGGTGAAACAAGCCGTGCAGCTCGCAAAACGCATAGGTTTGTCGATTTTGACTATAACTAACATTTGTCTCGTTTGTGTTTAAGATATGTCGACGTTTAAACGCACTCTTGGCTCCATATTATTTGCCGAATGTAGTGTGCACGTGACTTTCAGCGTCGAGACAACCCCTGCAGCTCGCCAAACGCAAACTTTTGCCGATTTTGGGGGAAAATAAACTTTATGTCGTCCTTATTTAAGATATATTGATGTTAAAACGCACTTTTCACTTCATATTACTTGCCTGATGTAGTGCACAGCACTTTCAGCGTCGAAACAAACTCTGCTGCTCGCCAAACGCAACAACTCGTCGACTTTGGCGATAACTGACCGTTATTTCATTCTTATATGAGATCCTTTGACGTTTAAATGCAATTTTGACTCCATCTTGTATGGGGAATGTAGTGCACGAGACTTTCAGCGTCGAAACGATCCCTGCTGTCCGCCAGACGCATTCACTCGTCGACTTTGGCGATAACTGACCGTTATTTCAATCTTATATGAGATCCTTCGACGTTTAAATGCAATTTTCACTCCACCTTATATGGGGAATGTAAAGCACGTGACTTTCAACGTCGATACAATCCCTCCAGCTCACTAAACGCATACTTTTGTCGATTTTGAGGAAATATAACCTTTATGTCGTCCTTATCTAAGATATATCGATGTTAAAACGCTCTTTTCACTCCATATTACTTACCGAATGTAGTGCCCATCACTTTCAGCGTCTATACAAGACCTGCATCTCGCTAAATGCATAAATTCCTCGATCTTGTGGAAAAATAACCTTTATTTCGCCCGTACTTAAGGATAGTTGGTCGTTTAAATGCACTTCTGGCTCCATATTACTTGCCTAATTTAGTGCACATCACTTTCAGCGTCGAAACAAGCCCTGCATCTCGCTAAATGCATACGTTCCTCGATCTTGAGGAAAAATAACCTTTATATCGCCCCTATTTAAGGATAGTTGGTCGTTTAAATGTACTTCTGGCTCCATATTACTTGCCTAATTTAGTGCACATCACTTTCAGCGTCGAAACAAGCCCTGCTGCTCGCCAAACGCAACAACTCGTCGACTTTGGCGATAACTGACCGTTATTTCAATCTTATATGAGATCCTTAGACGTTTAAATCCAATTTTCACTCCACCGTATATGGGGAATGTAGTGCTCGTTTCTTTCCGCCTCGAAACAAGAAGAGCAGTTCGCCAAACGCATACGTTTGTCGATTTTGACTATAACTAACGTTTATTTCGTATGTGATTAAGATATGTCGACGTTTAAACGCACTTTTTGCTCCATATTACTTGCCTAATGTAGTGTGCACGTGACTTTCAGATTCGAGACAATCCCTGCAGCTCGCCAAACGCAAACTTTGGTCGATTTTGAGGAAAAATAACCTTTATGTCGTCCTTATCTAAGATATATCGATGTTAAAACGCTCTTTTCACTCCATATTACTTACCGAATGTAGTGCCCATCACTTTCAGCGTCTATACAAGACCTGCATCTCGCTAAATGCATACGTTCCTCGATCTTGAGGAAAAATAACCTTTATTTCGACCGTATTTAAGGATAGTTGGTCGTTTGAATGCACTTCTGGCTCCATATTACTTGCCTAATTTAGTGCACATCACATTCAGCGTCGAAACGAGCAATGCGGCTAGCAATACGCATTCACTCATCGACTTTGCCGGTAACTAGCCGTTATTTCATTCTTATATGAGATCCTTAGACGTTTAAATGCAATTTTGACTCCATCTTGTACGGGGAATGTAGTGCACGGGACTTTCAGCTTCGAAACAATCCCTGCAGCTCGCAAAACGCATAGTTTTGTCGATTTTGACTATAACTAACGTTTATTTCGTATGTGTTTAAGATATGTCGACGTTTAAACGCACGTTTGGCTCCATATTACTTGCCTAATGTAGTGTGCACGTGACTTTCAGATTCGAGACAATCCCTGCAGCTCGCCAAACGCAAACTTTGGTCGATTTTGAGGAAAAATAACCTTTATGTCGTCCTTATCTAAGATATATCGATGTTAAAACATTCTTTTCACACCATATTACTTACTGAATGTAGTGCACATCACTTTCAGCGTCTATACAAGCCCTGCATCTCGCTAAACGCATACATTCCTCGATCTAGAGGAAAAATAACCTTTATTTCGCCCGTATTTAAGGATAGTTGGTCGTTTAAATGCACTTCTGGCTCCATATTGCTTGCCTAATTTAGTGCACATCACTTTCAGCGTAGAAACAAGGCCTGCATCTCGCTAAATGCATACGTTCCTCGATTTTGAGGAAAAATAACCTTTATTTCGCACCTATTTAAGGATAGCTGGTCGTTTAAATGCACTTTTGGCTCCAGATTACTTGCCTAATTTAGTGCACATCACATTCAGCGTCGAAACGAGCAATGCGGCTAGCAATACGCATTCACTCATCGACTTTGCCGGTAACTAGCCGTTATTTCATTCTTATATGAGATCCTTAGACGTTTAAATGCAATTTTGACTCCATCTTGTACGGGGAATGTAGTGCACGGGACTTTCAGCTTCGAAACAATCCCTGCAGCTCGCAAAACGCATAGTTTTGTCGATTTTGACTATAACTAACGTTTATTTCGTATGTGTTTAAGATATGTCGACGTTTAAACGCACTTCTGGCTCCATATTACTTGCCGAATGTAGTGTGCACTTACTTTCAGCGTCGAGACAATCCCTGTAGCTCGCCATATGCAAACTTTTGCCGATTTTGAGGAAAAATAACCTTTATGTCGTCGTTATCTAAGATATATCGATGCACTTTTCAACCCATCGTACTTACTGAATGAAGTGCACCTTACTTTCAGCGTCTATACAAGCCCTGCATCTCGCTAAACGCATACATTCCTCGATCTTGAGGAAAAATAACCTTTATTTCGCCCGTATTTAAGGATAGTTGGTCGTTTAAATGCACTTCTGGCTCCATATTACTTGCCTAATTTAGTGCACATCACTTTCAGCGTCGAAACAAGGCCTGCATCTCGCTAAATGCATACGTTCCTCGATTTTGAGGAAAAATAACCTTTATTTCGCCCCTATTTAAGGATATTTCGTCGTTTAAATGCACTTTTGGCTCCAGATTATTTGCCAAATGTAGTGCACATCACTTTCAGCGTCTATCTAAGCCCTGCATCTCGCTAAATGCATACATTCCTCGATTTTGAGGGAAAATCACCTTTATGTCGTCCTTATCTAAGATATATCGATGTTAAAACGCACTTTTCACTCCATCGTACTTACTGAATGCAGTGCACCTCACTTTCAGCGTCTATACAAGCCCTGCATCTCGCTAAATGCATACGTTCCTCGATCTTGAGGACAAATAACCTTTATTTCGCCCGTATTTAAGGATAGTTGGTTGTTTAAATGCACTTCTGGCTCCATATTACTTGCCTAATTTAGTGCACATCACTTTCAGCGTCGAAACAAGCCCTGCTGCTCGCCAAACGCAACAACTCGTCGACTTTGGCGTTAAATAACATTTATTTCTTAAGTGTTTAAGATATGTCGACGTTTAAACGCACGTTTGGCTCCATATTACTTGCCTAATGTAGTGTGCACGTGACTTTCAGATTCGAGACAATCCCTGCAGCTCGCCAAACGCAAACTTTGGTCGATTTTGAGGAAAAATAACCTTTATGTCGTCCTTATCTAAGATATATCGATGTTAAAACATTCTTTTCACACCATATTACTTACCGAATGTAGTGCACATCACTTTCAGCGTCTATACAAGCCCTGCATCTCGCTAAACGCATACATTCCTCGATCTAGAGGAAAAATAACCTTTATTTCGCCCGTATTTAAGGATAGTTGGTCGTATAAATGCACTTCTGGCTCCATATTGCTTGCCTAATTTAGTGCACATCACTTTCAGCGTCGAAACAAGGCCTGCATCTCGCTAAATGCATACGTTCCTCGATTTTGAGGAAAAATAACCTTTATTTCGCCCCTATTTAAGGATAGTTGGTCGTTTAAATGCACTTTTGGCTCCAGATTACTTGCCGAATGTAATGCACATCACTTTCAGCGTCTATCTAAGCCCTGCATCTCGCTATATGCATACGTTCCTCGATCTTGAGGAAAAATAACCTTTATTTCGCCCGTATTTAAGGATAGTTGGTAGTTTAAATGCACTTCTGGCTCCATATTACTTGCCTAATTTAGTGCACATCACTTTCAGCGTCGAAACAATCCCCGCTGCTCGCCAACGCAACAACTTGGCGATAACTAACGTTTATTTCGTATGTGTTTAAGATATGTCAACGTTTAAACGCACTTTTGGCTCTATATTACTTGCTTAATGTAGTGTGCACGTGACTTTCATATTCGAGACAATCCCTGCAGCTCGCCAAACGCACACTTTTGTCGATTTTGCGGAATAGGAACCTTTACATCGTCCGTATTTAAGGCTATTTCGTCGTTTAAATGCACTTTTGGCTTCAGATTACTTGCCGAATGTAGTGCACATCACTTTCAGCGTCTATATAAGCCCTGCATCTCGCTAAATGCATAAATTCCTCGATTTTGAGGAAAAATCACCTTTATGTCGTCCTTACCTAAGATATATCGATGTTAAAACGCACTTTTCACTCCATCGTACTTACTGAATGCAGTGCACTTCACCTTCAGAGTCTATACAAGCCCTGCATCTCGCTAAACGCATACATTCCTCGATCTTGAGGAAAAATAACCTTTATTTCTCCCGTATTTAAGGATAGTTGGTCGTTTAAATGCACTTCTGGCTCCATATTACTTGCCTAATTTAGTGCACGTCACTTTCAGTGTCGAAACAAGCCCTGCCGCTCGCCAAACGCAACAACTCGTCGACTTTGGTGATAACTGACAGTTATTTCAATCTTATATGAGATCCTTAGACGTTTAAATGCAATTTTCACTCCACCTTATATGGGGATTGTAGTGCACGTGTCTTTCCGCCTCGAAACAAGAAGAGCAGTTCGCCAAACGCATACTTTTGTCGATTTTGACTATAACTAACGTTTATTTCGTATGTGTTTAAGATATGTCTACGTTTAAACGCACTTCTGGCTCCATATTACTTGCCGAATGTAGTGTGCACTTACTTTCAGCGACGAGACAATCCCTGTAGCTCGCCAAACGCAAACTTTTGCCGATTTTGAGGAAAAATAACCTTTATGTCGACCTTATCTAAGATATATCGATGTTAAAACGCACTTTTCAATCCATCGTACTTACTGAATGCAGTGCACCTCACTTTCAGCGTCTATACAAGCCCTGCATCTCGCTAAACTCATACATTCCTCGATCTTGAGGAAAAATAACCTTTATTTCGCCCGTATTTAAGGATAGTTGGTCGTTTAAATGCACTTCTGGCTCCATATTACTTGCGGAATGTAGTGCACATCACTTTCAGCGTCTATCTAAGCCCTGCATCTCGCTAAATGCATACATTCCTCGATTTTGAGGAAAAATAACCTTTATGTCGTCCTTATCTAAGATATATCGATGCACTTTTCAATCCATCGTACTTACTGAATGCAGTGCACCTCACTTTCAGCGTCTATACAAGCCCTGCATCTCGCTAAACGCATACATTCCTCGATCTTGAGGAAAAATAACCTTTATTTCGCCCGTATTTAAGGATAGTTGGTCGTTTAAATGCACTTCTGGCTCCGTATTACTTGCCTAATTTAGTGCACATCACTTTCAGCGTCGAAACAAGGCCTGCATCTCGCTAAATGCATACGTTCCTCGATTTTGTGGAAAAATAACCTTTATTTCGCCCCTATTAAAGGATAGTTGGTCGTTTAAATGCACTTTTGGCTCCATATTACTTGCCAAATGTAGTGCACATCACTTTCAGCGTCAAACGAGCAATGCGGCTAGCAATACGCATTCACTCGTCGACTTTGCCGATAACTAGCCGTTATTTCATTCTTATATGTGATTCTTTATCTTGTATGGGGAATGTAGTGCACGAGACTATCAGCGTCGAAACAATCCCTGCAGCTCGCAAAATGCATAGTTTTGTCGATTTTGACTATAACTAACATTTATTTCGTATGTGTTTAAGATATGTCGACTTTAAACGCATTTTTGGCTCCATATTACTTGCCTAATGTAGTGTGCACGTGACTTTCAGATTCGAGACAGTCCCTCCAGCTCGCCAACCGCAAACTTTGGTCGATTATGAGGAAAAATAACCTTTATGTCGTCCTTATCTAAGATATATCGATGTTAAAACGCACTTTTTACTCCATATTACTTACCGAATGTAGTGCACATCACTTTCAGTGTCTATACAAGCCCTGCATCTCGCTAAATGCATACGTTCCTCGATCTTGAGGAAAAGTATCCTTTATTTCGCCCGTATTTAAGGATAGTTGGTCGTTTAAATGCACTTCAGGCTCCATATTACTTGCCTAATTTAGTGCACATCACTTTCAGCGTCGAAACGAGCAATGTGGCTAGAAAGACGCATTCACTCGTCAACTTTGCCGGTAACTAGCCATTATTTCATTCTTATATGAGATCCTTAGACTTTTAAATGCAATTTTGACTCCATCTTGTACGGGGAATGTAGTGCACGAGACTTTCAGCGTCGAAGCTATCCGTGCAGCTCGCCAAACGCAATCTTTTGTCGATTTTGAGGAAAAATCACCTTTATGTCGTCCATATCTAAGATATATCGATGTTAAAATGCACTTTTCACTCTATCGTACTTACTGAATGCAGTGCACATCACTTTCAGTGTCGAAACAAGCCCTGCTGCTCGACAAACGCAACAACTTGTCGACTTCGGCGATAACTGGCCGTTATTTCAATCTTATATGAGATCCTTAGACGTTTAAATGCAATGCTCACTCCACCGTATATGGGGAATCTAGTGCTCGTTTCTCTCCGCCTCGAAACAAGAAGTGCAGTTCGCCAAACGCATACTTTTGTCGATTTTGACTATAACTAACGTTTATTTCGTATGTGTTTAAGATATGTCGACGCTCAAACGCACCTTTGGCTCTATATTACTTGCCTAATGTAGTGTGCACGTGACTTTCATATTCGAGACAATACCTGCAGCTCGCCAAACGCACAATTTTGTCGATTTTGCGGAATAGGAACCTTTACTTCGTCCGTATTTAAATATATTTCGTCGTTTAAATGCACTTTTGGCTCCAGATTACTTGCCGAAAGTAGTGTGCACGTACTTTCAGCGTCGAGACAATCCCTGTATCTCGCCAAACGCAAACTTTTGCCGATTTTGAGGAAAAATCACCTTTATGTCGTCCTTATCTAAGATATATCGATGTTAAAACGCTCTTTCCACTCCATCGTACTTACTGAATGCAGTGCACCTCACTTTCAGCGTCTATACAAGCCCTGCATTTCGCTAAACGCATACATTCCTCGATCTTGAGGAAAAATAACCTTTATTTCGCCCTTATTTAAGGATAGTTGGTCGTTTAAATACACTTCAGGCTCCATATTACTTGCCAAATGTAGTGCACATCACTTTCAGCGTCGAAACGAGCAATGCGGCTAGCAATACGCATTCACTCGTCGACTTTGCCGATAACTAGCCGTTATTTCATTCTTATATGTGATTCTTCGACGTTTAAATGCAATTTTGACTCCATCTTGTATGGGGAATGTAGTGCACGAGACTATCAGCGTCGAAACAATCCCTGCAGCTCGCAAAACGCATAGTTTTGTCGATTTTGGCTATATCTAACATTTATTTCGTATGTGTTTAAGATATGTCGACGTTTAAGCGCACTTTTGGCTCCATATTACTTGCCTAACGTAGTGTGCACGTGAGTTTCAGATTCGAGACAATCCCTGCAGCTCGCGAAACGCAAACTTTGGTCAATTTTGAGGAAAAATAACCTTTATGTCGTCCTTATCTAAGATATATCGATGTTAAAACGCACTTTTCACTCCATATTACTTGCCTTATTTAGTCCACATCACTTTCAGCGTCGAAACAAGCCCTGCTGCTCGCCAAACGCAACAACTCGTCCACTTTGGCGATAACTGACCGTTATTTCAATCTTATATGAGATCCTTAGACGTTTAAATGCAATTTTCACTCCACCTTATATGGGGAATGTAGTGCACGTGTCTTTCCGCCTCGAAACAAGAAGAGCAGTTCGCCAAACGCATAATTTTGTCGATTTTGACTATAACTAACGTTTATATCGTATGTGTTTAAGATATGTCGAAGTTTAAACGCACTTCTGGCTCCATATTACTTGCCGAATGTAGTGTGCACGTGACTTTCATATTCGAGACAATCCCTGCAGCTCGCCAAACGCACACTTTTGTCGATTTTGCGGAATTGGAACCTTTACTTCGTCCGTATTTAAGTAAATTTCGTCGTTTAAATGCACTTTTGGCTCCAGATTACTTGCCGAAAGTAGTGTGCACGTACTTTCAGCGTCGAGACAATCCCTGTATATCGCCAAACGCAAACTTTGGCGATTTCCAGGAAAAATCACCTTTATGTCGTCCTTATCTAAGATATATCGATGTTAAAACGCTCTTTTCACTCCATCGTACTTACTGAATGCAGTGCACCTCACTTTCAGCATCTATACAAGCCCTGCATCTCGCTAATCGCATACATTCCTCGATCTTGAGGAAAAATAACCTTTATTTCGCCCGTATTTAGGGATATTTGGTCGTTTATATACACTTCAGGCTCCATATTACTTGCCTAATTTAGTGCACATCACTTTCAGCGTCGAAACAATCCCTGCAGCTCGCAAAACGCATAGTTTTGTCGATTTCGACTATAACTAACATTTATTTCGTATGTGTTTAAGATATATCGACGTTTAATCGCACTTTTGGCTCCATATTACTTGCCTAATGTAGTGTGCACGTGACTTTCAGATTCGAGACAATCCCTGCAGCTCGCCAAACGCAAACTGTGGTCAATTTTGAGGAAAAATAACCTTCATGTCGTCCTTATCTAAGATATATCGATGTTAAAACGCACTTTTCACACCATATTACTTACCGAGTGTAGTGCACATCACTTTCAGCGTCGAAACGAGCAATGCGGCTAGCAATACGCATTCACTCGTCGACTTTGCTGATAACTAGCCGTTATTTCATTCTTATATGTGATTCTTCGACGTTTAAATGCAATTTTGACTCCATCTTGTATGGGGAATGTGGTGCACGAGACTTCCAGCGTCGAAACAATCCCTGCAGCTCGCAAAACGCATAGTTTTGTCGATTTTGACTATAACTAACATTTATTTCGTATGTGTTTAAGATATGTCGACGTTTAATCGCACTTTTGGCTCCATACTACTTGCCTAATGTAGTGTGCACGTGAATTTCAGACTCGAGACAATCCCTGCAGTTCGCCAAACGCAAACTTTTGCCGATTTTGAGGAAAAATCACCTTTATGTCGTCCTTATCTAAGATATATCGATGTTAAAACGCTCTTTTCACTCCATCGTACTTACTGAATGCAGTGCACCTCACTTTCAGCGTCTATACAAGCCCTGCGTCTCGCTAAACGCATACATTCCTCGATCTTGAGGAAAAATAACCTTTATTTCGCCCGTATTTAAGGATAGTTGGTCGTTTAAATGCACCTCTGGCTCCATATTACTTGCCTAATTTAGTGCACATCACTTTCAGTGTCGAAACGAGCCCTGCTGCTCGCCAAACGCAACAACTCGTCGACTTTGGCGATAACTGACCGTTATTTCAATCTTATATGAGATCCTTAGACGTTTAAATGCAATTTTGAATCCATCTTGTACGGGGAATGTAGTGCACGAGACTTCCAGCGTCGAAACAATCCCTGCAGCTCGCAAAACGCATAGTTTTGTCGATTTTGACTATAATTAACATTTATTTCGTATGTGTTTAAGATATGTCGACGTTTAATCGCACTTTTGGCTCCATATTACTTGGCTAATGTAGTGTGCACGTGACTTTCAGATTCGAGACAATCCCTGCAGCTCGCCAAACGCAAACTTTGGTCAATTTTGAGGAAAAATCACCTTTATGTCGTCCTTATCTAAGATATATCGATGTTAAAACGAACTTTTCACTCCATATTACTTACCGAGTCTAGTGCACATCACTTTCAGCGTCGAAACGAGCAATGCGGCTAGCAATACGCATTCGCTCGTCGACTTTGCCGATAACTAGCCGTTATTTCATTCTTATATGTGATTCTTCGACGTTTAAATGCAATTTTGACTCCATCTTGTATGGGGAATGTGGTGCACGACACTTTCAGCGTCGAAACAATCCCTGCAGCTCGCAAAACGCATAGTTTTGTCGATTTTGACTATAACTAACATTTATTTCGTATGTGTTTAAGATATGTCGACGTTTAATCGCACTTTTGGCTCCATATTACTTGCTTAATGTAGTGTGCACGTGACTTTCAGATTCGAGACAATCCCTGCAGCTCGCAAAACGCAAACTTTGGTCAATTTTGAGGAAAAATAACATTTATGTCGTCCTTATCTAAGATATATCGATGTTAAAACGCACTTTTCACTCCATATTACTTACCGAATGTAGTGCGCATCACTTTCAGCGTCTATAGAAGCCCTGCTGCATGCCAAACGTAACAACTCGTCGACTTTGGCGATAACTGACCCTTATTTCATTCTTATATTTGATTCTTCGACGCTTAAATGCAATTTTGACTCCATCTTGTACGGGGAATGTAGTGCACGAGAGTTTCAGCGTCGAAACAATCCCTGCAGCACGAAAAACGCATAGTTTTGTCGATTTTGACTATAACTAACATTTATTTCGTATGTGTTTAAGATATGTCGACGTTTAATCGCACTTTTAGCTCCATATTACTTGCCTAATGTAGTGGGCACGTGACTTTCATATTCGAGACAATCCCTGCAGCTCGCCAAACGCAAGCTTTGGTCGATTTTGAGGAAAAGTAACCTTTATGTCGTCCTTATTTAAGATATATCGATGTTAAAACGCACTTTTCACTCCATATTACTTACCAAGTGTAGTGCACCTAACTTTCAGCGTGTATACAAGCCCTGCATCTTGCTAAATGCATACATTCCTCGATCTTGAGGAAAAATAACCTTTATTTCGCCCGTATTTAACATATTTCGATTTTATAACGCAGTCTTCACTCCATATTACTTACCGAATGTAGTGCACATCACTTTCTGCATCTACACAAGCCCTGCATCTCGCTAAATGCATACGTTCCTCGATCTTGAGGAAAAATAACCTTTATTTCGCCCGTATTTACTTCGTCCGTATTTAAGGATATTTCGTCGTTTAAATGCATTTTTGGCTCCAGATTACTTGCCGAATGTAGTGCACATCACTTTCAGCGTCTATCTAAGCCCTGCATTTCTCTAAATGCATACATTCCTCGTTTTTGAGGAAAAATAACCTTAATTTCGCCCGTATTTAACATATTTCGATTTTATAACGCACTTTTCACTCCATATTACTTACCGAATGTGGTGCACATCACTTTCTGCGTCTACACAAGCCCTGCAGCTCGCCAAACGCAAACTTTGGTCGATTTTGAGGAAAAATAACCTTTATGTCGTCCTTATCTAAGATATATCGATGTTAACACGCACTTTTCACTCCATATTACTTACCGAATGTAGTGCACATCACTTTCAGTGTCTATACAAGCCCTACATCTCGCTAAATGCATACGTTCCTCGATCTTGAGGAAAAATAACCTTTATTTCGCCCGTATTTAAGGATAGTTGGTCGTTTAAATGCACTTCTGGCTCCATATTACTTGCCTAATTTAGTGCACATCACTTTCAGCGTCGAAACGAGCAATGCGACTAGAAAGACGCATTCACTCGTCGACATTGCCGATAACTAGCCATTATTTCATTCTTATATGAGATCCCTAGACGTTTAAATGCAATTTTGACTCCATCTTGTACGGGGAATGTAGTGCACGAGACTTTCAGCGTCGAAGCTATCCGTGCATTCCGCAAAACGCATAGTTTTGTCGATTTTGACTATAACTAACATTTATTTCGAATGTGTTTAAGATATGTCGACGTTTAAACGCACTCTTGGCTCCATATTACTTGCCGAAAGTAGTGTGCACGTATTTTCAGCGTCGAGACAATCCCTGTATCTCGCCAAACGCAAACTTTGGTCGATTTTGAGGAAAAATAAACTTTATGTCGTCCTTATCTAAGATATATCGATGTTGAAACGCACTTTTCACTCCATATTACTTACCGAATGTAGTGCGCATCACTTTCAGCGTCTATACAAGCCCTGCTGCTCGCCAAACGTAACAACTCGTCGACTTCTGCGATAACTGACCGCTATTTCAATCTTACATGAGATCCTTAGACATTTAAATGCAATTTTGACTCCATCTTGTACGGGGAATGTAGTGCACGAGACTTTCAGCGTCTATACAAGCCCTGCATATCGCTAAATGCATACATTCCTCGATCTTGAGGAAAAATAACCTTTATTTCGCCCGTATTTAACATATTTCGATTTTATAACGCACTTTTCACTCCATATTACTTACCGAATGTAGTGCACATCACTTTCTGCGTCTACATAAGCCCTGCATCTCGCTAAATGCATACGTTCCTCGATCTTGAGGAAAAATAACCTTTATTTCGCCCGTATTTAAG
>JACXIW010001309.1:1542530-1556522 GCA_014825925.1 Bombus breviceps | reverse complement strand
CACGGAAAGGTCTTTCTTGTTTTAATTGGTAGGTGTGATAACTAGCATTCAAGGTTTTTAGTAGTTTAGTTATTTTTCTGTATGAGTCTGGGTTAGCCGGCAGAATTTTTACCCGGTTGTTGTTTATTTTTAGTTTATAATCCTCCTTGTTGATTCCTTTCTCAATGGACTTTACCATTGTTTGTATGTCGATGACATCGTCAACAAATATGGGCGGCGGAGGGGGATTTCTGTGCGTATGTTGGTTTGGTGGTGGATCTTCGACGTCCATGGAGTCGTTTGTGGATTCCAATATTGTGTATCTATTGTATGTGGTTACACAGTTTATTGCCTGTTCGTTCTGGTTGGCGTTTTTGATAGATTTCACTGATTCCAGTTTACGCTTTTTATTTTTTTGGATGTCACTTGTATGGGTGGATATAATGCTCTTTTGCCACGGAGGAGGTAGCGCGGAGCAGTTATGGTTTAGCTCGGGTGAGCCTGGTCGCGATACTTGGGCCATCATCGACCTAGTTAATTCAATTTGACTAACTAGTGGAGAGGCTGTAAGATTAAGATTCAGGTAGAGTTTAAGAGCGTTGGAATATTTCACTAATGAGAAAGGAAACACTTGTTACGTTCACTTTCGACGGATGGGCGACACGTGTTGTTTTACAAACTTCGCAGAGCACTAGAAACACGTACGCACGCTTCGGCACTCAACTGCAAACTACACTGCGAACTTAACATGATATTTAGAGGTGACTGCTCGGAGGATAGGAGCACAAGTCAGGTGTTGACTGCAAGAGGATTTTACGAACAGTAACAGTGCGTTCTCGTAGCACTACGTGGCTCGGTGTGGGTGTGGCTTTTGCACTAAGGACGTGGATTCGTTATTTACAATTTTCGCTAGCACGTGAGGGTAGCGATCCACGATGTCCATTGGTTATAGTCGGTGTTAATAGATGACGATTGGCGAAGACGGCCTCTGACCGACGTGGCTCGGGAGTAATATTATGCACGGGAAAGCCGACTTTTCCGTTAGACATTTATCCAACTTTTCCGTTAGGTGATTACCCGCCTTTTCCGTAATTTGTGTGCCCATGTAATAAACCCAAGGATCATTCTAAATATCAGTCATATATTGAGGGTCTTTATAGGAGAAGTACTTCTTTCGGGTCAAATACGTGACTGAAAGCCTATGTTGAAACAATAACGTTAAAATCTAAACGTCTTATTATGGGTCCTTGGCTTTATTAAGGGTCGAAATGACGGTACGCAGCCCGTCGATGGTCAAGCGGCGCGGAATGTGCTGCAGATGTTGTGCGCGACGTAACACACAGACTCGTCAACGAAATCTTACAGGCGCTGGAAACAAAAGAATATTGTACGGCACTCTTTATGGACACCGAAAAAGCTTTCGGTAAAATCGACCATGAAAAACTACTCCAAACTATCAAAAAGAAATTTCCGGGTCAAATATACAATTTACTCAGATCCTATTTAAGCAGCAGAACCTTCACAATAAAAATCAAGGACACCTACTCTGAAGTCAAAGACATCAAGACAGGAGTCCCGCAAGGAAGCGTCCTAGGACCCATATTATACACGATATACACGGCAGACATACCAACAGCTGTTAACAGTAAAATATTAACGTTGGCGGACGACACGGCTGTACTAGTCAGGCACTCTAACCCGGAAACAGCAGTCACGTTATTGCAAGAACATATCACAAAAATAGAAAAGTGGTTCCAAGATAAACAAATTAAAGCAAACCCCAATAAACCACGTTACATTCACACTGCGAAAACAGAACTCACCAAGCATCCTACTGAGCGGCACGCACATAACACAAACAAGGCAAGTTAAATACCTAGGACTCCACATAGATACACAACTCATATGGAAACAGCATACTAAATCAATAGTAGACAAAATTCAGGCTACAAATAGACAAATGTACTGGCTAACAAGCCGAAAATCCAAACTAAGTCTAGAAAACAAAGTAAAAATATACAAAACAATCTTAAAACCAATATGGACATACGGAATATCATTATGGGGAACAGCAGCAATGAGCCATATAAACAAAATAGAAACAATTCAAGCAAAAATTATACGAACAATAGTAAATTCCCCATGGTACGTCAGAAACGAGGAAATTCGGAAGGACCTGGGAATATCAAGGGTCAAGCAGGAAATTAGCAGGTACGCGGGAAGGTACAGAGAAAGAATAGCAACACACCCGAACCGACTGGCCGTGGAAACGACCAACACAGCGAACGTGGATAGAAGACTGAATAGGAAACACCCAACAGATCTCACAAAGGATATAACCTAATAAACACGATGATGGAACCCCGCTGGGGGTAACCATCCACATGCTATATTCTATTCACTAAGTTAAAACATTTTACCAAATGTCCTACTGGACAAATTGTAAAATTTAAAATAAAATAATAAATAAGAAAAAAAAAGATCGATGAACATGAATCTACGGATCCTTTAATAAAATTCGAACTGCGCGTGATTCGTCCAAAATACAATGCATTTAACGATAATCTTTTTTCGATAAAGTTTACCGCTTTCTTCGGGTTGTATCGTCCTTTAGGCGAAAATAAAAGTAGAATGGAAATATTTAGGAAAGTAGCACCAAGAGCGAACTCGATTGTCAAAATTCGCTTTTAACGAAAGTAATACCATTTGAATGCGAAAGAATCAAAGCTACGCATCAGGGTGACGTAATATAACAATGAAACGTTTAGAAAAAAACAGGCTGCGAAACACGGAAACACAGGGTGCGTTTCATTTGAAAAATGCCCGTGTCGATTCCACATGGTTGCACCCAAATCGAATCCTCCGAGTGCATCGATAGCCGTGAAAATCGAATGACGATGAGCTTATAAACGTTCGACGTGCCGCGTTTTACGCCCCCTCCCTCCGCCTAATCTCGTCTACAACCACCCTCTCCGCGCTCTGAGCGAACCCTCTCGGATTGACAATTACCTCGCGTTCTACGCTTCGTTTGGCTGACAACCGCGCGCAGGACCTTCAAGGTGATTCCGTGGATGGGCGTTTCGATCCAACCGTTCCCGCCAACTTTTCGACGAATGCGGAACTCGGCCGGAAAGGCGTGTTACGCGCGATTCGTTGCACTCGCTTTCGAGTTTCAGGTTCATCGAGCGATTCCACCAAGCCTGTTCGAAGCTTCTTAAAGATATCCTCAAACTACGGGAGAATGCAGATTCTTCGAATGCTTTTTCAAACGTTATTCGAGGAAAAGGAAGTTTTTCGAAAAGTACTTTTCATAGCTAAAGAGAGAATGTTTATTTTATTGCGTTTGATGGCTATGAAATCGGCCAAAAATTAGTACAGTTCTTACATCTTCTGGTTAATAGGACGAACGTTGGTATTATCAGAAATTTGTAGATACAGAATATGCATAGAATGCACATAATGTGGTATCGCGGGCACAAGGCCTAGGGTTTAGCGAGTAAAGCACATACAATGTCGCGAGAGCCGAGGCGTCCTTCGATCATATAGTTTTGTAAAAAAGGCCTACGTGGCCTTGGCCACGAACGGTCGCGGAACACGTGCGTGGTGGATCGAAGAAAAGACAAAAGATAGGCGAAAGCAGTTTTCAGTCTTAATCGGAAAGTCGAACGGTCTTAGGGGAGAAGCGGAAGAGTTTCAATGGAGATGTCAGGGACTGCGAGTTGCGTTGCCGAGAGATAGAGTTGTTAGCGTTGTTGAGTTGCGACGGTAGTTTGAGATACAGATTTTTGTATTTAGTTCGTGCTTAAACCGCCATCGTTCTTCTGTCAAATCAACATCTGTACAATCCATACATTTTAAATAAACTTTACGTATCGCGGTATATAATAAATTATATATTCCACCACCGTGATACTACAATAATGCGCGAACTTGTACGCAACATGTGAAGTATACTGTGCTCGTTAAAATGCTTGCTGACAGTAGATGTAGCAATTTTTTACCTAGGTTTCATTTTTTAAATTACATTCGTAAAGATACGAAGATAAGTTTGCAATTAAGAAACATTGTTTCTCTAAAAAGGGATAAATATATTCCATAAAAAGTGGAAGAACAATAGAGAACTATTCGTTAATTGTTTCATAACTGCAGAACTATGTACAATAGAATACTTGAAAACTACGGAAGAGAAACGTGACAAATGCGATTTTAAATTCACTACGTTGGCAATTAATTTCACGTTCTTAAAAACTGCTTTCTTATTAAAAAAAAAAAAAAAAAAATCCAAATTACGGAAAGATTGATAAAATTTTGACAATGATGGAGCGAAGGGAAAAATAGGATTGGAAAATAGCGAGACACTGTCTAGTTTTCGTACTAGGTTTAGTACTCGTTCGGGTAAACGCCTGCTGAGATTGCCAGGTGTGTACCAGGTCGGACCGAAAAATATATAAATTATCCTTGGGAACTTTCAGCAACTCCCTAGGGTGAAAATTTTTCGAGCCAATTAATCGTAATATCCGCTTCGCCACGTTTCTTTTTCCAAGACAAGATCGAAGATAACGTCCGTTTGTCGTCTCAGTTGGACACACTAGGACGAATATCTTCAAGGACGTCTTGTCGCGACGAAAATAAACGTCCAATGGACAGATTGCCTTGGTGGAATGCCGTGCAGATGTTTGTCGCAAGGGAGCCTGGTCGGAGTAGCGGAAGATCCGTTTCAATGGCAAACTTGCGAATAATTTGAGCGTTGGAAGCGATCGGAACTCGAACGAGTAATCGTCTCACGGCCGATCGCTCGTCGAAAGAAAGAACGATCTCCCCGGATACTTTGACAAGGTATCGATCCATTTCCAAAAAGTGTCTTTCTTTGGCAAACGTGTTTTTTACAACAGTGCACCTTCGTACAAACGTGAAACCAAGTCTGTGAAATGTCGCGGTGTTTATCGAAACAGAGCAAAATGGATCGTAATTCGACAAAATAATATAAAACAAGAAACGTTGTGCGTCTATTATTTTCTTATAAAACGAAAGAAACTTCTCGGAGAACCTAATTAATTTTTATGGTTATGCGTTCATGGGAAATTTGCAGGTACAGAAATGCACAAATTTTATATAACGGGCAAAGATATAATACGGGGTATTTTATGGTATTATATGGTGTAGTTTATAGCACAATTTGGCAATCGTATGCCGTGCTTTTGTATCTTCTTTTATTTTACTTGTCTTTCTCTCCTACCCTTAAAGTCTGATCAGTTTAAATAATACACTTGATAATTCCATTAATAGATTATCACCCAGTACAATTTGGCAATTACATGCTGTGGCATTGTATCTTTATTTCCTCGTTAAATGTATGTTTACTTTGCTTCGCTTGTCCCATAGTGGCCACTTTCCGTTCACAATGGTTGTATGTACAATACTTAAGCAAAAGTGTGTACAGTGTGGTTGTGTGGCCAAGATTTATTTTCATTTATTTCTGTACAACGTTTTCATATTCACGTGCAAAGATACGATATATAAAATATCCAAAGTATAGTACAACACTCTTTCCGATACTTTGTCCGTGACACAGTTTCGTAATTTCCATCCTGCTGACGATAGTCGGAAAAATATGAATTTGCGTAAGTATCCACCGTGCACTGTATCGTCCATAGAACATTCTAACAGACATTTTCAACATTTCCCATCACGAAACCAACTGGTCGGTTCACCAATCACTTAGAATCTCGCGTGTCATTTCTACAGGCGTGACAGAAGTAAGAAAATGGATTCCTCGGTAAGTCCGTGAAATCGCAAGTACTGCGAAGGCGTAAGAGAAGGCTGTTCTTCGCAGCCGTGAAATTCGGCGGTCGAGACACCTGCAAACCGATCTCTGGGCTCGAAACGAAGGAACGGACGGCCATGATTTATGCCTTCGGCAGGTGGAAAGGTGACACGAACTAGAAGGTAAACTTGATGGAGGAAGAAGCTACGGAGGGGGACGGAGGCCGGAAAGTACGCGTCGCGCGGCCTTTGTTGGTAGGAATTTACGATTCGCTAGGCCAACAGATTGACTATTCCCTGACTAGAAACGAAGGATCCTCGGGATCCTCGCGACTAATAGGCTTTCCCCTGACCGAAAGTTCGTCCTTCGAGAAAATCTTGGAAGTTGCCGGTTGGGTTTGCGCTGATCTTTTCTATTGCTTGCGAGATCTGTACGTGGGACACGAGATCCAGCGGGATAATAAGGTTTACCAGCATCGATGATGCCTTTATTTGTTTGCTTGTCCTAAAAATCCAGCACCGTTGTTTTTATAAAGGATACTTACTGCCTTCTGGATGTTATTCGGTAAGAATTACCGTAAGAGAACTTTAATCCTCGGTGCATCTTGACTTGTTCAGGGAATAAATAATCACAAATAACGAAAGGATAGTATAAAATGTATAATAGCGTTAAAAATATTCGATTGTAGAATCTTGCTCGTCGTAATAAACGGACAAATTTTTATGCCAAGTGGTTGATATAATATATAAAATGGATTTAGCAAATCGTTATTATACATCGTATTAATATCCGAATAAACCAATTTTTTCGTTATATTTTGTTAGCACGTAAAAGAAGCTCGAAGAAGCTCAAAGTGTTGCATACCGAACGTAGCAAAGTATTTTTTCGCGTACATCGTCGAATTCTAATTTTATTCGCAAGAATCGTCGATTACACGATTCATTCGTATTAGAGCGTTTCATTGTAACGTGTACCCTATAGTATCTCGTTATAAGCTGTCACGAAACATTTACTCGATACACACGGATATCCACGGAATCGCGGTTGATTATTCGCTAGCCGCATTATCGGATAGTTTGTTGCACGTCGGTTTTTCGCCTATCATGGAAAAACAGTGGCGAAAGAGTGATCACCTGTTGCTAGGGAATAAAATAATGTGACGGACAGTGCGTCACATAGGGAATTATTTTCGTTATATTCCACCATTCTATTCTAATATTTATTCGCGGTCGCTTTTCCGCGAAAATTTTTCGACCAACCGGACGGCTAGGTTTACCCGGTGTATCCACGATTACATTATTATACGATATATATATATATACGCGCGTGATTTTCCATGTACGATAAATCACCGAACGCTGGGATCCGCGGGTTTGAGCGGGGATGGAGTGGGCGGTGAGTAGCGGAAGAAACGAGAATCGTCGAAACGCGGGATAAACGATCCGTTGAAAATTATACCGACATATTCGACGGGTATCAACGCGCGCTTTATCGTCCCAAAATGTCTATGCATCGATCAAAATCCTCTGCAAGCTTCGCGCTACTACGTTGGAATCGAATGATCGCGGCATCATAAAGGGACGCGTTGAAAAAGCGCGAAAAAGTATCATTATATCCAGAGAATTTGAAATTGCGATCAAATTACGACCGCGCATTAAAAAGAAGAAAACATATGGTAAGATAAAAGAGAAGAGCGATGGACTTTTGCTAAATACGGTGTGTTGGTTTAACGATGTATTTTCAGGTAGAAAAAAATATTTAGCACTTGACGAATGCAGTTACTCGATCTTCTCAAACAGTACATTACGTTACAGGTATGTTAAATTTTTCTAGTACCCTGATATAATTTATGATTGTGATATTCTGGCCTCTTGTCGGTCTGTCACGGTACATTTTCACTGTCAATTGCCGTTGAATAATTCTGAATTATATTTTGAATGATAAGAATTATGTACAGCTCTACAATGTGCATGTTACACACATATATACGTTAAATGTATGTACAGCATGACATACTAATATTGTATATTATACAGGGTGGTTGGTAACTGGTGGGACAAGCGAAAAAGGGATGATTCTACGCGAAAAAAGAAGTCGAAAATATAGAATGAAAATTTTTCGTTTTTTTTTCAGTAATTTTTGTAATAATAAACTTTACGATTACTTCATATTATTTCATTATGTATTCCTAATTTTCCGTTACGGCAAAAACAAACTTAAACTGCGATAATATCCACTTTATAACGAGACGCGATAAAGTGCACGCGTACCGAGCGAAAATTCAAAGTCGATTTTCTCGAAAACAAAGTCTCGAACGAAAAATTTTTATTCTATATTTTCCACTTATTTTTTCGCGTAGAATCACCGCTTGTACCACCAGTTACCAACCACCCTGTATATCTAGTATACACATCTGTGTATAATACACTGACAAAGATCAAGAGTATTAATAGCATTTTTTAAATGGTTCCACGAGTTTCAAATTTCCTCTATGCACATTCCCAATTCACCGTTATCGATTTCTAAAAAGGAAAGCGAAATCACGTTAGAAGATACAGATTGTCTTCATCTTTTGTATCTTCGACGTATGCATGTGCGCCTGCATCAACATACTTTTGCCATTAGTTTCCAACCCAATAGATATGCTCCTTTTGTGCGGATCGTGATATTCGTGCACGTGCTATTACATTGTAATTATCGTAGAAGATATAGATAATCTGTATCTTCTAATATAATTACGATACAATCTGCATCCTCTAACATAATTACAATAATTGTACACAAATATCGCGATCACGGTATCTCCACTCAAGAAGAATGTATGCGAAAGATACAGATACACATACATACCCCGACATACGTTGATTACATACGTTGATTACATGATCACAATACGACATTGTATAATGCATGTATATGCATAAATGCCAAATGATCGTGTCATCTGCGCCAAAAAAAGGGGTACGCATATGTTGAAAAAAATGAGAATTTATTGTCAACAACATTGAATTTATTGCTACCGTGTTCGCATTGAGGGGAAAAAAGAAACCTTAGCAAAGAGCGACGCGTGGGAAAGGAGGGTGTCCTACAAGAGTTAATGAGACTATACCCGTCGTCCTGACGAGCCGAGAGTAGAAGAGATCTCATATGCGAACGAGCGGATCGTCATCACTGTCACCCGTGAGCTGGGCGCCTGCTGGTGTCCTGCGGTGTGGCACACCTATTCAAGACCGAGAACGAGAGGAGAGGAGCGTGCACGAGGCTGTTTGCGAAGCAACAGCGTAGAACCGGTAGACGAAAGAAGAGCGAGAGAGTCGCGCGAATAAGAATAACCGTTTGGCAAACAACGAGTCCACCGCGATAACGAACTTGTCGACGCGGGTGTTACGTAAAATAAAAAGAAATTTAAGAAACAAAGAAAAAAAGAAACTTTATTTCTTTCCGGTTTACAATACACTTCCGAGCTCTAGGCGCGACTGTTCATATATTTCGGGGAACGGATAGAGTGACCGGATGTTATCCCGATGGTCACTCGTGCTAAGGCGCTTGGAATTTCGCTATCCTGTCGCTTTGTTTAGTCGGATTTCGTCTGTGACACGGGCCTCGAACTCGTTCCGAGCTCGTCTCCGTTTTGCTGGGTAGGCAGAAAAATCGTTAACTCGTTGCACTAGGGTTGCAACGCTTGCAGACGCATGCTTCGCGAGACCCCGGGCGCACCTCTACCAACGTCGGGAGGACAACCGCGGGGCTTTAGTCGGGTAAGAGTCCGACACTACTCGGCTGATGCGATGCAACAGTGAGCGTTCATGAGGATTTCCCCACGTAAAAAAAGAAAAAAAGAAAAGACGCGTGCTTCGCAGATTTCCGGTCGCTACCTCTCACGTAGATCACGTTCTCTCTAGCATTTTTCAATCTTTCGGCAGATCGTTTGGTTAATCTTTGTGTAATTTCGACCACTCGCGGGGAGACGCGGTCGCGAGAATACGCGTCAGCGGGAGGCGTAAATTCCCGTTACGATTACAAGAATCGACACCACGAGATGGATCGATCCCCTGATTTCGGTTAGGAGAATCGGGGTAGTTGATTGAGTATAACACTGCACTTTACAGGGTTATAGATTTTATATTTCTCAACAAGTAATATACTGCGAACTTAACACGATATCTAGAATTGACTGTTCGGAGGAGAGGAGCACAAGTCAGATGGTGAGTGCACGAGGACTTTTATAACAGTAACAGTGCGTTCTCGTAGCACCACGGAAGAAGGCTCGGTGTGGGTGTGCCTTTGCCCCTACGGACGTGGATTCGTTGTTTACAATTTTCGCTAACACGTGAGGGTAGCGATCCACAATGTCCATTGGTTATAGTCGGTGTTAATGAATGACGATTGGCGAAAACGGCCTCTGACCGACGTGGCTCGGGAGTACTATTATGCACGGGAAAACCGACCCTTCTGTTAGACATGTGTCCACCTTTCCGTTTTCTTGTGTGACCATGAAATAAACCCAAGGACCATTCTAAATATCCGTCGTATGTTGAGGGTCTTTATAGGAGGACTTTCTTCAGGTCAAAAACGTGACTGAAAGCCTATATTGAAACAATAACGTTAAAATCTGAACGTTTTCTTATGTGTCCTTGGCTTTATTAAGGGTTGAAAATGATGGTATGCAGCCCGTCGCTGGTCAAGCGGCGCGGAATGTGCTGCAGATGTTGTGCGCGACGTAACATCCTCCCCCCGTTGAGAGGGTACCGATCAAATTGTTGTCGGGGGGGGGGGGGTCAGATACAGATTTCCTCCACAGCATTCGCTCGTCAGGATTGTTCGACTTCTTCGGGATCTGGTTGACAGGGTAGGGGGACCAGTCGTTTGACGCCACGGTCCAAGATGTTCGCGGCCGTTTGTATGGTAGCAGTCCGTATTATTCCATCAGCTCCGGGGTGGACCTTGATTACGCGGCCTAGCGGTCAATTCATAGGCGGAACGTTGTCTTCCCTGAGGATCACGATGGTGCCTTCTCGTATTTTATGGCTGCCTTTGCTCCATTTGCTGCGACTGGTCAACTCGTTGAGGTACTCTCGGTACCAACGACTCCAGAAGTGCTGCTTGAGCTGGGTGATACGCTGCCACTTGGTTAATCGCCTCGACGGAGTATCCCTGAAATCTCTGTCGCGAATATTAATCAGGGTGTCACCTATCAGGAAATGGCCTGGAGTGATGACAGGGAGATCATTGGAATCGGAAGATATCGGAGTAAGCGGGCGGGAGTTAAGGATGGCTTCTATCTCAATCACAAGGGTGTTGAAGTGCTCATAGGTTAAGAGCTCCGTGCCGACGACGCGGATAAGGTGGCGTTTAAACGATTTCACCGCGGCCTCCCATAAGCCGCCAAAGCGTGGTGAATTGGGAGGATTGAAACTCCACTGTATTTGCCGATCAGCTAGAAAGATTTGCACCTTTTCTTGGTGATCGTCGGAACGCAAGAGGTTCCGTAGCTCTTTCAATTCTCGGTTAGCTCCGACAAAGTTTGTGCCGTTATCTGAAATAATTGTCGCGCAATGTCCTCGCCGAGAGATGAATCGGCGTAGCGCGGCAAGGAATGCGTCGGTTGTAAGATCACTTACCAATTCAATGTGAACGGCTTTAGTTGCCAGCAGACAAAGATGGCGACGTAGATCTTGATCTTTCGACGGTTGTGATCCCTTTTTTCCTTAATATAGAACGGACCGCAATAATCGATTCCGACGTTAGTGAATAGACGCGACTCGGTGATCCGTGTCTCTGGAAGATCTCCCATCAGGTATTCCACTGGTGGTGGATTGGCTCGGCAACATCGTACACATTTCTTGATGGTACGCCACACTTGACTGCGACCGTCGACAGGCCAGTAGCGCTGTCTGACCGCGTATAATGTGGCTTGGGTCCCTGGATGATGGTTGTTCCGATGTTCTTGGTTTATTAGGATTTCCGTAATAGTTGCCTTCGGCAAGATGATGGGATGCCTTTGTTGGAAGGGCATCGGTGAGTTGCGGAGTCGTCCCCCGACTCGTAATATTCCATCTTTATCAATGAAGGGATTTAACGATTGGAGTTTTCCTCCAACGTCAGTGACCCGGTTCTTCTGGAGCATCTGAATCTCCTTCGAGAAATGAGCGGCTTGTATCAACCTTATTATCTGATTGTGGGCGGAAGCCAACTCGTCTACTGTTAGATGGACCGATCGGTTCTGTTTGTATTTCCATCGAAGGCACTGAGCGACAATTCTTATCAGTTTCGTCCAGGATGAATATCTCTCCAATAGGGAAGTATCTGCGTTATTCGTGAACAGGCAGATAGTCCTTTTTTGTTCCGGAGTCTCCCCCAGTGGTGTTGGGATCCAGGTGGGCCAACGTTCGTTTTTCAGCTTCAGCCAGTCGGGCCCGTTTTCCCAAATGGTCGGACGACGAAATTCCCTGGGTGTTTGTCCTCGGGAGGTTAGATCTGCTGGATTGTCGGCGGTGGGTACATGACGCCAATCGTCGACGTTGGTTCTATTTTGGATCTCCGCAACTCGATTCGACACGAACGTTTTTAACAGGTGCGGCGAGGTCTTGATCCAGTGTAACACCACGGTGGAATCAGTCCAATACACGACCCGAGAGACGTTTATCGTCAATGCTGTCCTTATTGCTGATACAAGATGTGTGAGAAGTAAGGCTCCGCTTAATTCGAGTCTTGGGATAGTCAAGGACTTGAGAGGAGCAACCTTTGATCGCGCGGTAAGGAGTCTAGTTCGTATATGTCCATCCGGGTTGATGCTACGGAGGTACACACATGCTCCGTAAGCTCTCTCGCTGGCGTCACAAAAGCCATGGAGTTCAATATGAGTGGCTCCCTTTATTAGAGTCCCACGAGAGAACCGAATATCATTGAGTAAATGTAATTGGTCATAATATTGGGTCCACTCTGAATGTAAATCTGCTGGAAGGGACTCATCCCAATCGATCTTCAAGGCCCAAATTCGTTGTAGCAAGATTTTTGCTTTAACGATCACTGGCGCGAGTAGTCCTAATGGATCATAGATTCGGACAATCACCGAGCTAATCGATCGCTTCGTAACAGGTGTTGGCCTCGACAGAGTAACGGATTGTATCATCATGGGAATCCCAAAATATACCTAATGTCTTTAACATCTGTGACTCACCCAGTTGGAGTCTTCGATGTTTGTCCTTTTCGGGGAGCCCTCGAAGGATGTCCTTGTCGTTAGAAGCCCATTCTCGGATGTTTAGACCGGCAGAGCGAAGGAGTTCGATAAGCTCCTGTCTGATTGATATTACCTCTTCCTTCGTGTCAGCTCCGGTGAAGGCGTCATCCACATAGAAGTCCTTCTGTAAAACCGAGGACGCTCGCGGGAATCGATGTCCCTCATCCTCTGACAACTGTTTTAAACATCGCAGGGCCAAATAGGGGGCGGCGGATAGACCGAACGTCACGGTGTTAAGCTGATACGTGTTGACTTCTCCGTTGGAATTACGCCATAAAATTCGCTGATATTTCCGATCTTCTGGGCGTACTAAGATTTGGCGATACATCTTCTCGATGTCACCCGTTAAGACGTATTGGTGTGAACGGAATCTCGGTAAAATGTCGAACAGGTTCTCTTGTAATTTTGGTCCTGTATGGAGAGTATCATTGAGGGAGACTCCGGTGGTGCTGGATGCCGACCCGTCGAACACAACCCGAAGTTTAGTCGTGTCATTCGATTCCTTAATCACGCCATGATGTGGCAAATAGTGCCCGCCGCTTGATGGATGATCAGTTGTGATCTTGGTCATGTGACCCAAGTCTAAATATTCTTGGATCACTGCACTATATGCGGCCTCAAATTGTTTGTCGCGGTGGAACCGGCGATGAAGAGAGGAAAGTCTGCTCATTGCGACGGACTTCGACGACCCAAGTGTGGGAAGCTTTTCGTTGAATGGCAGCGCGACGATGTACCGCCCTTCTTCTGTGCGTTGGACATGAATCCTAAAATGCGCCTCACAGAGTTGTTCCGATTCTGAGAGATGGATCATAGGCGGACCTTCATCGATTTCCCAGAAGCGAGCGAGATCTGTTTGTATATCTGCCGTGGTTGCATGGAAAGAGTGTACAGTTGGATGAGCGGCCGGGCTCCCCCCGATGACCCAACCGAAACGAGTCTTTTGCAAGCACAATTCTGCATCATTGGGATGACTTATTTTTATCTGCCCTATACATAAGGAGGATAAAGT
>JACXIW010001309.1:1430280-1441874 GCA_014825925.1 Bombus breviceps | reverse complement strand
AAAATTAGATTATAAAAGAGTTAATTTTCAATTAATTTTATAGTATTGCAAGTTGCAATATCAGAATATTTAAAGTAGCTTTTTCATATAGTAAATAGTAATTTTCATTAAATTCGCTTTAAGAGTTAGCGTTGCGATAATGAATGATCGCGTTTTCTTAAGTAGAGTTGCGTTTACAAAATGCCCAAATCCTCCGACTGTATTTGTCGGACACTGTTCCTGGATCACACGATATAGCTGCAAGAGCTGTGCAAGTGTGACCGTTCATCGGTAACCTCTTAAATGGTTGCACTTTGATTTCTCCCTATTAGTGCTTAAGTACGAGTGCGTAGATTTATACTTATTAGCGTTGCGTATCAAATTTCGGGAATTTTTAGACTTTCTTTTTTCTTTTTGTCGATGTATATAACAGATAGTAAAAGTTAAAATACAAGTGTTCCTATGTATCGTCGGAGAAAGGGATGAACGTAACGGGTTAAAATAAAAACTAGCCAGAAGGGGTGGAGACAGCTCGAAGAAACGCCGCGTCGTTTTTCGTTAAATGCTTGTCCAACGAATCCGCTGGCTTTTGACGCGCTTGTTCGTATCGTGAGCGAACAATTACCCGACCTCCTCCGTGATAACTGGCCGAAAACGAGGTAGCTCGAGGTCGAGGGAGGCAGCATCGAAAAACAGAATGATTGATCGTAGTGTAGAGCACGAAGTTCAACATTGCTGGAAAATGAAGAGCCTCCGGTTACGGGACGTGTAGATATTCTTTCTGGCATTTATACGCTTTCAAGTTATGACAATAAAAGGGCTAGTGAAAATTGGCGAATAGCGGTACTGGAGGTTCTGTTAGCAGTGAGACGCGGTATATGATGTGATAGGTTTTAAAAAGATACGATGCTCATACTTAAATTTTTCTGGGAGAACTTCCGAGGAATAGAATGTTGATAGATTTAGTAGTGGGTAATTTGATTATTGGTTTGCTCAGATTTTTGTACTAATTTATTAGGTAAAATTTTTAACGATATTGACGATTCTAGGATTATATTTTTTTATTTATTCATTTCTGCGGTCCACCAAAGACCTAATATATCTTCTCACTCTTCGACATCGAACCGCTAACGGCCTTCGACCAAAGTTCCCAAGTATGTGCCCACTACCTTCTCTGTTTCTTGGTACATATCGTGGTACACTCGTACGGAAGCTATCTATCGAACGCTAAATTTCATAACCTCCGTTAATCCTGTAGCAGCGACCGATCCAACGAACTCCCTGGGGATTCAAAACATTGGAGAGCTGGCCAAAAGCGGTTTCATCGTGCTGTCCATCATGACAGAGCGAAGGTCGTCCAGGCGGTGATTTTCCATCGGAAAGATCGAAGGGTAAACGGGGTAAAATTTAATAACGACGGTTTGTGAGGTTGCAATCGATCGGTTGGTTTCTATACAACTCGCTTAACCTTTTCGTTACGAGCGTCGATCATATTTAACAACCGTCAAATATATTTCCGCGGGTTAAACGTCAGCTACAGACGACTATTAGTCTTTCCGTTTCTTAACTATTCTAACACCTTTTAAAAAAAAATGTAATTAACTAATCCACGTGTGCCTTATTGGTATAAAGAATACAAATTCGCGATAATACAATGGTAATTCTACGTAGAAATTAACAACTGTTTAAGTCTTAATTGCGCGAAATAACATTAAATTTAATAAACTTTAAACTGAATTTTCTCAGTTTACAAACTAGTGAAGATAGAACAGTTAAGAACTGAAACGATGTATTGCCGAAACCATAGGTACATACAGGCTACTGTCATTCTTAACCGACAATTTATGTTTTCTTGTTTAGTCGTTCGAAGCGGTTTATTATCAGTAATCTGTCAACTCGCGTTTAATTCCTCGATTAAAATAATTATTAGATTTCACTCCGTTCAAATTAGCATCACGGTTCAGCTGACAAGTGACTATGCGACAAACTAGCGCCGTATCCAAAAGGCTAATCGCGAAGGAAAAACGTTTAATGACGGTTCAACGAAGTTCGGGGGATTGAGCCAGCGAACGTTCCGCTATGACGTTAATCATCGAAAGTTCACGTATGCCTCTGTTTCACTGGGTATGATCCGGACGTTCCTTCGTCTGTCGCTTCGCGTATTTCGGTCTGCCACAGCCGAGTTATGCGAGTTCCGGCTAACGGCAGCTCGAATAATGCCAGCTAAGGTAATAATGCTGATGCATGCTAATGGAGAGTAACGATGATAGTGATAGTAACGATGGAGAGAACTGGGGGAAAGCGCAGCTCGTCATACATGCGAGGGTTCCTTCAGCCACTAGTGCGAGAGGATAAATCGATTCGCGTTGCGAGATCCAGTTTTCGCCGGTCCGCTGCTCATTTGCGTTTACAGTCTCTCACGAAAGCATTTCGATGTCTATCATAGAAAACTGTTATGTATGTATTGGATGTGTTATGTGAAAGATTTTGAAATTTCAGTGACATTGTAACGAGATACGGTCGATATGATTATGACGGTAAGATTTAAAACCGATCTGAATGTGTATAAAGAGGTTACAAAATAATTATCACAAACATATATTTAATAAGAAATTAGTGTAGTATCGTGAAAAAACAGTGTTGTCTGCCCTTTAGCTGTTAGTTTACACCGAAAAAAAACCTATGTGACTAAAGTCACCTAGTTCTTGCGTAGCACGAGCGTAATAGAAAACAAAAGAAACGAATGTTCGAGAAAGCGTACGTGACAAAAAGACAAATAACTGAATCCGATCGGAAGTCGTGCCGAGCTAGTCGAGAATTAGTCGAGAAGCCGAGCAGTAGAGTTGTTAGAGTGTGATTTTTGTAGTTAGTTCTAGCTAAACTACCATTGTTTTCTATCTAATTATTGTCTATAGTAAATAAATTATAAATAATCGGGAAAAATTTCTATCTAAATTCCCCGATATTACATTAGTATATAACATAAATAGTGAATATGAATAGTATCAAAGGTATAGTAAATGTTAAAAATGATCGCTCTAAATAACGAGACTTATTAATGCAATGGATAGTTGAATGGATAGTGTTAGTACGAAATATTTTTAATTTTCGTGTATATTTTCCGATTTGTTTCAAACTTTATAACGTAATCTCGATAGTCGAGTCTGATCACAGTGCTAATGAAATTTCAAAATGTTTCGTATAACACACGCGATATATTTATAAGGTTCAAATTTTGATAATTCAGGGATCGATCCTGGAGTCTGAAAATCGAGAATCGTAGTCCTAAACTACCACTCTTCCTTTGTCAATCTTCAATATTCTGAATACGATCGTAATCCTTCTTCTTCTCTAGTCGTCTGTCTCTGAACTGACATAGGCCGTATTCCTAACCGTCGCTCGTGGCACTACAGTGTCGCCGACAGATCGTCTCATGTGACCGACGAAAAACATACAATGTCCGTTAGACAGAAAAAGTCCCTTTGTTTCTCCTTGTTTGAACTCTTGGGAAGTTTACATATTTATAAAAGGTTTCTATGATAAGTGTTCATATACTTCCGCTATTATATTTCCAATAGATTTTTGCTCATTTCGTGCTTTTTTCCTCATTTTCGTTCACTGGAATTTATTCCGTAGCTAAAGAGAAATCTGTCGAGTTTTTAATCGTGTTCCTGTCACGCACTGTGTGCGTTCAAATAAATTAATTTCCACGGTATGCGACGCGGAGCCGGTCGATATTTCCCGCCGCCAGGCATTGTTCGATGGATCGAATGGACAGTCAATAAAGAAAGAACCTGTCCCTCTTTTCCTCTGTTCGTCTTTGTCATCGAGCATTTCCAGGCCATTCCCGCGTTTCCTCGACCTTTCTTTAATGCCTTTTAGTGTTTTTCGGACGTGTTGGCGCTGTTTTTTAATTCCCCGCTTGTCGTTTATCCGTTCCTCCGAGTGGAATTTCGGCGGAATTTTTATAATGCTGTGCGTGATATGTTCGCGCTATTTTACAGCTGTTCATTTTGCATTTGTTTGGAGCCTCAATATTCTCGATTCGAGCAAAAATTTCTTCGACTTTTAAATCACTAGTAAATATAAAAAAGGGGTTAGTCTAAAAGAAATATGTAACCGCTTATAAAATACACGTCTATAATATATAATACAAATGTACTGTTCAACTGTAAAAAAAATAATAATAACTATAAGGAGGTGTAAAAACGAATTTCTTCATATTCTTGAACAGTTGTGACAGCATTTTGCACCTTAATTCAATGCTAAAACAATAAAACATTAAGTCATTTCATAAGTAAAAATTTTTAATTTTTAAAGTTCCGAGGTTCTTCTCTTGAGGTTAAGTAAATCTTCCTTGCCCTTCGTAGCATATTCTTCGTGGAATTCTGGAAGAGACAAAAAATACAAAACTCGTTACATTTCGAAGAAATCCCACTAATTGATACTCTTTATCTTGATATTTCTTCTCTTCATTTTAGCATCGTACATCGAAGCACGACTATACATATATCGTAAGCGCTAACGCGAACAACTACGATGCCCGACAATTGTAATTCTCAAATGGAATAATCTGATCGGGCGGATGAATCTAGAGCGACGCGATGAACGTTAACAGGAGGGAGCCGATCACTGACGGGGGATTATTTATTTTGTCGATCCAAAGTGAGCGATACCTTTCGATTCAATTCAGTTTCATGGATATCCGTGCGTGTCTACTGTTTGACGAAGCCAATAGAGCAATCTTCGTAGGTGCGGTTTCATACTCTTCTGGAAAAATATTTCATCGTGACACGCCGGAGAATATATCATTCTTATACCATTTGCATCGATGGGAATAATACGCGTTTTTCGTATGGGCCTTGTCACATGGATGCGAGATAGCCGGAGCAGCTTAATATGTAACGACAATCCACATCAGAGACCAGGCCGTTGTCACTTTAAAATCGGAGATAAAGATGTGGCGGCACTCGGCGACAATGTATATCGCCGTAGTAAGGATAGTGGGGATATTGAGGGTGACAAAGGATCCGATCGGAAGTCAAAAAATTGTAAGAGCTTCAGCCTAAAAAAGTCACGTCTAGAGCTCGGAAGTAAAATTGTGAACTGTGTAAGAGAAAAAAATAGTTTCCTTTTTTTATTTTTTCTATCTTTTTTTTGTGTGTTATTTTACGTGACACCTCGTTCGTCATTGTTGTCTTTCGATCTTTTATTACTTCGATGTTCATCCAATGCATCCTTAGCCACAAATTCTTTAACTCCTGACACGTGCTTGAAAGTATCGACAAATTTGGTGTGTTTCTTTATAACGGACACCTCTTCTTTTGGATATCTGAATTTTAACACTAGAATATAAATATTCGTAATTTTATGATGTACATAGTTTCCATTTGTAATTATCGATCGTTAATCAAATGATACGTTAAACTACCGATAAAAAGAATTGATCAAAAATGAGCTGTTGAGAGTAAAAATGTACTAACGCCAAGACTCGTCAAATTTAGTAATTCCCTGTGAACGCTAAATATTCAATGTAGCGTCTAATTTCGTTATATTCTCCGAGTCTGACTTGAAGCAAATGAATTATTCCATTTTTCTGTATTAATACAATTTACTCGAATAAATTAATGACATAAATTCGCATTCAGAAGAAATACGGCGCACTAATTGTTCACTTTTGCTCATGCCTCAAATATTGTGGCATAGAAATAGAAATCTGAAAAAAAAAAACAAATTTTACAAATATGTTAGAGGGATATATAATCTGTATATTGTAGAATCATACATCGAACGTAAGAAATCATATCTTACCGTTTGTTTGTTCATATTGTTTTTCCATTACTTGTAATTTATTTAAATCGACACCTTTTATTGCCATAATTGCAATGAAACGCGACAACTCTCACAGGTGCATTGAATCCTGGGTCCACAGGAATATTTCCAAGAATACGTAATTGGATGTGAAGTTGGGACCGAAAGAGTGTTGTACTTAACAAAGTTCGTGAGTCTTTTTCCGCGTGGCAAGAAGACCGAACGAGGAAGCGGACGTTGAAAAGTAATGCGATTACATGGAATTACAGGGGAATATTAATGAAAAATTGGCATGTTCGGGTTTCTCTGGGCAGCCTCGAAGTCGAATTTTGCTGCATCAGACGGCCATAAAGGTAGTATGGCAGACAAAGCACGGCAGGGGGCGGGAGGGGGCGAGAGGTCAGGGATCGTAGCGGTGTAAAAGTTACAGGAACAAGTTGTGGCGTAACGCGCAAAGAGCCAGCCGTGTATATATTTCCCGCGAATTCCTAAGTAAGCCAATTTGGCTTTCGGTAATGCCACGCGATCGACGCTGTTGCGTCCAAATGGCACTTTACACTTGTAACGTGCACTTTCCTGCAAAATTTCCTGCAATATGCCCCCTGTGATGTATTTCATTTTTCCTTTACCCTCGCCTTTCTTCTCTATTCTCACGCATTTTTCTTGGTGCTTTTCTTTTTTTATAGCCGGGTAGCGAGCGGTTGTATCATAGGCGCTAATTAAATGACGTTAGCACCCGACAAAGGTTCGAGCCTCGTACAGACGCGAAATAAAATCCAACGAGGGAAGGAATGCTCGCGGAGGACGCGTGTAACGACGCTACGAAAACTACAAGGAGAAAAACGAGGAAAGTTTCGGTTAAAGCGAATTTGGTTCACAGTGAACGTGATTGTGTATTTGTATTGGCTCGTTGGTTGAGTTCGTTTTACGAATTTTCATAGTGTCGTTGAGAGAAATGTCGAGTGCCCACTGGTTGGATTATAATTTGTATAACGAAGAATTTTGTACGGCGTAACATTTAATTTATTGCACAGGTGTCCTCCATATAGTGCGGTAGCTAGGTTCCGAAACAATGCCGTGTTACACAAAAGATTAATGCAAAAATTGTGATTAGCTTTCAATAGTTAACAAAAGTGCCTACATATGCTATTTCCTCATCTCTAAGAGAAATATGTTTATTAAGACAATCAATAATTAACTTCAAGTATTACATATTAGTACTGTTTATGTTATTTCCTACCTGTTTATTTATGCCGCAGTCGTCTCGTTACAGTCCTTGTAACGAAAAAAATTTTCCGAGTATAAACGGTTGATATCCGACAAACCAAGACGATAGATTAAAAATGTCAGTATAAAAAAATTCCATGCAAAAATTCGAGACAACATACCACGTTTGCTCGAATAAGGAACGTCCAAAAAAATCAGAACAAATTTTCATTATGTTTATAATGAATATTTTAAATAATTAGAGCGAATTCACGTTGTAAGAATACCGTGTTACGCGCGCAACGCCTGTACTTCTTTTTTGTACAGAATTAAAATTGTTAGGTAATTTTTTACAAGACCTAAACGTAACGTACTAGAATTCTATATAGATATTGAATTTATCTGACTATTGCTGCATTCAAATTTATGCATACATTGAATATATACATTGCATATATACATTGAATTCTACCGATCTAGAAAGAAGTAGTAAGATAAAACATCATCGAAAATGGATTTATTATATGTTCCCCACGCAGTCTTCGAATGCAAAAGCGCAAATTTCCCTTCAGTTTGGTTCACACCGTGAGAAGCGTTCGTCTTGTAAATAAATATTTGTAAAACGGCGAAGACCAGCGATGGGGTTGGGATAGATTCAAATAATCAGGGTGGATGCATAAATTAACGTGATTCGTGCAGGTTGACGGTGTTAACAGGATTAGGACTGTAGATATTAAAAGGATTAAAGGCTTGGTGTCAGGCGATATTTCGAGACGAGTTCAGCGACCATTCTTGAATTGAATGAAATTTCAGTCATATTAAACATCGGCTCGTATCCGAAATGAAATGCGGTGTTTATTCATCGGAACGAGACACGGCTGTCGAGGGTGTTAAATTACAAATGACATCTGAACTTTTCGCGAATAAAACCTTCATTATATTCCTTAATTATGCATATGAACTGTGGGTCTTGTCCCCGTTTCCATGAAATTTCGTTCTCTCGCTCGTTCGCGTTAACAAACAAAGGTACTGTTACCTAATTTTTACCGATCACTTGAAAAATTAGTCGTTTTATCGCCTTTTACATAAAATCAGCAGAGTGTGTTTACACTTTTGCTAGTCACTGTATATCACATCACAGTGTCAAGGGGTTGAAGTCGGAGTACGGACGTAATTTCATACTTTACGGCGCCACGTTACAGGTTACCGCGTCGAAATTCATCTCGTGCTTTACGCTACCGGATGTCGACCGGGAGAATGTGCAGTAAAATGAAAAATTCCTCATCCCTCGCAAGAGGTGTACGCGCTCTCAAAGACCGTATAGCGCTCTGCAGTGCCACTTTTATCGCGGCGAAATCTTTCCTAATGCTAATTTCATATCTGCTGTATTCTAACATTCTATTCGAAGAAACGTTAAAAGCATATAATTCTGTATATAATTGTTGAAGTAACTACTTCAAGAAAAACTCTACATATTTATTTATGTATATCCGTGACCTGGAGACTGCTATTGCGCAGAAATATTCTAAGTAAGGAGAGGTCCATATTTTTGTACCCTTGAATATACNATCATGTTATGGGTCGCAAGGTCTAGGAACAAAGGAATTAATAAATAGATTTCTATTTGTGTTCCCTGTAGCCTCTAGCCAAAGCTACAAGGTTAACTTTTTTGGTAATGTCCTTCTGCTCCCTATCATTCCATTGTCTAGTAACACTAAGGGAGTAAGGATCTGAATCAGCATAAACTTATACATTATACTTATCCTTATACTAATACCTTTAATTATTTCGATATTCTTTTTTATTGCAAATTCAACCACTCGTTCTTTGGTCGGTCAATCTCAAACTCAACAATAATGAATTGTCTCTTGTAAAACAAAGAACGTTAGACATAAATAATTTTGTTAGTTATGCCAAAGCGCGAAGAAATACAATTTTGTGTATTTAAGCTTTCAATGTTTCTTAATTTTTTACATATCCGCTGACACAAACAGCATGAAGGGTGGGCGCAATCTGGATAGGGTTCAGCATACAGTGCTTGTGACGTTACTAGATTCTGCTGAGTCTTTCCAAGCACATGCAGTATATCTACATACTTTCTCAGTAAATGAAAATTTCATTTTCATAGTAAAATGTTTGAGCAATGTCAATCGTTATTTACATTTTTTACTATGTCTCCTACCAACATGCGCTACAAGCAATCCAAGGAGATAAAAATATACGGACTTCGGCGACCTACCGATTCCAATGTTCCATCGATATAAACAGAAACCTATTTCTTCTACTTCGGACACCTATTACGACGTAAAATTTGTTTGCCTACATTTTTATTTATCCTCGAACGACCTTGTATTAGGTGTCGTTGAAATCTTCCTAACACGCTCTGTTATACTAGACATAAAAAAGCAGGGCAAGTAATTAGCAAAAATGGAGACGACTTTAAAATCTTTGAAATCTTTTTACCCACAAAAGATCGTTACTACCACATTATGACACCCTCCGCGCCGTACATCTTTTGTACAGTATATATAGTATATATACAGTATAGCGATAAGAACATAGGTGGTCAAATTTTGGTATCATATTTTACTGCCCTTAAGAACGAAAAAAAATCGTACAAGCATAGGTCTGAGAACACTACTTTTCCGAGATATAGACTTTTCTCGCTTATGGTGAATTTTTTAGAAACGTTCGATGCTTTGAAACAAAGTCTCTAATGATCCCGTCAACGAACGTATTTAAAAATGATATATTTATAATGGAAAGACAAACGATACTTGGAAGATAATACGTCTCTCTGGATTCCGCGAATTGTTGTTCCTTCTCCGTTTTCGTCAACTTCTTTGGGCGTCTAGAACGAGGTTTAATCGCAATCGTAAGAAGCCTACGAGAAATCAAATACGACGAGGAGCGACTGTCATAATATTCGGTACATTGGTTTCGTATTTTGTTTCATAGCTGTATATGTCTACACGTCCAGTGAGAAACATACAAAATATGAGTGAGGAGTGTTGAGACGGACGAAATTCGAAATCTGAAAGAGAGCAAATTGAAGGTGAGGATGATTCTCTTGTTTATATTACATATACAAATGAAAATATATGATTGATTATTTTATTATTATTTAAAAGTTATGTTGTGCATTATTTCTTACATTAAATTCACAATTTCTTTAGAAAAAAATAGGAAAGAATATGTACATGTATCGATACATTTAGTGTTAATAGCAAAGTTCACGCGCTTCGAGCGCACACAGAAACAGAGAATGACGCCTTGCTAGCGAGTATGCTGTTTGGTTATTTTCTTGTGTATTTCGGAACACCCGTTTCGGACCTCGTTGGACGCTCGGTCGACTTTAACATGGTGTTGTCAGTCTTGTTCGAGTCATTTACCGTTCAACTTCAAACCAGAAGTCAATCTGGTCGCTAGAAACAATTAGTTTAATCTCGTCCGCGACTTTGAATCGTTAACATTATCAAACGTGGAGTAAAGATGTATTGCAATCACTTGGCATTCGGAGAGAAAAGTCCTGTATGAGATGCGAAGAATAAACATTTGTAAATCTCGTCTCGGCCGTTGAAGACAATTCGAAACCTTTACGTCGTCCAAAGAAGTTCAATTTTTGGTGCAGTTGCTACTCTCCTACCTTGTGAATAAATTATTCAAGTATAATTCGGTGGGTGACTGGTTACAGCATGGTATCATCGATATGAGGCACACACGCAGGTAACACGCATATGATACAATATATACATATAGAAATTTCAAAATGGCTACTATTCTGTAACTGTCTTACTATGTCGATTTCCTTTATAAGTATATCATGTTTTAAATATACTTTCGTGAGCCCCAGTGCGTTACATCAGAATTGATACTGCCGTCGAGATTGATTAACAGCATATGGATTTTCATTTATACATACATAAACATTGGTTATTGAAATCGCCAATAGCGTTTCGCGTAAATTTTGCCTGGTCCGTGAAAGGGTATTGATAAACCGGTGGCAAAAGTTCTTGTACTGGCTAGATGTGATAAGGATACAACAGACTTTCTCGTAATATTTGCCATATTCTTTTACAAGAAACGTTTTGCCTTTCTAATCCTCTCTTGCGCTTAGTTCTGCAGTTTCTTCGGCGCGCTGTAAACAGAGTGTCTATATCTCAAAGAAGGACAATTTTCGGACCTATGTGACCTTTTCTTCTTCCGAAACAATAGAATGCCATATCAAGGTTGGCCAGTTATTTTCTTATACCCGCTTGTAAATGTATATATGTATGTATATGTCGGAAAAACATTGGTATTTGAGGCGCGTGGTGATTCTTCATTTGATTTATCCATCATTCACAAGCAGAAATTAGATTTTAACATACATACAGAACTTATACTAAGTTTAACTATTACTAAATTTAGGAATATTAAATTAACAAATAACGGGATTACAAACAATAAATTTGACGAATACTATTAACAATATTTCTTGGGTTCAAACGAATCCACGGTCAGCGGGATAACACGTTACTCCGTTAAAAAGGCTTCTCAACACAAATACGTTTTTAAACGCTCAATATAGTTACCCGATGTCACACTTTTCAAGGCGA
>JACXIW010001309.1:1415995-1429794 GCA_014825925.1 Bombus breviceps | reverse complement strand
ATCCCGTGACCGTGGCTACGTTCGGCGACCAGTTGTCGCCTCGAGCCCAATCTCGCTATCACGAATTTCGAACAATTACAATCGGACTGGATGACTACAATTGTTTAATTACAGCTATGATAGAAACTAGATTACGATGTTGTGGGATTTTCCCAAAATTCCAAAGGTTCCGGTGTTCTTTCATCTCCGACATATTTATATATAACCTAACCCCAAACGGACGGACAGAGAGCAACAGCACAGATAGACAAGACCATAGTAGAAAGAATAATTGTTTAAAACATTGAAGATTGACAAAGAAAAACCGGTAGCTCAGGACATACCGCATTTTATTCTCTTTTCTCTCTCGAGAATTTTAGAAGGTTCTCAATCGAGTTCAGATCTGTATTCAATGCTTGCCATGGTAACAAATTTCTATTCCGAAATCTTGAAACCACATATTTTTAGTGACTGTTGTCTTGTTTAAAATTTGTCTTTTTGTCCTGTATTTCAGTTGCCATATGGTTATAATTCATAGAACATTTCCCGATATCCTATAACGTTCTATACGACCTTTACAAAAACGATTTCACTTAGTATATCCAGGCATGGTCAGTGCTTTCTTGAATATATCGAAGAATTAAAGCAAGAAATGTATTTGAGTTTCTAATTATTCACAGCACTGTATGTTCTGTTATCATTTTTGCCTCTTTCCATCTGTGTTTCTTCCTTCTTCATCTTCCGTTAAAAGGGGACTGAGTTTTAGTTAAGCAAGGCGGGCGACCAGGGAAATGCTGATTCGCATTGCCGAAACGCACGGTATTCCAGCGGTATTGCACGAAATTGCTACACTTTGTCCGCGTCATTGCGCGGCTGGCTGTTGCAGAAGCACGGTAATTCTCGTGTATCCTTCTGCATACCTCTACCTTGCTTCTCCTGATCTTATAGTCTTTTTTGTTTTCTTATTGCTAATTCTTTGCGTTTCCTCTTCGTTGATATCGTTTTTTTAAATCAGAACTTTGTTTTCCAGATACAAAATTCACGTTAAAGATTCCATTGTATCAGCTTTCGTTAATGACGATCAATCATGTTTAATAGTATGATTTTCGCGATTCAGAGTTAATGGCGTTACAGAATGAAAATGAGATTTATTAAAGAAAGGTGAATCGAACTTTAGGCTTGAACTACCTTTCAAATATGAGTTAAAGCTTACGATTGTGATTTGATATGCAAAAGTACAAGGATATTTATCATTTGTAGTCATATTGTTCTTTCTTATACCTATAAATTAAGTCCTATTATGCAGGGACCTAGTAAACTTCGAAAGCATAAAAATTTAATTAAACACTGGAGATGGATCCCATAATGTTGTGTGATCTTTGTTGCGTAAAAAATTGCCAACCCATAAAATTGTTACATTGTAAAATTATTAAAACTACCAAGCAATAATCTCATTTTAGGTTTATACTTCCAAATCGCTTGTCTAAAAATGAAATCAATAAGCACGAGAAAGAACAAACCTCTTTATGATTAGGGGCAAAATGACTTTTTTCTCAATTTTCCTGAAATAATAAATCTAAAGAAAGTTACTCGTGTCAAATATTTTAATATTATGGGTACTTTTAGGGATTTACCAATATTACGACGAAATGGCAAGTCCATATCAGATGCAAAACTTAAAAATTTACAGAAAACGGGACATCTCGCTCTAGTAGATTGTTAAAATTTTTATGACAATTTAGACAGTAACAATGGAATTGGTAAAGATAAGACGACTTCATTGTAAAACTTTTTACTAAGATGCGATACCGAAATTGAAATTGTCGAATAACACCGACCCACGAAAAATATAGAGTTATTATATTAATTAAGCTATTAAAAACATTCTAGAACAAGGATAAAGAAAATCTGCTCGACAGAAATAAAGCTATCTTCTTTTAAAAATAAAAATCTTCAAATTAAATGTGTACAAATTTAAATCATTGAGGGCTGGTAGGTCCTTGCATAACACGGTCCAATTATTAATTGCATTTGCAAGCTGTACATATTTTGCGAATATATATTTAACATGTTTCAGTTTCGTCAATATGAATAATTCATGTATTCAAATTTTTGAAATTCTTGAATGTTTCTATGATGTACCTTTCTTGTATTTTGTTCTAATATTTCCAGTCCATTTTTAAGTTTGATTCTTTTCATTCTTTGATCCCTTTGTTTTGTTTATTTGTTAAGTTTATTTTTTTACAACTCCTATCGTTACTTTTCACTATTCTCCGACAATGCAATTTTTCATGTCATTTATATTCTGAAATTGTCATTTCTGTTGGATTCAATAAATTCCGTGGACTTCAACTAATACTTTTATATACAATAATTTGTCAATATCAATTTGCATATATCTATAAATGTTAAGGAAAGCTGACGGGACTAGCTTTGGCCTTAATTTTGTCCCCTTTTCGATTTTTCTCAAAAAATAGAGGTCTGACGCGAATTCTGACCATCGCACGCAATTATGTGAACATTTTTCTGTAAGAAACGTTCATAGCGCGAGTCAAAAAATTTGTCAATTCTGTACAGGAAAAAAGAATAGTCATGCATGTCCGTCGGAGAACAGCGACGCGCGAAAGGAACATAGTGTTAGGTTACGTAAAATGGACTGTAATGACAAAAGGCCAGTATGTATGCTAGCTACTTCCAAAAATCATAGGTGTATTATCGTTCAGGGGAAAAATAGTAAATTAAAGCCAAATACTGTTTTTTTTTTTTTTTTTTATAATGATGCTAAAAAGGGGATTGATCTATCCGATCAGATGTCATCCTATTATAGTTGTTTGCGTAGAACCATAAAATGGTATAAAAGAATTGTAATGGAATTAATATGTGAGACTTGCCTCGTAAATGCGTGGTATGTACATTGAAAATGGGATACTAAAACTATTAAAATTAAAAAAAAATACTTTATGCTATATAAGATCATGCTCAACCTAAGAGACGTCCAACGTAAATTAGAATAAAAAGGTTAAACATATTTTCATGAATATAATTTTACAACAAAGGCCGAGCGGGGGTTATATGTTTAGGAAAAAGTAGCTGAGAATTTTGATTTTTACGACATATTAAAAAATCATTTAAATCGGTGATAGCGTTATTCCACTTGTTACCTGTTTTGTAACGAAAATATTGTGAACGGTGTTAGAATATACGGTAACGCGTATCCCGATCGTATTCAGCTAACGCGAACGTATTTTTAAAATTCTGAACATAATTTATGGGAATACGCAGCTTCTTTAGAACCTAAAAGAAGCATAATTATGCGTACCAACTACCACTGAGCTTAATCCGCAAGTTTCAACAAGAGAAGTAACGGAAGAATATGATACTAGCAAAAGTTTTTGTCCAAAGAATTTCAAAATATGAAAATTTTCGCGCGTACCGTTTTCCCAATAGGCATGCATATCTTAATATCCAGGAAATGAAGTTCGGCNGCACGGGATTTCGTCAAATTTGCCTCGAGAAATTGTATGGACAGATGAATGTACATTTATAAATAATAAGATATTCAATAGGCATAACACGCGGATTGCAGAAAACCCACAGCTTCGAAGAAATGCGTACGAGTAACCAAATACGTTTTAGTACTAATGTCTGGTGCGGTATTTTAGATATACATACTTCCGTTGGTTTGGATTTCTTCACAAATAACATACTAAATGACGAAGGATATCGTTAAGAGCCGAGCTTCGAGCCACGTGATAGGCCGGTTAGGTTTTCAAGGTTAGTATGCCAGGCCTCGTAACTTCTTTATGTATCTATATCTGCACATAGTATAAAGTAAAGTTCTCGGTAAGTGTCTCCACATTGAGGCTAATCTCGAGAACCGCTGGATGTATTTTGATGCCGTTTTCACCATTTTATGAAGCGTTTCTCGAATAAGATTCAGGTGCGCGGAACACTAGAAGTAGCGAAATAATAGCGAAATACCATTTTACGTTTTTGATTGACATTCTTACAACATTGATTACAACAAGAAAGGATTTTTATGGATATTCCATCATGCATTTACGCTGAAGCTAAGGCCACTTTTACTTTTCTGCACAATTTTAAATATTGAACTGATATTAAAAGGACAGAAATTGTATCAAATATGGAATGATACGGAATAACTGGAGAAACACACATCTGAGATAGAATGATTTTATTAGAATTGAAGTGAACGATGGCTCAGAAAAGTATCCCTAGTTAAATGTTTAGTAGGGTGTCGATCCACTCTTCGCTTTTATTACTTCGCAATGAAAATTCTCCATTGAAGAGACTATCTTTGATGTAATATTTACATCGATAGACCGCAATATTTCACGAGTTTTGTGCTTCGGTTTTTTTTCGATATAATTGTCGTAGTTCTTAATCTCCTTTACAGCTCTTCCCATAAATGCTCAATAAGAAATGGGATTGAGGTCAGGACTTTGCGGAGGATATACTAATGTGTTCTAGTATTATGCGATAATAGAATTTTTCTCTAATATTTCGGATCGTTGTCTTGTTGGAAGCAATCAATTACGAATCAAGTACGAATTACGATGTAGATAGTAAGTGGAAATTCCAATGAGCCATGTGGTCCTTCGGAAAAGTAGTTTCTTGGAAAAGGCGCGCGTGACCACCTCTGGTCATGGACGGCTATGAAACACGTGCGTGTGGTGGGAGTACGATAACTGTGATAAAGGGATGTCTCGGTGGAGAAAGTCAGTTAGTTGTTGTTCATTAATTGCGGTTTAATTGCGAGTTGTCGATTGTAATGAGTTGTGAGTTGAGTTGTGAGTTGTCACTCAAAAGTTGAGTAGTTGTAAAAATTTAGTTGTTTCAGTTGTATTACATTACTACATTAAGCTTTAATTAAATAATCATCGTTTTCCTGTTTCAATCGTTATAAATAAATATATGAAATAAAGCCAATATAGAAGTAGTATACGTATATGCGGCGTTTGAAAGAATACAAAAATACATGTGCGATGATTCCCTGTGCGCGGCCGAAATGAAGTCGAAAATGTAAAATGACATATTTTTCGCTTTGTTTTCGCGAAAATCAATTATGAAATTCCCTCTACTTGACTTTACAGTCCATTTTTTTTAAAACGAAGCCAAGCAAGATTTTGCATATCTTTTTTATATTCATACATATTTGTATGTTTTGTAAATATTTTTTTATGCAATAATATGAAATGATAAATCAAAATACCTCAGCTAACGCTCATACCGCGTTGAATGTACTCGTTCTCGTCAGTTGACCGTGAACCTCCGAACAGGACGGACCTCTCAGCCCAAAAGGGACACCAGGCGTAGGTCCTGACAGTCAATCGCGTCAATCTAGACAGTCATTCAGTAACAGAAAAAAAAACGAAAGTGCAAAAAAGTGTCAAAAAGTGAAAAACAGTACACGTGCCATCATCACAATTCCACAAAAAACGACAAAAGACAACAGCAACGTAAGACTTTCCGCACAGAAGTCGCGGAAACTCAACCCGCAGCCAATCATAGTGACCAGAACGAAAGGGTTAGAGGACAACCAGGAAAGCAAAGACGAAGAAAAGCACTCCACCTAAGAAGAGAAGGCTGAATTAATCGAAACCACGAAGCCTACAAAAACAACTTCATTCACAAGTATCGCAACCAAAAATAGACTTGACATACTACAATGCCTAGAGTCCAGCAAGTCACAACCACAACCTGGTCCAACAAAAGAGACCACAAATCCAAATTCAATCCTGTAATCAAAAGAAAAAATGAGGTACTACGAGGCAAAACGCCTATGGAGCCTACATCTACATCCGTAGATGAGGCCGCACAAACCGACATAAGACGTATTCTTTATGCTCAAAATCTAGAATAGCACCATTGAAGACACAAACTCTACCCAGATTAGAATTATGTGCGGCAGAAATATTGAGCAAATTAGTCCGAAACGTGACTAAGGCGTTGAAACAACAGCGGGGTACAAGGCACTCTAAATGCAGTGCGACAAGCATACTGGCCGATCAACGGAAGAGTAGCGGTAAAGGCAGCAATCCGAAAATGCGTAATATGCCACAGAATGCAAGCCAGAACCCCGCAATATCCGATAGGCCAACTGTCACTAAACAGAGTCAAATTTCAGAGACCCTTCTTAGTGGTGGGTATTGACTATTGCGGACCATTGTACATCAGGGAGAAAAAATATCGCAACACGAAGAGACTGGACGTATGCTGCATTATTTGTGTGTTTCAGTACAAAGGCCATACACATTGAACTGGTCAGCGATCTCGCATCCGAAGCATTTCTTGCAGCTCTGAGGAGGTTCGATGTTAGGTGCGGGCAATGCACGGATATTTACAGCGACAACGCTTCAACGATTACCGGGGCCAACAATGAATTACACAAGGCCATTAGGACAATAACTTCGGGAACGAATATACATCTCCGAAATTACCTACTGAACCACAACGTAAAGTGGCATTTCATTCCATCCCGTACACCACCCTTTGGCGGATTGTGGGAAGTAGCAGTAAAGGCGTTAAAACACCACTTAATTCGCATAATGAAGGACACCCTCTTCACGTACGAAGAATGAGCGACTTGCATGATAGAAATTGAAGCTATCCTCAATTCTAGGCTATTGGCTCCCCCATCATCCGACCTCAACGACCTCAGTCCTTTGATACCAGGTCACTTTCTGATCGGTGATAGCAGCACCTCCGAATACGACCTTACGGTCCTCAAACCAGGTCGACTATCGTCATAGCAAAGGATACAACAAGCAAGGCAGCATCTATAGAATAGATGGTACAAAGAGTACGTGAATCAACTAATGGTCGGAAAACCCTAGCACAAACCCGAACTCAAGCAAGGCATGCTCATTCTATTGAAAGAAGACAACACCCACCCACTTCAGTGGTCTATGAGTCAAATGAAAAGTTTACACCCAGGAGCAGACGGAATCACTCGAGTGGTGACAGTGAGAACGAGGAACGGAGAATATAAACGAGGGGTCAACAAAATAGCCCCATTACCCATCGACGATAATGAACCGGAAGAGAAGGAAGATCAACATCGAAACGAAAAGCAAAACGAAACAGACAGCCATAGTTAACAATAAACCAGTATAATATATAGGGCAGTTGAAGTTAAGATAGTCAGTGAACAATCTCACTTTTGTAAATCTACATTTTATCCGAATGCATTAGTTTTATAAAAGCGAGTGCATGAACGACAATGCGAACGTAAAAATAAAAGCACCACATTATTTGTCCTTGTCTTTCATACGATAAGCCTGACAAGATTAAAGTTAAAGTATCTTTGAAGCTATATAGTGACTTACTTTGTTTAACAGATTTAGTTGTAATTATCTAACGGGAAGCTATGGTCATTTAACTAGAGCTACTTCAGAGTGTAGTAATGTAATACAATTGCAACTAAATCGGGACAATTAATCATATATATTAATATAAACGAAGCAATATATAAATAAAATTGGGTAATGCTAAAAATATATATGTTCCTCGATGTAGACGGCCCTAGATTATTAAGGAAGTAAAAGAAGAGTGGGAAAATAGAAAAGGTTAACGCCTTATAATGTAACGTTATATAGTATTACGCGCTGACCTATAACGTTATACAGTATTACGCGCTAACCTATAACGTTATACAGTACTATGTTTTATATTAATACGTTATAATCTATTACGTTATATAGTATTACGTTATATAGTATGACGTTATAATGTATTACGTTATATATGTAATATCGTGGAATATATTCTAATTATATTCCGATATTTATGATGATTTATTTACAATGAATGGATTATACAAATATTGATTAGACAGAAGGGCGATGGTTGCTTAACATGAACTAGTCACAATAACACGCTATAATCTAAATAATTCAGTGGTTCANCTTGAAACTCTCACCACAACGGATTCAACGTTCTCTCTCATGCGGATCACACTCTCTCCACAACACAATGACTTCTCTGTGAATTCAAAAGATTCACACTCTCTGATTTCCGGATTGGCACTCTCCGACTTCTTTCACATCCCTTTTGTGTTTTCTTAAACCCACCACGCACGTGTTCCGCAATCGCTCGTGGCCAAGGTCACGTAAGCCTTTTTTACGAAACTATACGATTGAAGGACCGACGACACTTTGATGGGCTCGACGCCGCCTCGGCTCTCGCGACATTGTATGTGGTTTATCCGCTAGCATTTTAGGCCTTTTGTCCACGGCCTTTTTTGCAAATAAGTAAGAATCTCTATAATATCTCCAATTTTGAGACTCAGCAAAATGGTTTACATGGACGAATATAGCAGTTTCAGTTTTAAACTCGACGACACATATTCGCCAATTTATCGTGTGACATGTAAGTCACAAGAAAAACTGATGGTGTTGCAACCAATTGTGCACTTTGTCGCTAAGGTAAAACCTGCCGATCCATGTCAAAAGCTATCTCATAATTCTCAAATGAAGAGGATTAATATTTCCATCAGGTCGCGAACATGTCTGTATGGACATGTCTGTCTTTTACATGTCAATTCTTCAACGTCCACACGAACTATGTCCACTTAATAATTGTATGTTATTCAGCCACAGTGTATGTCCATGTATGGAGGAGTATAAAGAAATTGCACTTTTGTTTGTTTAACAACAAACAATAAATGAATGAACGATTATGCCTCTTGTTGAGGGTTAAATGTTTATAGTTGACTTGACGGTAGAAATATCTTTGCATAATATGTTTTTCAACGATATTTAGAACAAAACAAGCGATTTTGAAACAATTTCCCTCCGTTACTTCGTAAACAAAATTTGGATTAAACGAAAAAGCTATTTTTACATTTATTACAACTATTTTTACATTTCGTTTTATATGTTTGTGGCGGCACTTAATAGCAACTAACACCGGACGATGACAACGCAATGGTTAGCGCCTTTGGTTACGAACGTTTGGGACCCGGGTTCAAATCCCGGCACCCGTAATCCGATGTTTCTTCCGCGACACAAAAATCAGATGAAACGCAGCAGCACACTATCTCGACCTCTACACTATCGCAACTACTACTACACCTCATCTTAAAAAATCATTTATCGTAAGTGAAGAGGCTTCAGTAGAATGTTGTTGATAATTAAAATATCTGAGCTGATAACTAAAATATCTAAAATGAGCCCAATTTTTAGGTTGCAAATTAGTAGAAAGTGAAAAGATATCCCTTTTTCTCAAATCGCCCATAATTTTGGTTAAAATTGCCATACGATTACGAGTCCCTGTGACATGTAACAGTATCATCTCAACACTATCAACACTCGATCTTTGTGTTAATTTTCGTACGATCAATTTGTTGTTTTACGACGCAGGAAATGTCATATTTTCAATACAAAAATCAAACTTATCTGAGTTTATTCTCCGAGCCTTTACGTCGTTTTCTACAAAACCTATATTTTGATACGCAGGAGTAAAAGTCGTTTTCGCCTGAACGCTCAGCTCGAATGCAACGATAATCGTTTCTAGTTAGTTGTAAAATGCAATAACTTTCGCACGTTACGTCCTACCATGCTGGGACTTGTTTCTGTTGGTTTCTCCAATCGCTCCAAAGTTAATTATTTTAAAAAAATATTCCTTTAGGTGGAATTGGTTTCTGAAAAACTCGCCAGCGCTAAACTATTAAAATATTGAGCGGTGCGACAGGCGTCATTTTATAGTTTATTACGTGTATTGTATGTGTATTTTTTTCGTATTGATTGGATACTCATAAAAGATAAAAAACGTTTATAAAGTTGTTCCATTTTCATAGCGGGCGATTAGAAGCCTTCAGTGCAGCGAACGAGCCTATTTCTGACTCGACCGCGCAAAAACTGAAGCTGATGGAAGAAATCGTATTATCTCGGCAGCTATTGCACCTACAAAGGTTTTTTTTAAATTTAGGATTAAAAAAGAACGGTTGGTAATATTATTTTCTTATGCAACGTTATTCGAAGGTATAAAATAAAAACGACATTGTTTGCTTTTTTTCTCCTTTGTCGTTATTATTAGAATTTAGTGTTGCACAATGATATTCTCGTGATTAGAAAACTATTCCTATAGTGTCGACGTTTAAAAATTACGTATTTTACTCTTTCTTATTTATCTTATCCTTAATTATCATGGTGTGTATAAATAATTATTAATTGTAGTTTTCAGCCGCCTGTGTCCTGGTGCGTTGTTGATCAAATTGCTGACTCGCGTATTTCAGTGATTTTATAGTTTGTTTTGTGCGATTTTGCTTGATTTTAGACGAGTTCGCATATTCCTATTATTTAAAGATCTTTGTGCAACGTTTCGTTTGTGACATGACGCGGTACCACCGCTATAATTCTGAAAGCTTGGATAACGTTGGATAAGCTCTGAAAACGTTGGATAATATTAATGTGGGATTCTGTAGCCCAGCCCCATAATTGTATTCCGTATGACCATACCGGTATTATGGTAGTTTATATATTAGCAATTTATTGCTCACGAAGACGGGCAAATTTATTTCTTTAAATCAATATCTAGTTGCTTTTTCTTTCTTTTTAAGTGTTACTTGTCTAGGTGAATTGGCAAGTATATAGCCTGAACAAGATGTCTGAAAATCGATATTTAAACGCATGTTTGTGAAATTACGATGGTTCCTTTATGAAACATCATAAAAATGAATCTACCTTTATCTACTGGTTTGGTAGAGCAGGTCTCGCGCCCGTCCTGACCGTCCCAAGTTGGTCTGAGAGATGCGCATTTTCTCAATCACCTAAGGTCTTTGGTTCTATGGCTTCCTCCGCGCCAGCCTCCTTGTTCGCGGGATTAAGGTCGGGGGTCCCTCCGGCGGCGAGACTTCTTCGTTGCCACCTGCGACCGCGGATCCGCGGGTGGTTCCGCCTGTTTCCTTCTTGGGAGGGGGAGGGGGGTGGCGCAGGCCGGTCCCCCATCCTGTGTGCCGATGGTGCTCCGAGCGCCTCGCAATGCAGGCATTTCGGGTTCGCTGCAGTGCATCCTTTGGATTGGTGTCCTGAGTCGGTGCATCGTGATAAAGGATTTTAGGATTTTATCACGCAAGCAAATTGAACGGCACATCGGTAGCAACCTACTACCTCGTACAAATTGTAAAGAAGGTTATGACACTCGAAGACGTAAACCATCTGCATGGCGTTTTATTACGAAAAATCGTAGATTAAACATTATACCTAGCTACTCGTTGAAATACATCGCAATATATCGGAAACCCTCTCATGGAATTTAAGAGTAAAGAGGATTAATGTTCTTTCGCGTAATTTTCGTTCCTGTAAAGATGTGTAGGAGATTGAATACTACGATACTCGTGTGCCAAGCACTCAAATGTATTTACAATATGCAGTCTATGTACAAATTAAAATTCAGAACGGATAATACAAGGAATAGCGGTTAAGTCGCAAATCGGTGTGGCTACGTCGTTGTAACGGTTTCAACTGAACTCTCCACGATCGCGTCCGTTTCTTATGCCAGTCGACGGGGAGACGGAAAGGTCGAATTCGTCTTTTTGTTCGACGGTTACAAGTAGCGGCGTTTGTTTACCTTTCTTATGTGTAACCTAATGATCGTCCTACTCCGAGGTGAACAGCGTGACTCATGTGCCGCTACAGATGTTTGCCCGTGCAGAGGGATATTTCGCGTTGAGGTTGTAAGTATAAGTAATCTAGATCTGCACTCTGGCAGCGTTACATTACAACTGAAGGTGATAAGGAACATGTTGATACATTTACAGCAAAAGAAAACAGATTCCTATAGAACGCGATATGCGGATCTCCTTTTTCTCTTTGAATAATAAATCAACGTGTGTTCAGTCTCTTCGTGAGTCAAACGCTAACGTTCCGTTAGACCAGTGATCACCAGTAAATTCGTATTGGCCTCGTTCTCCTCCATCTTCTTCTTCTTCTTCTTTCAACAAACCCATCGGGATCTGATGCATAGATCAATCGGTTTGAATTCCTCGGTTGATTATTGATTATTAAATTCAGTCTTTTTGCACAACGTCGATCGGCAAATGACAGAAAAGCACGGCCTCCGGCCAGAATCAGAGTGTCGTCGGCGTAGCACATCACTCCCGTGCCCGGGGGCATGGGGCAACGAAGGACCGAGTCGTACGCCGTTATTATGTATTACTCGACACCCACGGCCACTCTCCAGTCCCGGATCCTCCGGAACAGGCGGGATGTCGCCCACGTGATGTCGACCACGGAGAATCCTCTCCACGCCACGCAGGTGTTCGCCGAGCCCCTGTTCGCCAGGAGGAGCCCGTGACCCGCGGTCCAGTCCGACAGCCATCTTCCCCGGGTGTTCGTTCCGGTGCCTCCCCACTCGGTGGAGTGGGCGTTGAAGTCCCCGAGGACGAGTACCTGGCGGGGAAGGCATTTTCGGACGTAATCGCCGACCCGGTCCAGGAAGTCCTCGTACGCTGCCAGTCCGCTGTTGGGGGACACGTAGACGCTCACCACCGCTATTCCCGTCCACTCGACCGTGACGTAGCCGCTACCGCGATCGAGCAAGGCGGCGCGAGCGCTCAGCGCCGGCGTCCACAATATGCCCGCTGATCCATCCGCGTCTCCGAACCAGTTGGGAGCGTCGGGGACGCGGTGCGGCTCGGCTACTACCGCGAGGGCGATCTCGCTTTCCCGGATGGTCTGGAAGAGCAGATCTTGCGCCTTTCTCGAGCGCCCCAAGTTGCACTGGAGTATTCGCGGGAACGTCCTACTCTACCAGCATGGCCTCCTCCCGGCCGTCCGCTGCTGCCTCGGCGGCGCTCTCTCCTTCCCGCGTTGTTGGGTCGTTCGGACCGTTGGCGGCCTCCTCTTCTTTTGGTTGGTCTTCGGTGGGGCGCACGATTGTCCGCCCATCCTGTGATTCGTGGGCACCCCGAGCGATTCGCACAGGGGCCACTTGGGTGCGGGCGCGGGACACGTCCTGGCATGGTGCCCGCTTCCGCCGCACCTGTAACACAGGTGCCCCCGCTCCGTCGTGGACACGCAGGTAGCTCTCACGTGTCCTATCCCCAGGCATTTGAAGCACTGGAGCGATCTCTTCGGGACGACGGTCACCTCCGCCCTGGACCAGCCCAGCGCGACCTCTCCTTCCGGAGCCAGCCTCCGGGCTCCGGCGACCGGGCAGCTGACCCACACGGATCCAAGGCCGCCTCTGGAGGCGCCGATCTCGCCCATCCGTACCTCCTCGGCGCTGCATCCTGCCGCCGAGGCCAGCGCCTGCCGCAGATCCACCTTCTTGCACGAGATGTCGAACCCGATCACTCGTAGCTCCGCCGTTTTCGTCGGGGTGGCGATCCTCACGGCGGCCAGATCCAGCACCTCGGCCAGCCGCTTCGCCAACAGAGACGCCTTTCCTCTGTCCTTGTCGCCCGGCACCTTCAGGGTGATGGCGCCGTTCTCGCCCTCTTCATGTCGAGCGCCTCGACACCTATGTCCTTCAGAGGGATGTTCTTCCTGGCGTTCGCGAGGATGTCCGCGTACGACACCTTCGCCCCCTCGTTCAGGTTCAGCGTCACCGCGGACGAACGCGGTGCGCGAGGGATCGGCACCGCCTTCGGCGCCTTTGCCGGCTCCTTCCTCGGTGCGGTGGATGCGCTCGAGTTCGGCGCACCCGTCGTCCTCGGTGTCCTCTTCGTCGGCGGGGCTGCGGTGGCCCCCTTCCTCGTCGCTGCTACGGTGGTGGTGGCGGCGGCGGTCTTCGTCTTCCTCTTCCTCCGCGACTCCACCACCCTCCATTCCTCGCTTTCCCGTTCCCTCGGGAGG
>JACXIW010001309.1:1357884-1371378 GCA_014825925.1 Bombus breviceps | reverse complement strand
CTTGACCGCGGCTACGTTGGCGGCTGATTGTCGCCTCGAGCCCAAGCTCACCGTCACAAATCTCGAATAAACACGGTCGGATTGAATTACAGTTATTTTAATTATGGCTATCGTAAAATCCGGATTACAATATTACAGGATTTTCCCCAGGTTCCGAAGAGAGGCTCCGGTGTTCTTTCATCTCCGACATATATATATAACCTAAGAGATATAAAGGAAATAAAATTATTAAAACTAATTGACATTTAGATAAACTTGAAGAATTTCATATGAAAATTATATTGTTAAATATATATATATATGTTTCATATTATTAAACCAAACAATCAATAATCCAGACGATATAAAGAGAAAATACAATACACGAAACTACAGTACTAAGATTAACTAACATCTTAATATTGAAAGAACTCTATACGAAGTTACATTGTGAAACACATATATACATATATATACATAACCTAACAAATATAAAAGAAATAAAATTATTAACATTTAGACAAACTTAAAGAATTTCACATGAAAATTATATTGAAAAAATATAGATATATATATATGTGTGTGTTATTAAACCAAACGACTAATAAGCTAATAAACATAAAGAAATAAATATATAAAACTACACTTTAACAAACAAAATTGTATTTGAAAATTACATTGTAAAATATATATATGTAGATATGCGAGGGAGACAGCATCGAATACAATCGAAATTAACATAACTGCAGCGAAGGATCCAGGGAATCAACACAAATGTCACACGACTCCCTGAACAACCTCGACATCCGTTCTTGCTCGCGACACTTTACACTTTGACTGCGTCTTCTGGGACCATTCACAGAACTCTTTCCAATCTCTCTCCCTCTTGCGCTGAAACAATACATGTGGTTTAACGAACGAAACAGTACAAATTTAAATAAAATAAAACAAAACAAAATCAACAAAAGGAATCCTCAGGACACAACGCCAGTGAAGGAACCGCAGCATGAACCTGGGTGGAAAACAGTTTCTTCAACCTCGTCAACACTCGTTCACACCATACCCGCACCATTCACATATCTTTTGCCTGGTTTATTCTTCCTCTTCTTCCTCCTCTTCTTGCACTGGAAAACACAAGAAATGCTAAGAAAGGAATAAACATCGACCAAAGAACGAAGAAAGGATAAATTCAAAATGTAAAAATTTATATACTTCAACGTTTGGATCAAATGGCAAAGACACGGAAGCCTCCCCAGGAAAGCGAGCCTTCGCACAAGTCATCTGTATCGTCTCCATGACCTACCCACACATTTTTGGAAACTCTCCTCCTCTTGCGCTAAAACAACACATACAAGATTAGGGAGACAAGCGAATGAAACACCATACGACACAGGACAAAGTTAAAGTAAATTAAAAACACATACTTGCACAGCTTGCATCAGCGGAGATACTTCCATGTGCATGGCCTAATATAACTTGTATTCGCTAAAACATAAAAACCATTGATTAAAACCCGTAAGATGTGGACAGATAATAAATAACAAAAACTCATAACACGCCGCTATGAATATAAGATAACCTCAAATTGCTAAACTATATACCTCATAGAACGAAACCGTCACACAATACAGACAACAGTTCACGATAATTTCCATAAACGAATAAATTGAGCCTCACCATAAATTACGCAAAAACATTATTATGGAAGAACAATGATTACGCGTGTCACCTGAACGAAAAGCACATACAACAATGAGACACCAGCCGTCCCCCCCCTCCCCCATCCATGCGCACGTGCGCCACAGAGGGACATAAACCATTCTCGCAGTATCAGCATGGAAAGTTCCAAAATTCTCCCAGGCACATCGTACATGCAACTTCAGCAAGGACACATTGCCACGCGCCTTGAACGTTCCCACAGGCTTCAGCAGGAAGGATTCCAGGAACATCGCAGACGCGACTTCAGCAAAAGACGAAATCATACGACATTCACGCCTTCTCACGTAGCGGCGACAGAAAACTGGGAACCTGAGACAAGTAAACAAGGTAATCAAGAAGATCCACGTGCCTCAGGACTACGAGAAATTAAGAAATCCGCGATCACCAAAACTACATTCTCTCACGTACACCGGCGGGAACCTCGAAACTGCGGCATTGCGATTCTCACGGCAGCCAACTGCCCATGTGACTATTACCCCGTGGGGGATTTGATTATAAATAAGCGTAACAACATAGAATAAGGCTCACTATTGTATTATTTTGACGTGTATACGCCGTCACTCTGTCCGTTTGTCTCGTAAAAAATCAAGGTAGTACAAATTTATAACTGTCAATTACAAGTAAGTTTAAAAATTTATAAGTGTTAATTACCAGCTCACTATTGTATTATTTTGAAGTGTATACGCCGTCATTCTGTCCGTTTGTCTCGTAAAAAATCAAGGTAGTACAAATTTATAAGTGTCAATTACGAGTAAGTTTAAAATTTATAAGTGTTAATTACCAGCTCACTATTGTATTATTTTTGTGTTTACACCTTCACTCTGTCAGTCTGTCTCAATTGAAATTTGTTAGTGTTAACTACAATTACCATTCGAGAATCAAAGTGTTTATACCGTCACTCCGTCAAGTTGATTCGTAAATAATTGTCTCGGTCGAAAGCAAGTCAGTAAAAGTTTATAAGTATTAACAAGCGAGTTACCATCTAATTAGTCAATGTGTTTACACCGCCACTCTGTCAGTTGTCTCTAGAATAATTGCGTCAAACGAAATTTATAAGTGTTAACACCAAAGATTGTTCAACGAAATAAGTGTCAAAGTTCGATTAACCGCCGAATTACTGACTCCGCACATATTCGAGGTAAAAATTTTAAATCCTCTTCTCTTTTAACTTTGCAGACGTACAATGTTTAGTATCTGAATAAAGGTATCCATTGGCAGTTATAATTGACAAATAAAAATATCAAGCATACAATTTACGTGGATTTTACTTGAAACATCTTGAATTCACAATGACCGTTCGCTGTATCAACTAGTGATTACGGTGTCTTCAACCACAGAAAACACCCATGGTTTTCGTGTTTCTCTTCCCACTGTTAGCACATAGCTCATCTTTGGGCGAGACCTACGAAGCCACGCTTGTTGTCCACAGAGAACACCGTCACCAATAGATATATTCGTTCTTGCTTATGACTCCATAAATTGCCTAGAATAAAACAATTGTTTCCAAATTAAAATAATTATTCGCTGTGTTAACCTGTGACTACGGTGCTTTCAAATTCTGAAAACACTTACGGATCTTCGCGCTCCTCTCCCACTGTTAGCACATATAGCTCATCTTTGGGCAAGGCTTGCGAAACCGCACGGGTCTCACACACAGAGGAACACTAATTTCATTTTGATCGTATTAAATACTAAAAGCAGGAAGGAAATCATAGAGATAATAGTCACCTTAATAAAAGACAAACTGAACGCTAGTTTAATGATTGATCGTTGCCAAAAGTAAAAGAGAGGAGAACAAGCGTGACAAGAATTAAACGAAACCAATCATATCACGCCGAAAATACATCTGCTCCAAACGAATTCAGAGATACAACCAGTAGAGGTAGATTCTGTCAATAACGAAACTAACCTAACAAATCTTGTCGCACTAAACCACTTGTAAAATTTATCCGAATAAGAGATCCTCGTACTTGCTATATTTACACAAACATATTCATATATTATAACATTAAAATCGACACTGTAACAACTTTAATTGAGCAAGGTCTGAATAAATTATAATATATCGATAACATCCCAACCCAGCCGCACGAAACAAATTCGTGTGGCAATACCAACTGTTTATTTTGACAACTTTAATCCTCTCCCGTGCTAGTATTCCTGCCCATAACAGGTTAGCCGAAAACGTGGAATTTACTTGCCAGTCGCATTGAACGCTAGTTAACGCTACCTACGAATTTNTAAGTAAATAAACAAACTATTAAGGTACGACCCCCTTGATTAAATTATAATACGACGTCAAGTGCAACGATTGGAAACACTCAGGAACTAGTGTGCGCCATCAAGGTTGCGCCTAGTTTGAGAATCCATTCGAGTTGTCACGAAGAGTGCGACGTCAAGTGCAACGATTGGAAACACTCAGGAACTAGTGTGCGCCATCGAGGTTGCGCCTAGTTTGAGAATCCATTCGAGTTGTCACGAAGAGTCGCCAAGTTCGCCAATTTCTACTAGTCGCGAGTTATAACAGCACTCATAATACGTTGATACTTTAAAAAAAAAAAAAATTTTTTTAGCAATATACAAATACACGTATAGAATAATAAAACAAGAATAACTAAATTTATAAGAGAAAAAAAGGGGAGAGAGAGAGAGTAAATGTAGAACACACAACAAAAAAAGTGGTAAATATATATATATATTTCAGTTTACAAATACAAGTATAAAAAAAACAGAAAAAAATAAATATTTTCCTTCGAAATAGTCCTTAGACTATTTCTGGTTGCAGCAACTACCGTATTAATCGGAAGTTTAAATTCACATTTCAAATACTATCGTTTCCTTTCCTTTTCTATTAAATTTAACAGCAAGCGAAATCGAATACGTAACACGACGCTGAAAGTCACGTGTACACTACATTCGGCAAGTAATATGGAGCCAAAAGTGCGTTTAAACGTCGACATAACTTAAACACATACGAAATAACTGTTAGTTATAGTCAAAATCGACAAAACTATGCGTTTTGCGAGTTGCACATCTTGTCTCGAGGCTGAATGACGCGTGCACTACATTCCCCATATAAGGTGAAGTGAAAATTGCATTTAAACGTCGAAGGATCTCATATAAGAATAAAATAAGGGCTAGTTATCGGCAAAGTCGACGAGTGAATGCGTCTTGCTAGCCGCATTGCTCGTTTCGACGCTGAAAGTGATGTGCACTACATTTGCCAAGTAACATGGAGTCAAATGTGCATTTAAACGACGAAATATCCTTAAATACGGACGAAATAAAGGTTCCTATTCCACAAAATCGACAAAAGTATGCGTTTAGCGAGCAGCAGGATTGTTTCCACGCTGAGAGTCACGTGCACTACATTCCCCATATGAGGTGGAGTGAAAATAGCATTTAAACGTCGAAGGATCTCATATAAGAATGAAATAACGGTCAGTTATCGCCAAAGTCGACGAGTGAATGCGTCGGGCGGGCAGCAGGGCTTGTTTCGACACTGAAAGTGATGTGCACTAAATCCGGCAAGTAATATGGAGTGAAAAGTGCGTTTTAACATCGAAATATCTTGAATAAGGAGGAAATAAAGGTTATTTTTCCTCAAAATAGAGGAATGTATGCATTTAGCGAGATGCAGGACTTAGATAGACGCTGAAAGTGATGTGCACTAAATTAGGCAATTAATATGGAGTGAAAAGTGCGTTTTAAAATCGAAATATCTTAAATAAGTACGTAATAAAGGTTATTTTTCCTCAAAATCGAGGAATGTATGCATTTAGCGAGATGCAGGGCTTAGATACACGCTGAAAGTGATGTACACTACATTCGGCAAGTAATATGGAGCCAAAAGTGCGTTTAAACGTTGACATATCTTTAACACATACGAAATAAATGTTAGTTATAGTCAAAGTCGACGAGTGAATGCGTCTTGCTAGCTGCACTGTTCGTTTCGACGCTGAAAGTGATGTGCACTACATCTGGCAAGTAATATGGAGCCAAAAGTGCATTTAAACGACGAAATATCCTTAAATACGGACGAAATAAAGGTTCCTATTTCGCAAAATCGACAAAAGTATGCGTTTGGCGAGCTGCACGGCTTGCTTCGACGCTAAAAGGCATGCACACCACATACGGCAAGTAATATGGAGCCAAAAGTGCGTTTAAACGTCGACATATCTTAAACACATAAGAAATAAATGTTAGTTATAGTCAAAATCGACAAAAGTATGCGTTTGGCGAGCTGCACATCTTGTTTCGAGGCTGTAAAACACGTGCACTATATTCCCCATATAAGGTGTAGTGAAAATTGCATTTAAACGTCTAAGGATCTCATATAAGATTGAAATAACGGTCAGTTATCGCCGAAGTCGACAATTTGTTGCGTTTGGCGAGCAGCAGTGCTCGTCTCGCTGCTGAAAGTGTTGCGCACTACATTGGGTAAGTAATATGGAGTCAAAAGTGGCTTTTAACTTTGACTTATCTTAAATAAGAACGAATTAAAGGCTACTTTACCTCAAAATCGACAAATGTGTGCGTTTAGCGAGCTGCGCGGCTTGTTTCGACGCTGAAAGGCATGCACACGACATACGGCAAGTAATATGGAGCCAAAAGTGTGTTTAAACGTTGACATACCTTAAACACATACGAAATAAATGTTAGTTATTGTCAAAATCGACAAAAGTATGCGTTTGGCGAGCTGCACATCTTGTTTCGAGGCAGAAAGGCACGTGCACTACATTCCCCATATAAGGTGCAGTGATAATTGTATTTAAACGTCGAAGGATCTCATATAGGAGTGAAATAATGGCCAGTTATCGCCAAAGTCGACGAGTTGTTGCGTTTGGCGAGCAGCAGGGCTTGTTTCGACGCTGAAAGTGATGTGCACTACATTCGGCAAGTAATATGGAGCCAAAAGTGCATATAAACGACGAAATATCCTTAAATACGGACGAAATAAAGGTTCCTATTCCGCAAAATGGACAAAAGTGTGCGTTTGGCGAGCTGCAGGGATTGTCTCGAAGCTGAAAGTCACGTGCACACAACATACGGCAAGAAATATGAAGCCAAGAGTGCGTTTAAACGTCGACATATCTTAAACACATACGAAATAAATGTTAGTTATAGTCAAAATCGACAAAAGTATGCGTTTGGCGAGCTGCAAATCTTGTTTCGAGGCTGAAAGACACGTGCACTATATCCCCATATAAGGTGGAGCGAAAATTGCATTTAAACGTCTAAGGATCTCATATAAGATTGAATAAATAACGGTCAGTTATCGCCAAAGTCGACGAGTTGTTGCGTTTGGCGAGCAGCAGGGCTTGTTTCGACGCTGAAAGTGATGTGCACTAAATCCGGCAAGTAATATGGAGTGAAAAGTGCATTTAAACGACCAAATATCCTTAAATACGGACGAAATAAAGGTTATTTTTCCTCAAAATCGACAAAAGTATGCGTTTAGCGAGCACCAGGATTGTTTCGACGCTGAAAGTCGCGTGCACTACATTCGGTAAGTAATATGGGCGATGGTAAAGGAGCGTTTTCACGTCGAGATATCGTAAATGAGAACGAAATATCAGTTAGTTATTGACCAAATGGGAAATAGTATGCGTTTAGCTCGCAGCAGGGCATGTTTCGACGCTGAAAGTGATATGCACTAAATTAGGCAAGTAATATGGAGTGAAAAGTGCGTTTAAACGTCGACATATCTTAAACACATAGGAAATAAATGTTAGTTTGTCACGTCCCGCGCTCCGCACGTGCCGTAACGAAATATGGAAAACTACAATATACAAATAACGCGAGCCGTAATTCGAGCACACAATAAAGTAGGAAAAATATATATATGTATACATTATTAATTGAACAATTAGTAATCTAGTAAACATAAAAGAAAAATAATAAAATACACAATACTACACTACTAAAACTAATTAGCATTTAGGCAAACTTAAAGAGTTTCATATAAAAAATTCTATTGTAAAATATATATATACATATATATGTGTGTTTTATATTATTAAACCAAGCAATCGATAATCTAGTGAATGTATAATACAACACACGAAACTATACTATTAAGATTACCTAACATTTTCATATTGAACGAACTTTATACAAAGTTACATTTTGAAATATATAATATATATATATATATATATATAATATATATATATATATATATATATATAAATATATATATATATAAATATATATATATATAAATATATATATATATAAATATATATATATATAAATATATATATGTCGGAGATGAAAGAACACTGGAATCATTGGAATTTTGGGAAAATACCGCAACGTTGTAATCTAGTTTCTATCATAGCTGTAATTAAACAATTNGTAGTTATTCATTCCGATGATAATTGTTTGAGATTTGTGATAGTGAGATTGGGTTCAAGGCGACAACTGGTCGCCGAACGTAGCCACGGTCACGGGATGGAGGTGTGGAATGTTTATATGGGTTTTCTTTAGAAATGTGGTTGTGGCGGCATATGACCTGAACGGGCTTAGCCACGTATTATTTTGTGTCGGAGTTGTCGATATAATGAGCCACACGTTGCATTAATAATCAAACTCCAGGCTAAGGTTGTCTAGCAACGGCGTTTGGAACTTTCTCGACGTTTCCATCGAGCATAGGGAAACAAAATGCAACCGTACAGCGAGAAAGATTTCCATTTCTAATTCGTGTGTTCGCCTCGAAAAGTGTGACATCGGGTAACTATATAGAGCGTTTAATACGTATTGGTGTTGAGAAGCCTTGTTAACAAAGTATCGTGTAATTAATTCCGCTGACCGTGGATTCGTTTGAACCCAGGAAATTTTGTTACTAGTGTTCCGTCAAATTTATTGTTTGTAATCTCGTTAATTGTTAATCTTATATTTGTAAATTTGGTAATAGTTAAATTTAGTATAAGTTCTGTTTGTAAGCTAAAGTTTGTTTGCTGCTTGTGAATGATGGATAAATTAAATGAAGAATCACCACGCGCCTCAAACACCAATGTTCTTTCGACATCAGAAGTGGGATCGATGCAGCTTAAAGTGATGCAAGAAGAGATTACTGCTTTGCGCGAGTTAATACAGACGCTAGCGCAAAAGCCGAAAGAGCAAGAACTGAGTGTGGGACAAAAAGAAGTAACGTTACCACTTTTTAACCCTGAAGTCGTCGGTGCTGACGCGGTTGCATGGTGTACAACTGCCAGTCTATTTTTGGAGGAAAAACTTATAACCGATGCTGAGCTATTCTCCGTCATAAGTCGTGCCCTAGGAGGTAGTGCAGCACACTGGTTTGCACAACTACCGATTCAAAAAGGTCTTACTTGGCCAAGGTTTAAGAGACTTTTCCTTGTGCGTTTTGGTGGCAAGGAGACGGCCACTTCGGCGCTGATAAAGATGCACAATGAACTACCACTGAAGGACGAGTCCACAGAAGCCTTCGGTGTTCGTCTTTACTCTTTCCTTGAGTCGAGGTGGGCAAATTTAACAATGGAAGAAGTAATTTGTGCCTGTGTTCTGTATCGATTGACTATAAACGACGAGCGGGTTGAACGAATGGCGCTTACGAATAATATCAGAACCCAGGATCAATTTTTAACTGAAATGGATGCCTTCTCGTGTGCAACGAAGAGGCTAGCACCTTTGCCGGAAAACTTACTGACGGAACCTGAAGCCAAGCGAAGCAAGCTATCGGAGCACAGGGTTAAGTGTTTCCATTGTGGGGTTCCCGGACACAAATCGGCGGAGTGCCGCAAGAAAGCAAGATTGGAGCAGAAGAGATACACACGGAAACCTGGTGAAAACCGGCTGGCCGCATCATCTAAGGTGGTATGCTTTAGGTGCAACGAGGAAGGACACATCGCGTCTAAGTGTCTGTCGCTGCCTAAGGGAAACAACAAAAACAACAATCTCCGTAAAGAGCAGCGTCAAGTTGATTTCTGTGAGGTGGAGTCTTCAACGAGTAGACGAAGTCATCTGGGTGAGTCGTTCCCATTTTACTTTGATTCTGGGGCCGAATGTTCATTAATTAAAGAATCCGTAGCCTTGAAGTTCTCCGGTAAAAGAACGACTGAAGTAGTAGTAATGCGAGGAATCGGAAATACTTGTGTTAAAAGTACGTCTCAGATTTTGTCTGTTGTACGTATTAACGGTTTTATATTGGAGATAACTTTTCACGTTCTACCTGACAGCCATCTAAAATATGACATTGTGGTTGGTCGCGAAATTTTGAGCCAAGGTTTCGACGTGTTCATAACGCGGAAAAACCTCAATATTTACAGAGCGAAGATGGTTAATGCCTGTAATAAGACCGCCGAACGTGAAATTGATCTAAATGAAGTAGACATCGAAGTATCGGGAAATGATAAAAGTCGATTAATTTCTGTTCTCGAAAATTTCAAAGATTCATTCATTACGGGGTTTCCGCAAACTCGTGTAAACACGGGACAGTTAGAAATTCGATTAATTGATCCCAACGTTACCGTACAGAGAAGACCTTATAGACTTAGCGAGGAAGAGCGGAGAATAGTGCGAGAAAGAATAAGTGAACTGATACAGGCAAAAATCATAAGGCCTAGTAGTTCACCATTTGCGAGTCCTATAATACTCGTGAAGAAAAAAAATGGCTCAGATAGGTTGTGTGTAGATTACCGGGCGTTAAATAAAAATACGGTCGCGGATCGGTACTCTCTTCCTCTTATCGCGGATCAGATCGCGAGATTGCAGAAGGCGAAATATTTCGTTAGCCTGGATATGGCAAGCGGGTTTCATCAAATTCCCATTCATCCTAATTCGACAGAGTATACGGCGTTCGTTACACCTGACGGACAATATGAATACATGACGATGCCGTTTGGACTGAAAAATGCACCGGCTGTTTTTCAGAGGGCCATTTTTAATGCCTTGGGAAACCTCGCGTATTCTTACGTTGTTGTCTATCTGGACGACGTTTTAATTGTTGCTGACTCAATAGATCAAGCTTTGGAAAGATTGAACATTGTATTAGACACCCTTGTAAAAGCCGGGTTTTCTTTTAACTTTTCGAAGTGCTCTTTTCTAAAGACATCGGTACTTTATTTGGGATATGTAATCTATAACGGAGAAGTCCGTCCCAACCTGGGTAAGATACATGCTTTGTGTTCCTTACCGGCCCCAACGACCGTCACACAGCTCAGGCAATTCATAGGCTTAGCCTCTTACTTTCGAAAATTCATTCCAAAATTCTCACAGGTTATGCGACCTTTGTACGCGCTTACTTCCGGTAATAAAAACATATCCTGGACGAATGGGCATGAAAAAATAAGGCAAAAGGTAATCTCTGTTCTGACCGACGCGCCGGTATTAATGATATTTGATCCCAATTATCCGATAGAACTACATACCGATGCTAGTACTGAAGGATATGGGGCTATTTTAATGCATAAGGTCGAAGGTAAGAACAGGGTAGTGGAATATTTTAGTAAAAGGACCAGCCCTACGGAATCCAGGTATCATTCCTATGAACTGGAGACGTTAGCAGTCATAAACGCCGTCAAGCATTTTCGTCACTATTTACACGGGCGAGAATTTCTCGTCGTTACAGATTGCAATTCTTTGAGAGCGTCCAGTAATAAAGTAAATTTAAATGACAGGGTTTACAGGTGGTGGGCTTATTTACAAAATTTTACTTTTGACATTGTGTATCGGGAAGGAAGACGAATGGCACACGTAGATTTCTTTTCGCGAAACCCCGTGGACTTGGATCCGCGTGTGATCAACAAAATTGCAGAGAAAGAAATTAATCTGACGGAAGTCTCTGAAGATTGGCTGTTAGTGGAACAACGTCGTGATCCCCAAATCTCAGAAATTGTCAGTAAATTGCGAAATGATGAGCTCGCGGACGATGTCGCGAATACATATGAACTACGGTCTGGTACTCTTTATCGTAAAATACAAAGAAAAGGTAGGAATCTCTGCTTGCCCATTGTTCCGAGAGGCTTTAGATGGTCTGTTATTAGTCATGTGCATCAATCAATCATGCACTTGGGTTGGGATAAAACGCTCGAGAAACTTTACGAGTATTACTGGTTCGAAGGGATGGCGAAGTATGTTCGCAAATTCGTAGAGAACTGTCATGCTTGTCGAGTTTCGAAGGCAAGTTCAGGTAAAACTCAGGTTGAATTGCATCCTATACCCAAGACAAGCATACCTTGGCACACAGTGCACGTGGATATTACGGGCAAGTTAAGCGGAAGAAACGATTCTAAAGAATACGTCATTGTTTTGATCGATGCTTTCACGAAATTTGTATACTTGCATCATACCCGTAAAATAGACTCTCTTAATACCATTAATGCACTTAAGTCTGCTATATTTTTATTCGCCGGGTAATAACAGATCAGGGAAGATGTTTCACGGGTAAAGAATTTCAAGAGTTTTGCAGAAGTAAACAAATTAAAGTTCATTTGATTGCGACCGGTGCAAGTAGAGCTAATGGGCAGGTAGAGCGTGTAACGGGTACTTTGAAGAATATGTTTACAACAGTAGAGTCGACCGGGCGGCCATGGCAAGACGCGATTGGGGAAATACAATTGGCTTTGAATTGCACCACCAACCGCGTGACTAATTCAAGCCCTTTGGAATTATTAATTGGACGGACGGCAAGACCATATGACTTATTGTTACCCGATAACATCGAGGAAAAAGAAATAGACATCTCCAGTATAAGACGACAGGCGATAAAACACATAGAATCCAATGCCAAATACGATAAAGACAGATTTGATAAAACTAAAGCTAAAATTGTTATATTTAGTCTCGGTGATTTTGTATTGCGCAAAAATGAGGAAAGAAATCAAACAAAATTAGACCCAAAATTTAGAGGTCCGTTCGTAATAGCAGAAATTTTGGAAGGGGACAGATATATCTTGAAGTCATTAGACGGCAAACGGTCGTATAAATACAGTCATGATAGGCTGAGGAAAATGCCGGATGGTTGTATCCCTGCTGAGTTGGATGTCGGTGGTGATGACGACAACGGTGGCCACGACGATATGGGTGCCCCGATCTCCGAAGATCAGTAGCACTATAGCTTTAACACCTGGTGGAGTGTAGTTCGCATGCTTCTTGGGGCGATAATGTGTAAAAGCTCGGCGAGAACGTGTGATGGGGTTCACATGCTTCTTGGGGCGTTAATGTGCAAAGCTCGGCGAGAACGTGTGATGTGATTCACATGCTTCTTGGGGCGACAGTATTGTAAAGCTCGGCGAGAACGTGGAACGAAACTCTGTGTGTTTGTATGATCTAGAAAAATGAGATTCATTTGGGTACGAAATCGAGGATGGTCCGCCGTGTCGTTATGGTCTGACTGATAACTCACAGGATGCAACTAGCGAGTACTAATTATAACGTTATCAATTTTCATTCTCTTTAATTCCTTTTTGTTGTTGAGTCTCCGAACAAAATTTTGTTGTTGAACTGGACCCTTGCTTTACTTTACTCGGAAATTTAGTTAAATTGCAGATAATAATAGTTGTATCGAATCTAATGTTAGAAAACTCGATATTTTAGTTACACCTGAGGACGTGTGTTAGTCAGAATGGCCGTGTCGGAGATGAAAGAACACTGGAATCATTGGAATTTTGGGAAAATACCGCAACGTTGTAATCTAGTTTCTATCATAGCTGTAATTAAACAATTGTAGTTATTCATTCCGATGATAATTGTTTGAGATTTGTGATAGTGAGATTGGGTTCAAGGCGACAACTGGTCGCCGAACGTAGCCACGGTCACGGGATGGAGGTG
>JACXIW010001309.1:1341634-1356256 GCA_014825925.1 Bombus breviceps | reverse complement strand
AAGCGAGCCTTCGCACAAGTCATCTGTATCGTCTCCATGACCTATCCACACATTTTTGGAAACTCTCCTCCTCTTGCGCTAAAACAACACATACAAGATCAGAGAGACAAGCGAATGAAACACCATACGACACAGGACAAAGTTAAAGTAAATTAAAAACACATACTTGCACAACTTGCATCAGCGGAGATACTTCCATGTCCATGGCCTAATATAACTTGTATTCGCTAAAACATAAAAACCATTGATTAAAACCCGTAAGATGTGCACAGATAATAAATAACAAAAACTCATAACACGCCGCTATGAATATAAGATAACCTCGAAACTGCGGCATTGCGATTCTCACGGCAGCCAACTGTCATGTGACTATTACCCCGTGGGGGATTTGATTATAAATAAGCGTAACAACATAGAATAAGGCGAACTATCGTATTATATTTTGAAGTGTATACACGGTCACTCTGTCCGTTTGTCTCGGAAAAATCAAGGTAGTACAAGTTTGTGGGTGTCAATTGCGAGTAGGTTTAAAGATTTATAAGTGCTAGTTACCGGGTCACTATTGTATTGTTTTGACGTGTTTACACTGTCACTCTGTCCGTTTGTCTCGGAAAATCAAGTTAGTAAAATTTATAAGTGTTGATTTCCAGTTCATTATTGTATTATTTTGACGGCTGAGAGTAATAATTATAAGCATTAGCCTCGAGTCATTGTCTGAAAAGATTTCAAGGTGTTATCACCGTTAGTTCCCAGCCAATCATCGGAACCAACAGCAAGTTAGTAAAGTTGTGATAAGTATTAATATTTGTTATCGTTTGTTAATCGAATTGTTCATACAATCCTTATTCTAATTGTGTCTTGAATAAAGAATTAAAGCAATAGAAAATTACAAGTGTTAGTTGTAACGTAATTACCATATTGGCAATCAAAGAGTTATATCGTTATCCCTTAAGTGTTAATGTTCGATTAACTATTAAGCCCTGTGATAATTTAATTGGCTCTTCCTACGTCTAAGGTGAGAATTTAAAAAATTAGTACGTTCTCTTCTCCGATAACTTCACAGTAGCTCGATACTGCCGAAATTAAGAGAGAAGAGAAACGACGTCAAGAAGAATTACGATTAATCAAGGAAGGTCCTGAACCCAGTTTCTCGTCCTCGAGTTCACCGATACTCGAACATTCGAGTGTGACCCACGACGACTCACACTCCCCTCGGTCTCGAACACCCTCACCGACGACGTACGAAAGCGATTGTTACAACTTTTACTATATTAATTACCCGGTCAATTAGAGAAAATTCCGTTAATAACAAATCGAATTAAGCAACCTCCCATACCGAAACCATTTATGCAATCGATTTAAATAGAAATTGGAATATCTGATATACACATACAAATCTACGCTCATTTACATCTATAGCAATTAGAATCGATACTGTAACAATTCTAACTAAGCAAAAAATCTGAATAAATTATAATATATCGATAACATCCCAACCCAGCCGCACGAAACAAATTCGTGTGGCAATACCAACTGTTTATTTTGACAACTTTAATCCTCTCCCGTGCTAGTATTCCTGCCCATAGCAGGTTAGCCGAAACGTGGAATTTACTAATACAAGTATAAAAAGGAGAGGAAAATAAATATCTTTCTTCGAAATACTCCTTAGACTATTTCTGGTGGCAGCAACTACCCTATCAATCGGAAATATTAAAATTCATATTTCGAACGCTACCGTTTCCCTTCCGATTTAAATCTAACAAAATATGCGACAAAAGTATGCGTTTGGCGAGCTGCACATCTTGTTTCGAGGTTGTAAGACACGTGCACTATATTCCCCATATAAGGTAGAGTGAAAATTGCATTTAAACGTCTAAGGATCTCATATAAGATTGAAATAACGGTCAGTTATCGCCAAAGTCGACGAGTTGTTGCGTTTGGCGAGCAGCAGAGCTTGTTTCGACGCTGAAAGTGATGTGCACTACATTCGGCAAGTAATATGGAGTGAAAAGTGCATTTAAACGACCAAATATCCATAAATACGGACGAAACAAAGGTAATTTTTCATCAAGATCGAGGAATGTATGCATTTAGCGAGATGCAGGTGTTAGATAGACGCTGAAAGTGATGTGCACTACATTCAGCAAGTAATATGAAGCCAAAAGTGCATTTAAACGACGAAATATCCTCAAATACGGACGAAATAAAGGTTCCTATTCCGCAAAATCGACAAAAGTGTGCGTTTGGCGAGCTGCAGGGATTGTCTCGAAGCTGAAAGTCACGTGCACTATATTCCGCATATAAGGTGGAGTGAAAATTGCATTTAAACGTCTAAGGATCTCTTACAAGATTGAATAAATAACGGTCAGTTATCGCCAAAGTCGACGAGTTGTTGCGTTTGGCGAGCACCAGGGCTTGTTTCGACGCTGAAAGTGATGTGCACTACATTCGGCAAGTGATATGGAGCCAAAAGTGCATTTAAACGACGAAATATCCTTAAATACGGACGAAATAAAGGTTCCTATTCCGCAAAATCTACAAAAGTGTGCGTTTGGCGAGCTGCAGGGATTGTCTCGCAGCTGAAAGTCACATGCACACAACATACGGCAAGAAATATGAAGCCAAGAGTGCGTTCAAACGTCGACATATCTTAAACACATACGAAATAAATGTTAGCTATAGTCAAAATCGACAAAACTAGGCGTTTTGCGAGCTGCAGGGATTGTTTCGACGCAGAAAGTCTCGTGCACTACATTCCCCATACATAACGGAGTCAAAATTGCATTTAAACGTCGAAGGATCTCATATAAGAATGAAATAATGGCTAGTTATCGGCAAAGTCGACGAGTGAATTCGTCTTGCTAGCCGCATTGCTCGTTTCGACGCTGAAAGTGATGTGCACTACATTTGGCAAGTAATATGGAGTCAAAAGTTCGTTTTAACTTCGATATATCTTAGATAATGACGACATAAAGGATATTTTTCCTCAAAATCGACAAAAGTTTGCATTTGGCGAGCTACAGGGATTGTCTCGACGCTGAAAGTCACGTGCACACTACATTCGGCAAGAAATATGAAGCCAAGAGAGCGTTTAAACGTCGACATATCTTAAACACATACGAAATAAATGTTAGTTATAGTCAAAATCGACAAAAGTATGCGTTTGGCGAGCTGCACAGCTTGTTTCGAGGCTGAATGACACGTCCACTATATTCCCCATATAAGGTGGATTGAAAATTGCATTTAAACATCTAAGGATCTCATATAAGAAAGAAATAACGGCTAGTTATAGGCAAAGTCGACGAGTTGTTGCGTTTTGCGAGCTGCAGGGATTGTTTCGACGCAGAAGGTCTCGTGCACTACATTCCCCATACAAGACGGAGTCAAAATTGCATTTAAACGTCGAAGGACCTCATATAAGAATGAAATAATGGCTAGTTATCGGCAAAGTCGAAGATTGAATGTGTCTTGCTAGCCGCATTGCTCGTTTCGACGCTGAAAGTGATGTGCGCTACATTTGGCAAGTAATATGGAGCCAAGAGTGAGTTTAAACGTCGACATATCTTAAACGCATACGAAATAAATGTTAGTTATAGTCAAAATCGACAAAACTATGCATTTGCGAGCTGCAGGGATTGTATCGACGCAGAAAGTCTCGTGCACTACATTCCCCATACATAACGGTGTCAAAATTGCATTTAAACGTCGATGGATCTCATATAAGAATGAAATAATGGCTAGTTATCGGCAAAGTCGACGAGTGAATGCGTCTTGCTAGCCGCATTGCTCGTTTCGACGCTGAAAGTGATGTGCACTACATTTGGCAAGTAATATCGAGCCAGAAGTGCATTTAAACGACGAAATATCCTTAAATACGGACGAAATAAAGGTTCCTATTCCGCAAAATCGACAAAAGTGTGCGTTTGGCGAGCTGCAGGGATTGTCTCGAAGCTGAAAGTCACGTGCACACAACATACGGCAAGAAATATGAAGCCAAGAGTGCGTTTAAACGTCGACATATCTTAAAGACATACGAAATAAATGTTAGTTATAGTCAAAATCAACAAAACTATGCGTTTTGCGAGCTGCAGGGCTTGTATGGACGCTGAAAGTGAGGTGCACTGCATTCGGTAAGTAATATGGAGTGAAAAGTGCGTTTTAACATCGATATGTCTTAGACAAGGACGACATAAAGGTTATTTTTCCTCAAAATCGACAAAAGTTTGCGTTTGGCGAGCTACAGGGATTGTTTCGACGCTGAAAGTGATGTGCACTACATTCCCCGTACAAGATGGAGTCAAAATTGCATTTGAACGTCTAAGNGATCTCAAACAAGATTGAAATAATGGCTAGTTATCGCCAAAGTCGACGAGTGAATGCGTCTTTCCAGCAGCATTGCTCGTTTCGACGCTGAAAGTGATGTGCACTAAATTAGGCAAGTAATATGGAGCCAGAAGTGCATTTAAACGACCAACTATCCTTAAATACGGGCGAAATAAAGGTTATTTTTCCTCAAGATCGAAAAATGTAAGCATTTATCGAGATGCAGGGCTTAGATAGACGCTGAAAGTGAGGTGCACTGCATTCGGTAAGTAATACGGAGTGAAAAGTGCGTTTTAACATCGGTATATCTTAGATAAGGACGATATAAAGGTTATTTTTCCTCAAAATCGAAAAAGTTTGCGTTTGGCGAGCTACAGGGATTGTCTCGACGCTGAAAGTCACGTGCACACTACATTCGGCAAGTAATATGGAGCCAAAAGTGCGCTTAAACGTCGACATATCTTAAACACATACGAAATAAATGTTAGTTAAAGTCAAAATCGACAAAAGTATGCGTTTGGCAAGCTGCACATCTTGTTTCGAGGCTGAAACACACGTGCACTATATTCCCCATATAAGGTGGAGTGAAAATTGCATTTAAACGTCAAAGGATCTCATATAAGAACGAAATAACGGCTAGTTATCGGCAAAGTCGACGAGTGAATGCGTCTTGCTAGCCGCATTGCTCGTTTCGACGCTGAAAGTGATGTGCACTACATTTGGCAAGTAATATGGAGCCAGAAGTGCATTTAAACGACCAAATATCCTTAAATACGTGCGAAATAAAGGTTATTTTTCCTCAAGATCGAGGAATGTAAGCATTTAGCGAGATGCAGGGCTTAGATAGACGCTGAAAGTGATGTGCACTACATTCGGCAAGTAATATGGAGTCAGAAGTGCATTTAAACGACCAAATGTCCCTAAATAAGGGCGAAATAAAGGTTACTTTTCCTCAAGATCGAGGAATGTATGCGTTTAGCGAGATGCAGGGCTTGTATAGACGCTGAAAGTGAGGTGCACTGCATTCGGTAAGTAATACGGAGTGAAAAGTGCGTTTAAACGACGAAATATCCTTAAATACGGACGAAATAAAGGTTCCTATTCCGCAAAATCGACAAAAGTGTGCGTTTGGCGAGCTGCAGGGATTGTCTCGCAGCTGAAAGTCACGTGCACACAACATACGGCAAGTAATATGGAGCCAAATGTGCGCTTAAACGTCGACATATCTTAAACGCATACGAAATAAATGTTAGTTATAGTCAAAATCGACAAAAGTATGCGTTTGGCGAGCTGCACATCTTGTTTCGAGGCTGAAAGACACGTGCACTATATTCACCATATAAGGTGGAATGAAAATTGCATTTAAACGTCTAAGGATCTCATATAAGATTGATATAACGGTCAGTTATCGCCAAAGTCGACGAGTTGTTGCGTTTGGCGAGCAGCAGGGCTTGCTTAGACGCTGAAAGTGATGTGGACTACATTCGGCAAGTAATATGGAGTGAAAAGTGCATTTAAACGACCAAATATCCTTAAATACGGACGAAACAAAGGTAATTTTTCCTCAAGATCGAGGAATGTATGCATTAACGAGATGCAGGGCTTAGATAGACGCTGAAAGTGAGGTGCACTGCATTCGGTAAGTAATACGGAGTGAAAAGTGCGTTTTAACATCGGTATATCTTAGGTAAGGACGATATAAAGGTTATTTTTCCTCAAAATCGAAAAAGTTTGCGTTTGGCGAGCTACAGGGATTGTCTCGACGCTGAAAGTCACGTGCACTACATTCCCCTTACAAGACGGTGTCAAAATTGCATTTAAACGTCGAAGGATCTCATATAAGAATGAAATAATGGCTAGTTATCGGCAAAGTCGACGAGTGAATGCGTCTTGCTAGCCGCATTGCTCGTTTCGACGCTGAAAGTGATGTGCACTACATTCGGCAAGTAATATGGAGTCAAAAGTGCATTTAAACGACGAAATATCCTTAAATAAGGACGAAATAAAAGTTCCTATTCCGCAAAATCGACAAAACTATGCGTTTTGCGAGCTGCAAGGCTTGTATAGACGGTGAAAGTGAGGTGCACTGCATTCGGTAAGTAATATGGAGTGAAAAGTGCGTTTTAACATCGATATATCTTAGATAAGGACGACATAAAGATTATTTTTCCTCAAAATCGACAAAAGTTTGCGTTTGGCGAGCTATAGGGATTGTCTCGACGCTGAAAGTCACGTGCACACTACATTCGGCAAATAATATGGAGCCAAAAGTGCGCTTAAACGTCGACATATCTTAAACACATACGAAATAAATGTTAGTTAAAGTCAAAATCGACAAAAGTATGCGTTTGGCGAGCTGCACATCTTGCTTCGAGGCAGAAAGGCACGTGCACGACATTCCCCATATAAGGTGGAGTGAAAATTGCATTTAAACGCCAAAGGATCTCATATAAGAACGAAATAACGGCTAGTTATCGGCAAAGTCGACGAGTTGTTGCGTTTTGCGAGCTGCAGGAATTGTTTCGACGCAGAAAGTTTCGTGCACTACATTCCCTTACAAGACGGAGTCAAAATTGCATTTAAACGTCGAAGGATCTCATATAAGAATGAAATAATGGCTAGTTATCGGCAGAGTCGATGATTGAATGCGTCTTGTTAGCCGCATTGCTCGTTTCGACGTTGAAAGTGATGTGCGCTACATTTGGCAAGTAATATGGAGCCATAAGTGCATTTAAACGACCAAATATCCTTAAATACGGGAGAAATAAATGTTATTTTTCCTCACGATCGAGGAATGTAAGCATTTAGCGAGATGCAGGGCTTAGATAGACGCTGAAAGTGATGTGCACTACATTCGGCAAGTAATATGGGGCCAAAAGTGCATTTATACAACCAAATATCCTTAAATACGGGCGAAATAAAGGTTATTTCTCCTCAAGATCGAAAAATGTAAGCATTTATCGAGATGCAGGGCTTGTATAGACGCTGAAAGTGATGTGCACTACATTCGGTAAGTAAAATGGAGTGAAAAGTGCGTTTTAACATCGGTATATCTTAGATAAGGACGATATAAAGGTTATTTTTCCTCAAAATCGAAAAAGTTTGCGTTTGGCGAGATACAGGGATTGTTTCGACGCTGAAAGTCACGTGCACACTACATTCGGCAAGTAATATGGAGCCAAAAGTGCGCTTAAAGGTCGACATATCTTAAACACATACGAAATAAATGTTAGTTATAGTCAAAATAGACAAAAGTATGCGTTTGGCGAGCTGCACATTTTGTTTCGAGGCTGAAAGACACGTGCACTATATTCGCCATATAAGGAGGAGTGAAAATTGCATTTAAACGTCTAAGGATCTCATATAAGATTGAAATAACGGTCAGTTATCGCCAAAGTCGACGAGGTGTTGCGTTTGGCGAGCAGCAGGGCTTGCTTCGACGCTGAAAGTGATGTGCACTGCATTCGGCAAGTAATATGGAGTCAGAAGTGCATTTAAACGACCAAATATCCCTAAATACGGGCGAAATGAAGGTTATTTTTCCCCAAGATCGAGGAATGTATGCGTTTAGCGAGATGCAGCGCTTGTATAGACGCTGAAAGTGAGGTGCACTGCATTCGGTAAGTAATAAGGAGTGAAAAGTGCGTTTTAACATCGATATATCTTAGATAAGGACGACATAAAGGTTATTTTTCCTCAAAATCGACAAAAGTTTGCGTTTGGCGAGCTACAGGGATTGTCTTGACGCTGAAAGTCACGTGCACACTACATTCGGCAAGTAATATGGAGCCAAAAGTGCGCTTAAACGTCGACATAACTTAAACACATACGAAATAAATGTTAGTTAAAGTCAAAATCGACAAAAGTATGCGTTTGGCGAGCTGCACATCTTGTTTCGAGGCAGAAAGACACGTGCACGACATTCCCCATATAAGGTGGAGTGAAAATTGCATTTAAACGCCAAAGGATCTCATATAAGAACGAAATAACGGCTAGTTAACGGCAAAGTCGACGAGTTGTTGCGTTTTGCGAGCTGCAGGAATTGTTTCGACGCAGAAAGTCTCGTGCACTACATTCCCCTTACAAGACGGAGTCAAAATTGCATTTAAACGTCGAAGGATCTCATATAAGAATGAAATAATGGCTAGTTATGGGCAAAGTCGACGAGGGAATGCGTCTTGCTAGCCGCATTGCTCGTTTCGACGCTGAAAGTGATGTGCACTACATTTGGCAAGTAATATGGAGCCAGAAGTGCATTTATACGACCAAATATCCTTAAATACGGGCGAAATAAAGGTTATTTCTCCTCAAGATCGAAAAATGTAAGCATTTATCGAGATGCAGGGCTTAGATAGACGCTGAAAGTGAGGTGCACTGCATTCGGTAAGTAATACGGAGTGAAAAGTGCGTTTTAACATCGGTATATCTTAGATAAGGACGATATAAAGGTTATTTTTCCTCAAAATCGAAAAAGTTTGCGTTTGGCGAGCTACAGGGATTGTCTCGACGCTGAAAGTCACGTGCACACTACATTCGGCAAGTAATATGGAGCCAAAAGTGCGCTTAAACGTCGACATATCTTAAACACATACGAAATAAATGTTAGTTATAGTCAAAATAGACAAAAGTATGCGTTTGGCGAGCTGCACATTTTGTTTCGAATCTGAAAGACACGTGCACTATATTCGCCATATAAGGTGGAGTGAAAATTGCATTTAAACGTCTAAGGATCTCATATAAGATTGAAATAACGGTCAGTTATCGCCAAAGTCGACGAGGTGTTGCGTTTGGCGAGCAGCAGGGCTTGCTTCGACGCTGAAAGTGATGTGCACTGCATTCGGCAAGTAATATGGAGTCAGAAGTGCATTTAAACGACCAAATATCCCTAAATACGGGCGAAATGAAGGTTATTTTTCCTCAAGATCGAGGAATGTATGCGTTTAGCGAGATGCAGGGCTTGTATAGACGCTGAAAGTGAGGTGCACTGCATTCGGTAAGTAATACGGAGTGAAAAGTGCGTTTAAACGACGAAATATCCTTAAATACGGACGAAATAAAGGTTCCTATTCCCCAAAATCGACAAAAGTGTGCGTTTGGTGAGCTGCAGGGATTGTCTCGAAGCTGATAGTCACGTGCATACGACATACGGCAAGAAATATGAAGCCAAGAGTGCGTTTAAACGTCGACATATCTTAAACACATACGAAATAAATGTTAGTTAAAGTCAAAATCGACAAAAGTATGCGTTTGGCGAGCTGCACATTTTGTTTCGAGGCAGAAAGGCACGTGCACTACATTCCCGATATAAGGTGGAGTGAAAATTGCATTTAAACGTCAAAGAATCTCATATAAGAATGACGTAACGGCGACTTATCGGCAAAGTAGACGAGTGAATGCGTCTTGCTAGCCGCATTGCTCGTTTCGACGCTGAAAGTGATGTGCACTACATTTGGCAAGTACTATGGAGCCAGAAGTGCATTTAAACGACCAAATATCCCTAAATACGGGCGAAATAAAGGTTATTTTGCCTCAAGATCGAGGAATGTATGCGTTTAGCGAGATGCAGGGCTTGTATAGACGCTGAAAGCGAGGTGCACTGCATTCGGTAAGTAATATGGAGCCTAGAGTGCGTTGAAACGTCGACATATACTAAACACATACGAAATAAATGTTAGTTATAGTCAAAATCGAGAAAAGCATGCGTTTGGCGAGCTGCAAATCTTGTTTCGTGGCTGAAAGACACGTGCACTACGTTCCCCATATAAGGTGGAGTGAAAATTGCATTTAAAGGTCGAAGGATCTCATATGAGAATGAAATAACGGCTAGTTAGCGGCAAAGTCGACGAGGGAATGCGTCTTGCTAGCCGCATAGCTCGTTTCGACGCTGAAAGTGATGTGCACTACATTTGGCAAGTAATATGGAGCCAGAAGTGCATTTAAACGACCAAATATCCTTAAATACGCGCGAAATAAAGGTTATATTTCCTCAAGATCGAGGAATGTAAGCATTACCGAGATGAAGGGCTTAGATAGACGCTGAAAGTGATGTGCACTACATTCGGCAAGTAATATGGAGCCAAGAGTGCGTTTAACCGTCGACATATCTAAAACACATACGAAATGAATGTTAGTTATAGTCAAAATCGAGAAAAGCATGCGTTTGGCGAGCTGCAAATCTTGTTTCGTGGCTGAAAGACACGTGCACTACGTTCCCCATATAAGGTGGAGTGAAAATTGCATTTAAAGGTCGAAGGATCTCATATGAGAATGAAATAACGGCTAGTTAGCGGCAAAGTCGACGAGTGACTGCGTCTTGCTAGCCGCATTGCCCGTTTCGACGCTGAAAGTGATGTGGACTACATTCGGCAAGTAACACGGAGTCAGAAGTGCATTTAAACGACCAAATGTCCCCAAATACGGGTGAAATAAAGTTCCTTTTCCGCAAAATCGACAAAAGTGTGCGTTTGGCGAGCTGGAGGGATTGTTTCGACGCTGAAAGTCACGTGCACACTACATTCGGCAAGTAATATGGAGCCAAAAGTGCTTTTAAACGTCGACATATCTAAAACACATACGAAATAAAAGATAGTTAATATCAAAATCGACAAAACTGTGCGTTTTGCGAGCTGCAGGGATTGTTTCGACGCTGAAAATCTCGTGCACTACATTCCCCATACAAGATGGAGTCAAAATTGCATTTAAACGTCGAAGAATCACATATGAGAATGAAATAACGACTAGTTATCGGCAAAGTCGACGAGTGAATGCGTATTGCTAGCCGCATTGCTCGTTTCGACGCTGAAAGAGATGTGCACTACATTCGGCAAGTAATATGGAGCCAAAAGTGCGTTTAAACGTCGACATATCTTGAACACATACGAAATAAATATTAGATATAGTCAAAATCGGCAAAAGTATGCGTTTGACGAGCTCCACATCTTGTTTCGATGCTGAGAGACACGTGCACTACATTCCCCACAAAAGGTGGGGTGAAAATTGCATTTAAACGTCGAAGGATCTCATATAGGAACGAAATAACGGTCAGTTATCGCCAAAGTCGACGAGTTGTTGCGTTCGGCGCGCAGCAGGGCTTGTTTCACCGCTGTAGGGCATGCACACTACATTCGGCAAGTAATATGGAGCCAAAAGTGCGTTTAAACGTCGACATATCTAAAACACATACGAAATAAAAGATAGTTAATATCAAAATCGACGAAACTATGCGTTTTGCGAGCTGCAAGGATTGTTTCGACGCCGAAAGTCTCGTGGACTACATTCCCCATACAAGACGGCGTCGAAAATTGCATTTAATCGTCGAAGGATCTCATATAAGAATGAAATAACGACTAGTTATCGGCAAAGTCGACGAGTGAATGCGTCTTGTTACCCGCATTGTTCGTTTCGACGCTGAAAGAGATGTGCACTACATTCGGCAAGTAATATGGAGCCGAAAGTGCATTTAAACGTCCAACTATCCTTAAATACGGGCGAAATAAAGGTTATTTTTCCTCAAGATCGAGGAACGTATGCATTTAGCGAGATGCAGGACTGTATAGACGCTGAAAGTGCACTACATTCGGTAAGTAATATGGAGTGAAAAGTGCGTTCTAACATCGATATATCTTAGATACGGACGACATAAAGGTTATTTTTCCTCAAAATCGACAAAAGTGTGCGTTTGGCGAGCTGCAGGGATTGTCTCGAATCTGAAAGTCACGTGCACACTACATTAGGCAAGTAATATAGAGCCAAAGGTGCGTTTGAGCGTCGACATATCTTAAACACATACGAAATAAACGTTAGTTACAGTCAAAATCGACAAAAGTATGCGTTTGGCGAAATGCACTTCATGTTTCGAGGCGGAGAGAAACGAGCACTACATTCCCCATATACGGTGGAGTGAACATTGCATTTAAACGTCTAAGGATCTCATATAAGATTGAAATAACGGTCAGATATCGCCGAAGTCGACGAGTTGTTGCGTTTGTCGAGCAGCAGGGCTTGTTTCGACGCTGAAAGAGATGTGCACTACACTCGGTAAGTAATATGGATTGAAAAGTGCGTTTTAACATCGATATATCTTAGATAAGGACGACATAAAAGTTATTTTTCCTCAAAATCGACCAAAGTTTGCGTATGGCGAGCTGCAGAGATTGTCTCGAATATGAAAGTCACGTGCACACTACATTAGGCAAGTAATATGGAGCCAAAAGTGCGATTAAACTTCGACATATCTTAAACACATACGAAATAAATGTTAGTTATAGTCAAAATCGACAAAACTATGCGTTTTGCGAGCTGCAGGTATTGTTTCGACGCTGAAAGTGATGTGCACTACATTCCCCGTACAAGATGGAGTCAAAATTGCATTTGAACGTCTAAGGATCTCAAATAAGAATGAAATAATGGCTAGTTATCGCCAAAGTCGACGAGTGAATGCGTCTTTCCAGCAGCATTGCTCGTTTCGACGCTGAAAGTGATGTGCACTAAATTAGGCAAGTAATATGGAGCCAGAAGTGCATTTAAACGACCAACTATCCTTAAATACGGGCGAAATAAAGGTTATTTTTCCTCAAGTTCGAGGAATGTATGCGTTTAGCGAGATGCAGGGCTTGTATAGTCGCTGAAAGTGAGGGGTACTGCATTCAGTAAGTACGATGGAGTGAAAAGAGCGTTTTAACATCGATATATCTTCGATAAGGACCACATAAAGGCGATTTTTCCTCAATATCGGCAAATGTTTGCGTTTGGCGAGATACAGGGATTGTCTCGACGCTGAAAGTACGTGCACACTACTTTAGGCAAGTAATATGGAGCCAAAAGTGCGTTTAAACGTCGACATATGTTAGACACATACGAAATAAATGTTAGTTATAGTCAAAATCGAAAAAACTATGCGTTTTGCGAGCTGCGGGGATTGTTTCGACGCTGGAAGTCTCGTGTACTACATTCCCCGTACAAGATGGAGTCAAAATTGCATTTAATTGTCTAAGGATCTCATATAAGATTGAAATAACGGCCGGTTCGCCAAAGTCGACGAGTTGTTACGTTTGGCGAGCAGCAGGGCTTGTTTCGACGCTGAAAGTGGTGTGCACTAAATTAGGCAAGTAATATGGAAGCCAGAAGTGCATTTAAACGACGAACTATCCTTAAATACGGGCGAAATAAAGGTTATTTTTCCTCAAGATCGAGGAACGTATGCATTTAGCGAGATGCAGGGCTTGTATAGACGCTGAAAGTGATGTGCACTACATTCGGTAAGTGATATGGAGTGAAAAGTGCGTTTCAACATCGATATGTCTTAGATAAGGACGACATAAAGGTTATTTTTCCTTAAAATCGACCAAAGTTTGCGTATGGCGAGCTGCGGGGATTGTCTCGAATCTGAAAGTCTCGTGCACTACATTCCCCATACAAGATGGAGTCAAAATTGCATTTAAACGTCTAAGGATCTCATATAAGATTGAAATAACGGTCAGTTATCGCCAAAGTCGACGGGTTGTTGCGTTTGTCGAGCAGCAGGGCTTGTTTCGACGCTGAAAGTGATGTGCACTAAATTAGGCAAGTAATATGGAGCCAGAAGTGCATTTAAACGACCAACTATCCTTAAATACGGGCGAAATAAAGGTTATTTTTCCTCAAGTTCGAGGAATGTATGCGTTTAGCGAGATGCAGGGCTTGTATAGACGCTGAACGTGAGGTGCACTGCATTCAGTAAGTACGATGGAGTGAAAAGAGCGTTTTAACATCGATATATCTTCGATAAGGACCACATAAAGGCGATTTTTCCTCAATATCGGCAGAAGATTGCGTTTGGCGAGATACAGGGATTGTCTCGACGCTGAAAGTACGTGCACACTACTTTCGGCAAGTAATCTGGAGCCAAAGTGCATTTAAACGACGAAATATACTTAAATAAGGACGATGTAAAGGTTCCTATTCCGCAAAATCGACAAAAGTGTGCGTTTGGCGAGCTGCAGGGATTGTCTCGAATATGAAAGTCACGTGCACACTACATTAGGCAAGTAATATAGAGCCAAAGGTGCGTTTAAACGTCGACATATGTTAGACACATACGAAATAAATGTTAGTTATAGTCAAAATCGACAAAACTATGCGTTTTGCGAGCTGCAGGGATTGTTTCGACGCTGAAAGTGATGTGCACTACATTCCCCGTACAAGATGGAGTCAAAATTGCATTTGAACGTCTAAGGATCTCAAACAAGATTGAAATAATGGCTAGTTATCGCCAAAGTCGACGAGTGAATGCGTCTTTCCAGCAGCATTGCTCGTTTCGAC
>JACXIW010001309.1:1298999-1309865 GCA_014825925.1 Bombus breviceps | reverse complement strand
TAAATGAGAAACAATTAACATCCTTCAGCATCAATAAAGATCTAGAGAAGCTACCATGACGACACATAATCAAGAAATTGAAGGAAGTATTCTTAGCAAAAACAATATACATTACCATTTGCACCGGGGAAGTAACCACCCCACCAGTGGAAGCGTTAACTAACATAATTTGGGAAAACACGAATCGTCCGTAGCAGAATACAAAGGAGTAACGAAAACCTTATTATTGGGAAAACATGAAGAAAGAAATCCAGGAGTACGTAAAAACATGCAAAGTATGTCAATTGAAAAAGTTAACTAGAATAAAAACGGAGCAACCAGTGGTACTCACTGATACACCGGGCAAAGCTTTTGACAAAATCAGTATGGATATCGTCGGTCCATTACCAAAGACACAAAGGGAAAACGAATATACATATATTAACGATTCAAGATTTATTAAGGAAGTACTCTCTCGGGATTTCGATCAAAGGAATCTCTTCGGCCGAAATAGCAGACATTTTTATTTAGCAATTTATTTGTCGATTCGGTTCACCAAGAGCGATCTTGACCAATCAGGGAGCGAGCTGTACATCTTCCTTGATAAAAAAGGTAGCAAAGAGACTTCGGATAAAATGATACACCACGACAGCATATCACCCACAAAGCAACGGTTCCATCGAAAGGTCACACCACGTGTTAACGGAATATTTCAAGTTATATATCGAAAATTCCAGAAATTGGGACGAATGGATGGAACTAGCCATGTTTTCTTCTAATACCTCCGTACACGAAGGAACGAAATTCTCCCCGCACGAATTGGTCTGTGGGCATTTGGCCAGAGAACCCACTGGTGAAATAATAATCGAAGAAGACATGGAACCAACATACGCAGAATACCTCAGATATCTGTTAGATAAAATCAACACTGTGCAGCACATGACGAGAGAAAATTTGGTGAAATCCAAGTTAAAATCAAAAGAATATTACAACAGACAAATCAACCCGCAAAATTTTAAAATAGGTGACCTAGTATATCTATTAAAGGAACCTACCAAGGGAAAATTTCCCGATCAATATTCAGGATCGCATAAAGTGTTAGAAATTTAAAAAAATCAAAACGTCAAGATTGAAGTGAAAGGGATTCCACGAATAGTGCACCTAAACAAGCTAAAACTAGCACATAATCGAAATAGATTATAGCCAGAACGTAGTACGGTGGTATGTAGTATAACACTGTCTGTCGAATACTGCGGATAATAGAAACCTAAAAGAAAAAAGGAAAATTACTATGTGTGTTCTAACCATTATTTAAATATAAAACGTGTTAATTCAATAAAATAATTGAAAATAGCGGAAGTGAATTATACCTTGTGAACAATTAATCATCGTAGAAGTGTATGTGCAGACAGGTCATAAATCCACATTCGTAGAACATAACATACGATAGCCAGCTGAAACAAATGGATAAATTAACCTCAATTATCTCAATATAAAATATAATACTACTAAATGTTTATAACGATATTGTGGTTAAACCAAAGGAAGTGTGACACTGCTTGCCGAATCGTGCAGATAGTGGAAACCTAAAAGACAAAAGGAAGATTATTATTTGTGTTCTAACCATTATTTAAATATAGTAGAAAGAGGTCATAGAATAATTAAGATACGTTAATCGAATGTCAATAACAAATATGACTAGAATAAGAAGGTGTTATACTATATTAACCTATATAATGTTGTTAAATTATTGTATCTGACATATGGAAATAAATTTTATAATACACGATAGCGATAGTTGATACAATACAATACTCACGTATTAAATTAAATTAATTACATGACACTTTTATACTTACAGACGTAGGATAAATAAAAGTACTCGTAATAAGTGTCGGGAGCGTAGCAAGGAAACAGATGATGTCAAGTGTGCGCTGTGTAGATGTCTTGCATAAGCGATGCAGCGTGTAGACATGGAGAATAGAGACAAAGTAACTATAAACAGTAATAATATAGTGAACAAGCTTTAACCTATAAGATATGGATTAGCTTCGACTTATATTACACAATTATGAAGTAATAAACAATTAATGAGAAGAAATAAAATAACCGATAAGTATGGAAAGAGGTTAGGAAATAACTAAGACAGGTTAATTGAAAGTTATTAATAAACATAACCAGAATAAAAGCTTATTATACTGCGCTAACCTATATAATATTGTTATAATATTATTATATCTGACATATAGCAACAATTTTGTAATGCACAATAGCGGTTGCTCACAGAATGCATTACGCACATACTAAATTAAATGAAATAAATGACATTTTTATACTGTAGGAATGCTCGAGGTAAGTGACACAGCGATGAAGTAACATGATCAGAAAAGCTATAAAACAATAATAACCCAATAAACAAGTTTCAACTAATATGAATTAGTGTATATGAATTAGCTCCAAAATTATACCATTTAAATATGAAATAACAACAAATCACAAGCACCAAGTAACAAAAGAAAACAGAAATAGTCAATGAATATACAAATAGCTTAGAAATTAATCATCGATAAACATGATTAAAATAAGAAATTATTATATTGCATTGAGCTATTATAGTGTTATTATACTAAATTTAATATAAAGAAATAAAGTTATAAATACTTACAGATGTAAGGATAAATAAAAGCATCCATAATAAGTGTTTAGAGCATAACGAAGAACCAAACGATGCCAATACTCACTATGTAAATATTCCAAGTAGGCAACGCATCATCGAAGGAATAGAATTTGAGAAACCACAAACAATAATAATTCAATAAACAAGTTTTAATTAATAATACATAGATTAGCTCAAAAAATTATATTATACAAATATGAAATAACAATAAATCACAAGTACAAAGTAACGACAGATTGATAGAAAAGAAATAGAAATAGCTAATAAATACAGAAATAGGCTAGAAATTAATCAAGATAGATTAGCTGAGTATTAATGGCCAAACATGATTAAAATTAGGAATTATCATATTGTGTTGAGTTACTATAGTATTATTATATTAAATCTGGCATAAAGAAATAAGGTTATACTACATAATAGTGACTGGTGACACAATACACTATGCACACATTAAATTAAACCAATAAATACAAACCACCTTATAATCAAACAGTGAAACAATTCTATTAGTAATTAATAATTTCGACAACAATATAATTCACACGCTATTACATTAAAATAACACACAGTATATATACACATTAAAACGAACACAAAACAACATTATTGACACTTCACTAAAATAGAGCTGAAACTAAGTAACAAAACAATTATTTCGATATCAAACAAATTTACAAAATACCACACTCTTATTCAAGACGTACACAAGCAGCCATTTTGTAAATCCGTCGCGAGTGTGTAGCAGCTTTCACGCATACACAATGAAATACATTCGGTAATTATATACATTATTATAAACATAAAATAATATTAATCCTATTCGAATTACACGTCATCTATTAAAATAAAATCAAAAATAATTAATAGATAATTAATTCGATATTAATAAAAGTCACTACATACTAGGGACATTCACCACCACCCAACACGTGCATGTAGTAACATTTATACCTTGCAAATAAATTATATTTTCAATGAAAAATAAATATTTAATAAGATGATAATACAAATAGAAGATTGTAACGAGAAAAAATAATAATTAATACGATATAATACATCATTATCATATAGAATATTAATTTCAATATTAAAAATTAATAGAGATCAGCCATGAGAAATGTAAAATAAATTAAAATTTATTTCTTGGTGGCGGCAAGTTTTACAAAGAAAACAGGAACACGAACAGTCAAATTTCCAAAGGAAATTTGAACCCCAAGAGGCGGGGGGTTCACGTCCCGTCCCGCGCTCCGCACGTGCCATAACATAGAATTGTTTAACCTTTCCGAGTATTCCAATTGCTACAAGTTTGCTAATTTTTGCAAACCTGATCTAATACTCTGATTTTAGACATAATCTAAACAGGTTATTTAATTTTGTCACTGTAACCTAATATATTATATAAAAAGATGCAGATCAATGTAAATTGTTGACAGAATATGAACGATAATTTAAAGTAAAAAAAATAAAAAATAAAATCTCCTTTTCAAATCAATCAATTCAAATCAATGGCGATACGCAACTTTTACAACTTCACTCTTTCTTCCATACTAATTTTTTCACTCTGATTACGTATATGCACGAACCAGTACAAGACAGTAATTCATTAAACTTAAACTTTTACTACGTGTTACGTCCTAACAAACGAAAAATTCCTATACAATTATTCTCCGATCAAAACTCTCTAGCCTTCGAAACACAAAGCAGCATGGTGCCTCTCGGAATTGACTTCACAATAGAGAAACCACGCCGATAGATTTTAATTGCTTGAAGCACCCATGAAATTTCATCAACAACATTCCCCTTGATACAACGTCGATATTATATAAATACACAACAACGTCTACCCACAGATTTTTTGAAAACTACGACTTGTAAAACACTTGTAAATTCCGGATTTCTATTTGATTCGTTAAAATACGAGAAACAAAAACGTGAAAAACTCTCTAAACAAAAAATCTCATGCTCAACTAAAACTCCGTTACTGTACATTGTAACGTAACCATTCAATTGCAACGACAATCTACATCAGAGACTAGGCCGATGTCACGACCGGTTCACTTTAAAATCGGAGATACAGATGTGGCGGCACTCGGCGACAATGTATATCGCCGAAGTGCCTAATAAGCCATCAATATCCCAACGGTCTTTCCGCCGAATGTTCAAAGAGAAGGCGCGCGTGGTGTGACGTCAATCCACATTAGAGGTCAGATGTATGCGTACCCTCAATTACTTCAAGAACCCACTGTTAAGCCGGGCGACATTGTACCTAGACCAGGCCACACCGCGGGCAAGATGGCAACCAGATGTGTTTTTTCTACCACTCGCGGGGAAACGCGGTCGCGAGAATACGCGTTAACGGGAGGCGTAAATTCCCGTTACGATTGCAAGAATCGACACCACGATATAGATCGATTCCTTGATTTCGATTAGGAGAATCGGGGTAGTTGAGTGAGTATAACATTGCGATTTACAGGGTTATAGATTTTATATTTTTCAACAAATAATACACTGCGAACTTAACACGATATCTAGAGTTGACTGCTCGGAGGATAGGAGCACAAGTCAGATGTTGACTGTAAGAGGATTTTAAGAACAGTAACAGTGCGTTCTCGTAGCATTACGGAGGAAAGCGCGGTGTGCGTGTTCCTTTTGAACTAAGGACACGGATTCGTTGTTTACATTTTTCTTTAGGAAAGTGAGGGTAACGATCCGCGATGCCCATTGGTTATAGCCAGTGTTCATACGTGACGATTGGAGGAGGAGATCTCCGACCGACGTGGCTCGGGATTGACCTTGTTCATGGGAAAAACCGGCTTTCCCGTTAGGGAAATATTCGCTTTTTCCGTAATTTGTACGAACGCATAATAAACCTAAGGACTGTTCCAGGGACCATCCATAAACCAATAACATTTACGAGAGCAACGATTCCTTCAAGGTTAATAGAAATTAGACAGGAATATCGAAACAAAAGGTAAACTGAAAGCCTAGGTTTATGGTGGGTCTTTAGATTTATTGGGGGTCTGCACGGCGGTATAGACCCTTGACGGACAGATAATTAGAGACGTCGCGCGGACCGTTTCACGCGACGTAACACCTTATATAACTTGACAAGGTGTCGGGATGTTAATCAAGCGGTAACGATCTTTTGACATAGCAGAAGGCGGTGTTCCATTGTAACAAAATTAAATTCAACAACTTCTTAATTTTTGTCGTAAATTGGCGTCTTTAACGATTTAATACGATATCCATTTTTATCATTTTAATAGTTTCTCCAAGCTAAGACTAAATTCACACTTTTTTGATACCATTTTTGGACTATCAATTAGTTTGAACAAAAAGGGGAAAAAAGCCTAACGGCAGTCAATGACGTTACTGTGAAATAAGTTAAGGTATTGAATAATCAGACAGATAAAATTCATATTAAGCATTATATTATATTATATTGTGGATATTCGTTCATTTACTCGCGCTAAATAAATACGAAATAAAATGTTCTTTTTTCTCGAATAACACCTACATCTCTGTTTGCGATATTTAAAGTTCTTACTTAATGCTTACTTAAAAGTCAGGTTCTTTTTTAATTCCTTTCAAGTTGAACGAGTAAGTTTACTCGTTATAGTTGTAACATAAACTGGCTCTTTTTTCTTCAATATCGTTTGCATCGCTGTACGTGATACAGATATTAATTATGTAGCGAATAACATTCTTCGTTAGATTTATCAAAGGATTTATTAGGCTCGAAGAAGTATCAAATTCTATAAAAATTAGCTAAACGACTTTATTCGATTAGTATTCAAAAATGTCTATCATATTCAGCAACCTTCTTTATAATAGATTCAATTATTTTATAATAAATTGCAGATTATGCCACTGTATATTATAAGATACTTGCCTATAGCTCTTTTTTTTTTCTAATTCATTGATTTTATTATTAGTCTCGTTGGTTTCTCCCACGATTGTCTGTTGTACGTACATCAACATTATGCTCAGATTTTTTTTTTTTTTTTTTTTTAAATAAAAATTTATTTCATGTTGTTGCTGGCAAATCACATGCCGCGACTAATAACTATGATACATGTTCAGTATGGACTCCGGGTTGCTGCGATTAGGCCATCGAGATATTACACGAAAGACGGAGGAAGAGTAACGATTATCCTCGAATCTGGCGAAAGCCTGACGCATCTTCATCTTCATCTCAAATGGACTAGTTTCCATTCTCATTCTAAGACGAGTATCGCAGAGAGGTTCGAAAAATGATTTTTCATTGGAAAGTCAGATTTTATTCAATTTTCGTTTCTCCAATCTCTACAGAGACTTTCGTTCTTTCAGAATTTTCTTCCTATTTAACGAGTGCCTCGACGAAGGATTTCTACAGTGCCAGCTATAATAGGGAGAACTCGTTCGAAACAGTTTATCGGTAAAAAGCAAACTCATCGTGTTCATATGACAGATTTTATCTTTTCTCTTTTTTTTTTTTTGTAATATTGAGTTACAGGTGCTTGTATACATCTCTTTCTCAATCGAAGAGATCTTAACAAAAGAACGGTAACAGTTTGTACTTTGATGTCTCGAGGAAGGAAATTTTATATTTTAACGTTTCAATATTTTAACGATGTATAATTTTATATTTTAACGTTTCAATATTTTAACGATTTAATAGTATGATATTTTAATAAGAAGAGAGAAACGGTACGATCGCGTACTATTTTATATTTTTAATCGGCAAAAATGAAGTTGAAAGGGTAGAAGAGCTATTGAAAAAAAATTTGGAAAATCTTTCATCGAACGATAGCCCGCGGTCGGTTCGGTCGTAACGTCGATTAACATTCAACATAACGGTCTTTGCCAATATCCTTTGCCAAGAGGAAACATTGAATTACAGGGTCGCCCTATCAACTCAAGATCAACTTCAATGGACGACCAATTAGACTATTTGGAAAGTTTCACATCTATCACGATCACGACAGTCATTACGCACGACGATTAATTCGTTTCTCAGTTTCTCTTTGTAGAGAACCAGATCCGCAACCGATAGGTCCGCGGTAGAAAACGGTAAGAAGGAAGGCTCGCCGCAGGAAATCTCCGACTCCTAAACCTGCGAGCAAGGAGGTTGGAGCGGAGGAAGCGATGGAAGCCAGGAACTTGGGGGATTAAGAGGATGGGCATCCTCCAGACCAATCGGGGGTGGTCAAGACGGGCGCAAGACCTGCTCTTCCAAACCTGCTCTCCAAATTCTGGAGAGCACGGTCGCCCTAGCGGTGGTGGCCGAGCCATACAGAGTCCTGGACGCTCCGGACCGTGCCGTAGATGCGGACGGCTGTCGCCCGGACATCAGCGCCGGGGGCGTCCGTCAACGGGGATCCGCTGGAGCGCGGTAACGGATACGTAGCGGTCGAACGGGCAGAAATGAATGTAGTGGGCGTGTATGCGTGGCCCAACAGCGAATGGACAGCGTTCGAGGAGTTCTTGGCCGGGGTAGCTGACTGCCATTACGATTACGACATATAGTATTACGTTATATGACATTACATTATAAGGCATTACGTTAAATGGAATTACGTTATATGATGTTACGTTTTGTCGTTCCTTCAATTACGAAGAAGGTGGCGAACGTTAGCAGAATCGCGGAAGGATATTAAGCAGTTTCCCGTAACGAGTCGTCGGTAGCAGTCGCAACTAGAGAGTGGAAAAGAAGTCGCAAGTCAAGAAAGTAAAGGAACCGTGGAACGAAGCTCCGCGTATTAAGTGGACACCTTTCGCGTAATAGACGTCGGTAATATAGTATCACGTCATATAGTATAAGGCTATAGTATAAGGCTATAGTATAACGCAATACGTTATACAGGGTGGTTGGTAACTGGTGGTACAAGTGGAAGGTGGTGATTCTACGCGAAAAAAAAAAGAAGTCGAAAATATAGAATACAAATTTTTTCGTTCGAGGCTTTTTTTTCGAGAAAATCGACTTTGAATGTTCGCTCGGTACGAGTGCACTTTATCACGTCTCGTTATAAGGTGGATATCATCGCAGTTTAAGTTTGTTTTTGCCTTAACGGAAAATGAGGAATACATAATGAAATAATACGAAGTAATCTTAAATTTTATTATTACAAAAAATTCCTGAAAAAGAAAGACGAAAAAAAAATTTTTATTCTATATTTTTTTTTTCACTTAGTAAAGAGTTATAAGAGTTATCCCGTTGACCGTGGATTTGTTTGAACCCCCTCCCCCAAAAAAAACATTGTTAATAGCGTTCGTCAAACTTATTATTATTCGCAAAATTATTATTCGTAGACTTAAAATTCGTTAAACTTATTATTATCCGTAGACTTAAAGTTCGTTACACTTATTATTATCCGTAGAATTAAAGTTCGTTAAACTTAGTATTCATTAAACTTAATATTCGCTAGACTGAATGTTCGCTAAACTTTGTAAAAGTCCTATATATACGTTAAATATAATTCCTGCTTGTAAAACGATGGATAATTCAAACGAAGAATTGTTACGCGCCACACAAATTCCAACGTTGACCCGACATATAGAATAGAATAACTCTGTAACGTAGGACGTTACGTTACATGGAATAGGGTCATAACGTTGGACACGTGGCTGGCTGGACAGGGTTGGAAAGTGTTGGACGGGAATGGACAAGGGTTGGACAGAGTTGGATAGGATTGGACAGGGCATAGCATTGGGCATGGTTTGACAAGAGTCGGACAGGGTTGGAAAGTGTTGGAAAGTGTTGGACGCGGATGGAGAAGGGTTGAAAAGGGTTGGAAAGGGTTGGACATGAGTCGGCGGCGGCGGCGGCGGCGGGGGTTGGAAAGTGTTGGACGAGGATGGACAAGGGTTGGAAAAGGTTAGAAAGGTTAGAAAGGATTGGATAAGAGTGGGCCGGAGTAGAAAGGATTGGATAACAGTCGGCCGGAGTTGGAAAGAGTTGGACGAGGATGGACCACGGTTGGAAAGTGTTGGTGTTGGTAACTGTTATAAAGGGTTGGACGGAGATGGACCATGGTTGGAAAGGATTGGAAACAGTTGGACAAGGTTGGACAAGAGTATCGAGGTTAGAAAGGTTTGGAAAGACCTGGACGGAAAGAGTTGGACGAAGATGGAGTATCGATGGAGCATTGATGGAAAGGACTGGACGGAGACGGACAAAGTTCGGAAAGGATTAGAAAGGGTTGGAAAGGGTTGGAGGAGGACGGACCAGGGATGGAAAGTGTTGGACGACGAGGCGGGAAAGGATTTGGTTGGGTTTGGGTCTGGGAAGGGTTGGACAGAGATGGACAGAAATGGACAAGGTTCGGAAAGGAAAGGAGCGGGAAGGGACTGGAAACGGTTGGAAACGGTTGGGAAGCGGCGGCCGAGCCCCCCGGTGCCACCACTCAGGGCGGATCCCTCCGCCACCCGGCAAGCGCCCGCGCAGGGCACGAGCCTCCCGAGGGAGCGGAAAGGCGAAGAAAGGAGGGTGGTGACGTCACGAAGGAAGAACAGGCAGACCAAGTCCGCCGCCGCCACCACCACCGTAGCGGCGGCAAGGAAGGGGGCGACAGCGGCCCCGCCGGCGAAGCCGATGTCAAGGAAGACGGGTGCGCCGAAGGCGAGCGCCACCACCCCACCAACAGGAAAGGAGCCGGCGCAGAAGGCGCCAAAGACGGCGACAATCCCTCGCGCGCCGCGCACGTCCGCGGTGACGCTGACCTTGAGCGAGGGAGCGAAGACGTCGTACGCCGAGATCCTCACGCGGGCCACGAAGAGCATCCCGCTGAAGGAGATAGGTGTGGAGGCCCTGGATACGAAGAGGGCGATGACGGGGGCGATCATCCTGAAGGTCCCCGGCGACAAGGACAGGGGGAAGGCGTCCCTGTTGGCGAGGCGCCTGGCCGAGGTGTTGGACCCCCAGCAGTGAAGATCGCTACGCCCACGAAGACGGCGGAGCTGCGAGTCGTCGGTTTCGACATCTCGTACGACAAGGAGGACCTGCGGCAGGCGATAGCCTCGGCGGCGGGATGCGGCACCTCGGAGGTGCGCATGGGAGAGATCGGCGCCTCCAGGGGCGGCCTCGGATCGGTCTGGGTCCGCTGCCCGGTCGCCGGAGCCCGGAAACTCGTCCGGGAGGGGAAGGTCGCTGTGGGCTGGTCCAGGGCGGAGGTGACGGCCGTGCCGAAGAGACCACTGCAATGCTTCAGATGCCTGGAGATGGGACACGT
>JACXIW010001309.1:1055192-1066275 GCA_014825925.1 Bombus breviceps | reverse complement strand
CTAAGGACTTCGGCGTTGACGTCCGCCGCCGAGCTGGTCCTGATCTCGGCTGCCAGCTCCTCGGTGACAACCGGGGTCGCCGCCAGCCTCTTCTTCTTAGCGCACCTCGACGCCGACGACGCCATCGACGAACGCGACGCGAACGAGGCGACCGACTCTTCGTCGTCGGACGCCGCGCGCGCGCGGATGCCTCCTATCGGTAGAGTTGTGCTAACGCCTACCGCGGCCGGGGCGAGAAACACACCCTCCGGCCTGTCCGAGTGTTTCTGTGATCTCGTGCCGATCACCCTTCTGGCGGATTCCTCCGCGACTCTATGCGTCTCGCCAGACGCCTAAACGCGTCCGGGGGCCTGGCGGTCCACCCCCGAACGGCCGTGGTCGAAAGATGACGATGCAGAGCGGCCCACTTTACTACCGCAGGCTGCGCCGGTAGTGGGGTCTCCCTCCCCTGTACTGTAAACTGTTTCCATACGCGTGTCTCTCTCCATGGTTTTGATTTTATATTTTGTGCGCCGGGTCGTCAACAGTAAACTCGTCCTGGTGCCACTCACTCTTTCGCACCCTACCCCGGTCGAGGCCGGTGTAGGGTGACTGGGAGCCCCGCGAGAAGGTGAGGTGAGTGGTCTTGACGGGTATGGGCCCGCCAACTTCTCCGAAATTCTCCGCATCGGATCGGCGAACTGACGGGTGCCAGAGGCACCGACCAGCCGCCACCCGACTGTAAGAGAATATCAGATACATCGGGGTTTCCCAGGGCGTGGTCCTACGCCCCGAGAACCCATACCCGCCTCATGCTCCCCAAGCGTCTTGGTCTGTCAGTTCGTTAAGTTTCCTAAAGTCTATAACTATCCTCCATTTTTGTTTACCCGAAGCGTATATTTTCTTTGGGACTACCCAAACTGGTGAATTGTAAGGTGAGTCTGATTCTTCAATTATATTTCTGTCCAACATTTCTTTCATTTTTTTTCAATCTCGGCTTTGTGGCATTCTGAGAGTCTATAAGATTTGGTGTTAATAATTTTATCCTGTTTCAGTGTAATTACGAGTTTCGTCCAGTTTGTGTAAGGTAAAAGGTCTGTCTCTAAGTTGAACACATCTATATAATGGATTAGTATCTTTTCTATGGGTTCTCTAAATTCGCGTTCGACATGATTTGTCCTCAAAATGGCTTTGAATTTCGCAATTTGGTCTAAATCTTTATTGTTTTCAATTTAATTGGAAATTTCATGATTTTTCTCACCAATGTTGAAGAAACATACTTTCGTTGGTTGTCCTTCTAAGTAGATCGTTCGAACTCTCTTTTCTCCTGGTTGAACTACTGTGGGTTTCTGGAAGTGCAAAGTGTTGTTGTCTAATTTCATTGTTTCATTAGATATTTCGTATCGGTATTCTTCTAAACATGGCAGACCTAATATGGCATCTTCAATCAATGGAAAATTCTTAGGCACTAGGAAAAATTTATGGCTTTTACCGAATATTCTAAATAGGACATATTTGTTGGTTTTATATCTGTTCTGTCCCATATAAAAGGTTCGCGGTTCGTTTATAGTATAAACAGTTGACATCCCCCGATTTTCTTTGATTAGATCGATGCCGGCTCCTGTGTCGATTTAGTGCGTTACTGGTCCGTCGTTCCTCCCGAACTATACGGTAAGCAGTCTTCCTGTGGTCGCGTTGACCCTTGGTATTGCTCGTTTCAATAACTTTGTTCCTCCGTTATGTCGTCCGATCCCGTCGCTATTTGGTTGATCCGTGAAGGTGGTCGGTTGCTTTGGCTGGGTGGCTGAAAATTTGAACACCGAGGTGCGATGTGTCCGATTCCTCCGCACTTGAAGCACTTAGTTTGCGATCTGTCGTTTATAGGTACTGAGTCTCTGCGTGGTATAGTTCGTTGATTCGTGCTTGGTCGCTGGTTTTGGGGTCGTCTGTTCATAATTCGTGCTTGTCTTAGTTGCTCTTCCCGTAAATATCTTTCAATATCTCCGGCCTCTTTCTCGGCTTCTAAGAGGGTCGCTGGTTTGCTTGGTATCACCATTCGTCCTATCTCGGTACGTAATCCTTTCAAATATGTTCGGCTAACACTCCGCATTACCTTCTCGAGCATTATTTTTCGTATCAGCGGTTGTGGGTTCTCATTGGTTATTGCATATGTTAATTTGTTGAGCATCCGTCGGAATCTAATGTTAAATGACTGGACTGACTCGTCTCTTCCTTGTCTTAGTTCCCGGATCTGTTCTGCGTATTCGTCAGACGTCACTTGGGCTGCTACGTTCTGTCGCAATGTGTCGAACAGATCGGTATAGCTCTCGATTCGTATGTTACGAATACTTTGTGCTGTCTTGCCTATTATTTTCTCGATCTTAATGGCCTTCAGTAACAATGCTTTTTCCGAACAAAGGTTTCTCATTAATCGGATTTCCGTTATGAAATCTTCTACGCCTATGTCGTCGTCACCGTTTAATATCGGGATATATTTTACTGATTTTTCTGCTGTCAGAAGTTGCTGATGTACGTCTCTTGGTGGCATTCGCAAGTTATCGTCATCGTCTTCTCTCTCTGACGCCGACGGCAGGGTGAATCGAAATGTATTATCGCGGAATGATTCGAAGTCCTCTGTCATTATCGCGGTTTGACTGTCATCCCGTCCTACTTTTAATTCGGCTACTGTGCGTCCCAATGTCTCGATCTCTTTTGCCCGTTGCTTGTTTTCTTCGTTCGCTTGTCGGGTTATAGCGTCTATGCGTCTTCGCGTTTGTGCGTTATCTTCTTCTACTTTGTTTATCATTTTGATAATTTGTGACAGTTTGTCGTCATCTCTATCGGCTGATACTTGATCTTTCGACGACCTTTTAAACATTTCTACCTCTTCGTGTGAGTCTTGTTCAAAGCTAAGTCGCCTATCTCTATATGTAGAAAATGAATCCAGCGTTTACCTTAATTTATTAGCTTCCGTAGATGCTTTATGCTTTGCAGGTTTCTTCCCGATTCGTTGATAGTGGATTTGTCGTTAGAGATGACCGTGGTCCAAGTTGATCCTTTTCCCGTAGGTTGGATGTCTTGTTTTCTCAACGAGCACTTTTCACTACCCTGGTGTAGATCGCCAAAATGTCACGTAAAATTCAGGGTTAGATGAAAAAAAAGATTGTTGAGACGTAACACAACTTTATTCACTAACGCAGCACAGGTTTACAATAATCGTGACTGATGTTGACTATTCTAACCGTGAAGAATAAATGAACTCTAGGTGACGATGTTGTGGCAGAGGAAACCTAGTTATTTGCGTGTCTAAGGACACGAGATGAGCTGATTCGTTAAACACAATTTTAGGAAAGTGAGGGCAGTCGATATTGGTTCCGATTGGATAAAAGAAGCTTGGTCGACTAGGAAGGGTCTTAGCCGCCCTCGATAGATGGTTTGCTAGTGTTAAGTATCGTACGTGGGAAAAACTAACTTTCCCGTGTTTTCCGTAGTAAACAATAACTTTTAGAAAAGAGTCAGTAAATCACTGAGATTTATGACAGCTCCTTGAGACTATTGAGGGTATGCAGTAAGGATGTGCGGACATCTGGGTGCCATCTTGCCCGCGGTGTGTGGCCTGGTCTAAGTACAGTGTGGCCCGACTTAACAATGGGTCCTTGAAGTAATTGAGGATACGCACACATCTGAATTCTAATGTGGATCGATGTCACAACGCCCACACCGACCGAAAGCGAGTCGACCCGAACGTCCGTACGGAGGCAAGACTGGAGACGTGGGAGCGGTGGTCCTCCAGACTGATCGCGAAGGACGCGAGCCGGAGTCACGCCGACCTTCAGGATGACGCAGGTGCTCACCGGGCACGGAGTCTGTGGCGCGTACCTGCAGAGGATTCGGCGGGAGGTGACCTCCATCAGTCACCACTGCGGGGGGGGGGGATACGGCGCAGCATACTCTGGAGTTCTGCCCAGCATGCTCAGGACATCGACGCGTCCTGCAACTGGAAATCGGGGATAGGTTGGCCTCCGAGGTCATCGTCGGGGCCACGCTCGCATCGCCCCAGGAGTACAGCGCCGTCCGCTCATTCTGCGAACAAGTGATGCTAGCGAAGGAGTGGGCGGGGAGGAATAGGGAGAGAGCGAGAGATCCAGCTAGGACGACGCACCGAAGGAGCAACGCGCGCGGTCGGATCACGGCGGTGGCGCAGCCACCACCACCACCACCGCCGCCGCTGACTTAGGCACGCGCCAGAACAGGGAACGCGGCGTTAGGGGGGCGTGCCCCCCCCCGGCGGCCCAACTCGGGTAGCCTCCCTTCAACACCTGGACAGGGAGACGGACGACGAGGTACACCCCGGTAGAATTCACACGAGAACCCCGGGGCACCCCATTAACATCAGGATGACCACCGTGGGGTTTTAGTCGGTAAGAGTCCGACACTACCCTGTCGCTTCTGCCTCGGCAGCGGCGGCAGAGTGTCCATGAGGATTTCCCCACGTAAAAAAAAAAGGCTAAAGTAGTAGAGGACTTTTCCCAAAATCTCAAAGGAAAGACTTCGGTTTTCCTTTCATCTCCGACATATAGAACATAGTAATACTATAAAATATAATACATTATAACGTTAAAATATATATGTCGGGTTCACGTTATGATTAGGGTTGGGATAAGGGTCGTGAATTGAATCTTCGTCGCGATTAGACATTGTTGTTGTTATGCAATAGAGAAGATATTGACTAGTGCAAATATGATTATTACAGGTTTCGACAAGTAATGGTAATCGTGGTAATTAGATACTCGAGGCGCTAATAACAATGATCCTAGGTTCCATAACGTATCCGCGGTCAAAGAGATGACGAATACATATTCCTCCAAAGTCCAAGTCGTACCCAACGCCCTTGTCTACGATACAAGTATTACTGCACCGACTCTTTGTTAAAACATAGAACATCCACCGAGCGTAAAGACACTATGAAACTCGCTATTGCGACCTCGCGAAAGAGAATGACTTTCCGTCGCGGTGATGCTGCAGAGTAAAACTATATCGAGGTGTGTCTAAGGAGGCGAGATCATCGGATTCGTGGAGCGATGCCTTCCTTCGGAAAGTGAGGGAAATTTACGTTGCTGTTAATTGGTCAATTTTCATGTTGGTGGTTAGAGAGAGAGTAGGATGCTAGCCGCCCTTGAGGGAAAGTTGATAGCGGGAAGCGTCGTTCATAAAAAAAAAACCATCGGATTGAATGACGACAATTGCTTAATTACGGCTATGGTAGAATCTAGATTACGATATTACGGAATTTTCCCAGAGTTCCAAAGGGAAGTTTCCGGTATTCTTTCATCTCCGAAATATACAGGGTGGTTGGTATCTGATGGTACAAGCGGAAAGGTGGTGATTCTACGCGAAAAAAAAGAAAAAAAAAAGAAAAAAGAAAAAAATTTTCGTTTTTCCTTTTTCTTAAGGAATTTTTTTTTTGTAATAATAAACTTTATGATTACTTCGTATTATGTATTTCTAATTTTCCGTTACGGCAACAACGAACTTAAACTGCGATCATATCCACTTTATAACCAGACGTGATAAAGTGCACGCGTACCGAGCGAACATTCAAAGTCGATTTTCTCGAAAACAAAGCCTCGAACGAAAAATTTTTATTCTATATTTTCGACTTCTTTTTTCGCGTAGAATCACCCTCTTGCGCTTGTACCACCAGTTACCAACCACCCTGTATAACGTATTGCGTTATAACCTTATACTATATAACGTAATTACTATATTACCGACGTCTATTACGCGGAAGCTGTCCACTTAATACGCGGAGCTTCGTTCCACGGTTCCTTTACTTTCTTGACCTGCGACTTCTTCTCCACTCTCTAGTTGCGACTGCTACCGGCGACTCGTTACGGGAAACTGCTGCGTTGATCCACTTGCCTCCCTTTCTCCTTTTACCATATTCCCACTCTACCTGTCTTAATATCCTTCCGCGATCCTGCTAACGTTCGCCACCTTCTCAGTATTTGAAGGAACGGCAAAACGTAATATGATATAACGTAATTAAATTTAACGTAATGCCTTATAATGTAATGTCATATAACGTAATACTATATGTCGTAATCGTAATGGTAGTCACCTACCCCGGTCAAGAACTCCTCGAACGCTGTCCATTCGCTGTTGGGCCACGCATACACGCCCACTACCGCCATTCCTGCCCCTTCGATCGCTACGTATCCGTTATCGCGCTCCAGCGGATCCCCGTTGACGGGCGCTCCCGGCGCTGATGTCCAGGCGACAGCCGTCCGTATCTCCGGCCCGGTCCGGAGCGTCCAGGACTCTGTATGGCTCGGCCACCACCGCTAGGGCGACCGTGCTCTCCAGAGTGGTTTGGAAGAGCAAGTCTTGCGCCCGTCTTGACCGCCCCAGATTGGTCTGGAGGATGCGCATCCTTTTAATCCCCCAAGTTCCTGGCTTCCATCGCTTCCTCCGCTCCAACCTTCTTGCTCGCAGGTTTTGGAGTCGGCGATTTCTTGCGGCGAGCCTTCCTTCTTACCGTTTTCCACCGCGGACCCATCGGTCGCGGATATGGTTCTGTACAAAGAGAAACCGAGAAACGAATTAATCGTCGTGCGTAATGTTTGTCGTGATCGTGATAGATGTGAAACTTTCCAAAGAGTCTAATTGGTCGTCCATTGAAGTTGATCTTGAGTTGATAGGGCGAGCCTATAATTCAATGTTTCCTTTTGGCAAAGGATATTGCATTTGGATGCTGCTAGCGGGTCCGGCCGTTGATAAATGTTAGTCGACATTACGATCGAACCGACCGCGGGCCATCGTTCCATAGATCGAATCAAGATCGACTTGCGGATGCTTCGATGAGAAATTTTCCAAATTTTGTTCAATAGCTCTTCTACCCTTTCAACTTCATTTTTGCCGATTAAAAATATAAAATCGTACGCGAACGTACCGTTTCTTCCTTCTTATTAAAATATTAAACTGTTGCATCGTTAAAATATCGAAACGTTAAAATATAAAATTTCCTTCATCGAGACATCAAAGTACAAACTGTTACCGTCCTTTTGTTAAGATCTCTTCGATTGAGAAAGAGATGTATTCAAGCACCTGTAACTTAATATTACAAAAAAAAAGAAGCTAAAATCTGTCATATCAAGTATAAGCGTGCAAAAGCCCAACGATGAATTTGCTTTTTAGCGATAAACTGTTTCAAACGAGTTCTCGCTTTTATAGCTGCCACCGTAGAAATCCTTCGTCAAGGCTCTCGTTAAAGAAGGCTCTCGTTAGGAAGAAAATTCTGAAAGAACGAAAGTCTCCGTAGAGATTGGACAAACGAAAATTGAATAAAATCTGACTTTCCAACGAAAAATCATTTTTCGAACCTCTCTGCGATACTCGTCTTAGAATAAGAACGGAAATTAGTCGATTTGAGATGAAGATGAAGATGCGTCAGGCTTTCGCCAGATTCGAGAATGATCGTTCCTCTTTCTTCGTCTTTCGTTTAATTTCTCGATGGCCTGGTCGCAGCAACCTAGAGTCCATACTGAACGTGTATCGCAGTTATTAATCGCGCCATGTGATTTGCCAGGAATAAATTTTTATTAAAACAAAGACCAGCTACCATAGATCGAATCGGTTTATACCTTCCTACAAAAATTCACACCCACGAAATCCCCGACAAGTTCACCCGTGTAATGATTATTTACCGAATGATTTTAAAAACAGTGAGAGTTTACGGTTATACGAACTATTTTACAGAAAAGATAGTTATCCGACGATGTTAAAAATCTGATCATAATGTTGATGTACGTACAACAGATAATCGTGGGAGAGACCAACGAGACTAATAATAAAGTCAATGAATTCGAAAAAAAAGAGCCGTAGGCAAATATCTTATAATGTACAGTGGCATAATCTGCAATTTATTCTAAAATAATTGATCCAAGCAGAATCTGTTATAAAGAAGGTTGCTGAATATGATAGACATTTTTGAATACCAATCGAATAAAATCGTTCAGCTAATTTTCATAGAATTTGATACTTCTTCGAGCCTAATAAATCCTTTGATACGAACGAAGAATGTTATTCGCTACATAATTAATATCTGTATCACGTACAGCGATGCAAACGATATTGAAGAAAAAAGAGCCATTTTATTTTACAACTACAACGAGAAAATCTACTCGTTTAACTTGAGAGCAATTAAAAAAGAACTTGACTTTTAAGTAAGTGTTACGTCGCGCAAGACATCTGCTCACCATCTCTCGTCGCCTGGCAGCCAGCGGATCACCGACAGTATTCCCGACTCTCAATAAACTCAAGGACCCATCAGAAATTTTAACTTTCGCTTCATTGTCTATACACATGCTTGCCAGTCTGTCGATATTGTCCAGAAAGAAGTCCCAATTCTATTTACGGTTTACGATAGTAATAGAGTTTCGGTTTTCGTCCGGGTCTTGGAAGAGTCCTTGAGTTTATTAGACGCTCTTAAATATCACGGAGAAAGTGGGTAGGCGCCGAATAAGAAAAACTAAAGGGAAAGTTGGAATTTCCCATAAACAATGTCACTCATGAGCCACGCTTCTTCTATCTCCTTTTTTTTAACGTTAGACTTAACCAATCGGCATCGCGGATCGTTACCCTCACTTTCTTGACGAAAAGTGTAAGTAACGAATCCGCGATCTTCGTTCAAAGGGCACACCCATACCGAGCATTCCTCTGTGGTCACATAAGAACAAAACGATCACTTCCTCTGTAACATTCGTGGAGTCAACAACGACTCATTCTTGTATATCAGTCAGTTTATCGAGTCGAAATCAGTCAGTCGACTAATATATCGTCATACGCTACACGCGAACCAAGTTTCAAATCGTGCTCATACGTCGTATCATTGAACATTCGATATTGTATTACCTCTAAGTTGTTGGATCGTACAAATATATAATAACCTGGTAACAGCAGCGTTATATTTAATTAACTACCCTTATTATCCCACAAGAAATAAGGGATCGAACGATTCGCGGCGTCGATTAGTCAATCGTAACGAGAATTTACGACTCCCGTTGGCGCGCTTCTTAGTGATCGCGTCTCCCCGCGAACGTGCGAATCTTCAGTATGTTCTGTTATTATTTTTGCCTCTTTCCATCTGTGTTCCTCCCTTCTTCGCCCGATATTCCAGCGGTATTGCACGAAATTGCAATCCGCGTCATTCCGCGGCTGGCTGTTGCAGAAGCACGCTAATTCTCGGGTATTGTTCCGCATACCTCTACCTTGCTTCTTCTGACCTTATATTTTTTGTTTTCTTATTGATAATTCATTGCGATTCCTCTTCGTTGATATCGTTTTTTTGGATCAGCGAAACTTTGTTCTTCAGATACAAAATTCAAGTTAAAGATTCCATTATATCAGCTTTTAATAACGATCAATCATGTTTAATAGTATGATTTTCGCGATTCAGAGTTAATAGCGTTACAGAATGAAAGTGAAATTTATTAAAGAAAGGTGAATCGAACTTTAGGCTTGAACTACCTTTTAAATATGAGTTAAAGCGTACGATTGTGATTCGATATGCAAAAGAACAAAGATATTCATCATTTGTAATCATATTGTTCTTTTTTATACATATAAATTAAGTCCTATTATGCAGAGACCTAGTAAACTTCGAAAGGATAAAAAATTAATTAAACACTGAATGGATCCCATAATGTTGCGTGACCTTTATTTCGTAAAACATTGCCAACCCATAAAACTGTTACATTGTAAAATTATTAAAACTACCAAGCAATAATCTCATTTTAGGTTTATACTTCCAAATCGCTTGTCTAAAAATGAAATCAATAAGCACGAGAAAGAACTCTTTATGGTTAGGGGCAAAATGATTTTTTCTCTATTTTCCTGAAATAATAAATCTAAAAAATCTACCAATATTATGACAAAATGGCAAATCCATATCAGATGCAAAACTTAAAAATTGACAGAAAACGGGACATCTCGCTCTAGTAGATTGTTAAAATTTGTATGACGATTTAAACGGTAACAATGGAATTGGTAAAGATAAGACGACTTCATTGTAAAACTTTTTACTAAGATGCGATACTGAAATTGAAATTGTCGAATAACACCGACCCACCAAAAATATAGAGTTATTATACTAACTAAGCTATTAAAAACATTCTAAAGCAAGGAGAAAGAAAATCTGCTCGACAGAAATAAAGCTATCTTCTTTTAAAAATAAAAATCTTCAAATTAAATGTGTACAAATTTAAATCATTGAGGACTGGTAGGTCTTTGCATAACACGGTCCAATTATTAATTACATTTGCAAGCTGTACATATTTTGCGAATATATATTTAACATGTTCCAGTTTCGTCAATATGAGTAATTCATATATTTGTAGCGGCACATGAGTCACGCTGTTCACCGCGGAGTAGGACGATCATTAGGTTACACATAAGAAAGAATAAACAAACGCCGCTACATGTAACCGTCGAACAAAAGACGAATTCGAACTTTCCGTCTTCCCCTCGACTGGTATAAGAAACGAACGCGATCGCGAACGATACCGTTGAAACCGTTACAACGACGTACACACACCGATTCGCGACTTAACAGCTATTCCCTGTATTATCTGTTCTGAATTTTAATCTGTACATAGACTGGATATTGTAAATACACTCGACTGCTTGTCACACAAGTATCTCAGTATTTAATCTCCTACATATTCAAATTTTTGAAATTCTTGAATGTTTCTATGATGTACCTTTCTTGTATTTTGTTCTAATATTTCCAGTCCATTTTTAAGTTTGATTCCTTCGATTTTTTGATCCCTTTGTTTTGTTTATTTTTATGTTTATTTTTATTATAAGTTTATTTTTTTACAACTCCTATCGTTACTTTTCACTATTCCCCGACAGTGCAATTTTTCATGTCATTTACATTCTGAAATTGTCATTCCTGTTGGGTTCGATAAATTCCGTGGACTTCAACTAATACTTTTATATGCAATAGTTTGTCAGTATCAATTTACATATATCTATAAATGTTAAGTAAAGCTGACGGGACTAGCTTTGGCCCTAATTTTGTACACTTTTCGATTTTTCTCAA
>JACXIW010001309.1:1024641-1037129 GCA_014825925.1 Bombus breviceps | reverse complement strand
TGTGCCATTTAGTGGAGAATAATTTACTTTACCTGAGCGATCGAATACTTTATTTTATGCAATGGCGATTTGTTAATGTACCAGTACACTGCTGCTTTAAATGTTCAAAATGGCGAGCTTGAGCGTCGATGCATGACCTAAAGCGTTATGAGAGGAATATCACGGCATGTCGAATTCGGTTCGGATTAATAGGGGATTTCATTTATTTATTTTTTTTATTTAATACTTTGCATTCACAATTTGTCCAATTTGGACATTTGGCGTATATTATTTTTTCTAGTATTTTGGAAAACACAGGAAGTAGTGATATTGGTCTATAAGATGCTGTTTGGTGTGGGTCTTTGCCTGGTTTAGATAGCATTATGGTCTGTGTTAGTTTCCATAGTTTAGGAAAGTATTGAATTCTTAATATTGCATTGTATATTATTGTCGTTAGTCGTATCGCTTTTGGAGGAAGATTTTTCAAGACTTTACCATTGATTCGATCGATTCCTGGTGCTTTATCGTTTTTTGTTTTCTCGATTATGTTTCTAATTTCTTGTGCCGTTGTTTTAGGTATGGTGTATTGCTTGTCAGTTGAGGTAGTAGTGGTTAGCGCATCCTCGTCCGTATGACAATTGAGGTTGCTGTTGTTGATATTATGTGGCGTAAATGTGTTGCACAGGTGGTTGGAAAATTCCTCAGCCAGCTCTTTGTCGCTTCTTTCTCATGTGTTATCTGCTTTTCTGATTGCTGGGACTAGTTTTATTGGCTTCTTTATTTTTTTCGTGGCTTTCCATAGGGAGTAGTTGGAGTTCTCTTGTGCAGAAAGTGTCTCTATGAACTTTGCGAATTCGTTATTGTTGTGTTCTTTTATTTTGTTTATTATTTCCTTTGTAAGTTAGGTGTTTTTTGTTTTCTCGTGATCTATGTTCTTGCCATTTTGCTTTCGCTTTTCTTTTTTCTCTAATTTTTTCAAGGATGTCTGGCGGAATTATTTTTGTTCGTCTATTGGTTGATTCAGGTATAGTCGTTGCCCATGCTGTTTCTTAAATAGTTTCTGTAAATGTTGTTACTGCCTGTTCGATGTCTCCCGCTGCGATATACTTGTCATCTAAGTCTTGAAAATACTCTTCCCACATTTGTGATGTAATTTTGTGTCTCGGTGGTACATATACTGCTGACAACTGGAAATGGTTGCTGCTAGATTGTACTGTAACCGTGGTTGCTTGGGCGTATTCCTTACTAACTTGGCCGTGTAAGTGGTGTTTTATGTCGTTTCTTATTATCCTTGCGGTCTCTCCGTATGCTTTTCCTGAGGGGTGTTTGGTATCATATATGGTGTAGTACGGTATTTTTATGTAGCTTTTTGGAGTGAAGTGTATTTCTGAAACAAGTGGTATGTCGATATTGTTGTTATACAGGACTGTTTTAGTTCCTAGGGCCCTTTGTTGTAGGCCGTTTGAGTTCCAGGCTGCTATATTCAGCGTGTCCGTTTTTACTTTTTGGAAGTAGTTGTAACATGACTGTGATTTGTTGCGTTTGCTGTCTGAGAACTGCGTTTTGTTCGCTTATCATTTTTGTTAGCATTTCGGTGTTTTTGATGGATTGCTTGAACAGTTCCTTGATTTCTGTAGCGTCGTTGTTGTTGTTCTGGTATTGGTTGTCAAAGGGTGTTTATTGACTGGTTACTTGCGTAGCTTCGGCTAACAAGGGTGTTGGTGTTCTTGTGGTTAATGTTCGTTGCGTGCTGTACATTTGGTGTTGTCTCAGTTTCTGTGCTATCCTGTTGTGCGTGTTAGTTATTGTACGTCCTGTTTCGAAGCGGCGGAAACAGTTTACGTTGCAGTTGTTTTCTGACTATACAGCCTTTGTAGCTAGCTGGGTGGTTTCCATTACAATTGTAGCATTTTGCATCATTTATTTTTCACACGTGTGGACAGTTTATTGTTAGGTGCTTCTCTGCGCATTTGACACACGCCGAGTTTCTGTTGCAGTAATTTTTTGTGTGTCCATATTGCTGACACCGTATGCATTGTGGTGTCTTTTTTATGTCTAGGTGGCTTCACAGTTATTATTGTGTTTAGAATTTTTTTAATTTCAAAAATTTCTTTGTTATTATTTTTAGGTTCGTGTTCTATTAGAAATAGCGGTAATTGTTGTTTAGTATCATATCTGGTTGTGTCGTTTATTGCTCTTACCTGGTGTCCGATTTTAGCTAGTTCCTCGCGTATGTTGCTTGCATTTGTCTTTGGGTGTAATCCTGTGATTACTGCTTTGTAACTTTTATCGGTTTTGAGCTGGCAAGTGTGATACTCGGCGTTTTTCCTTTGTAATGCTTTTGTCACTTCTCTAAAAGTTTCTGGAGTGTTGTTCCTAGCGTGTTGTTCAGTAGTTCGATGAGGGGATCTATTATTCGGGCATCTATGTAGATTGGTGGTGGTTTGGCGATGTGGGTTATCTGTTTTTCGGCTGGGTCTGTTCCTACCTCTTTTGGCAGTGCGCTGAAGGAGTTTCGGAGAGTAATTTCCTGTAGCCATTGTTGCTTTCCCGCTTCTGCAGCCCTCCTAACGTTTGTGTTTGATGTTATTTTTCGTTTTTTGTTGAATGTTACCACCTTACCAGCTGTCATCCTGGCGTGACAGTTTGTTGTTGATATTATTCTTCTCACCATTCTTTTGTGTAGTTTCCATTTCTATTTTCTTTGTAGCTGAGCAATCATGATCCTCGTGTATTGATTGATTTAGGTTTGTTATATCTACAGCATAAAGTATGTTTCGCCTTTGTTTGTTATTTCTATTGTATTTGTTGCATCTTAGACCTTCCACCACCTGGCGATGGGCGCCGTTGTTAGTTACTTTGTTTACCCCACTTGTCGCACTTACGGAAGCACTGTTTCACACTGTTTAGTTTGGCTGCTCGGGCGAAACTGTTCCATTTTTTTTTTTTTTTTTTTTTTTTTGGAGAAAATTAAAGTAGCAAGTGTTCAATGAGATACTGATAACCAAGGAAGAGATGAAAGATCGTATAACGAGAGCTTGCTTCGCGATTAATCGGAACAAAATTCTTTTTTCTCGATTCTTTCTTTTTTTTTTTTATCATCAATGACATTCGAGATATTCAGGTGGCCTGTTTCGGATGTCTCACCGTGTTACGCCACGAGGCTTACCACGGGTCGTGTTCTTGGCCGTCACTCGTGGCACTACAGTGTCGCAGGCGGACCGTCTCGATCGGCCCGACAAGGACAGAACGTGTCGGCCGATGTCAACAAGGCGAGTTCCGGAACCTTCGAGTTGGTCCGTTGTTTTGGCTACACACAAAGAAGACACACGTGATCATGGCGTGATCGGTGGCGCGATCGGTGGCGCGATCGGTGGCGCGATCGGTGGCGAGACCCGAGCTGGTGGGGGTCGCCACTCCCACTCCTACGGAGACCGTTACGTCACGATTGTTTACTTTCAGCGTGTAAATCTTTTCGCCTCTTCAAACCACTTTAAACGGCCTCCTATCGCATCGTGGCGCAAGAATACGTACGGCGAAGATTCTAACTCGCGAAAAACAAAGGTCTTCTTTTCGCCGTGTCGCGTGACCGGGTGTGGCCTGATTTCCCCCATCCGTTTTTTAAGCCGATTCGTGTATTCCGAATTGGCCCGTTGGTTCGTCGATAAAAAGAATTCTGCCGGCAATCGTATGCCGGTGCCGTAAATCGTATCGACCGCCGTTGCGTTGAGGTCCTTGATGGCGGTTCGAATGCTTAACAACACGATAGGCAAAATTTCGACCCAGTTGCTCGTGTCGTGACACTTAATCGCCGCTTTGAGTTGTCGATGTAGGCGCTCTACCATCCCATTGGACGCGGGATGATAGACTGCCGTGCGCAAATGTTTGACGTCGAGCAAGCGGCATAATTTCTCGAATAAACGCGATTCGAATTGGCGTCCTTGATTGGTCGTAATTCGTAATCGACCAACGCGAAAAACGATCGATACACGTGCGACAATATCGGTATCCTTGCGAATATTGCATGACAATAATGTCCACATGTATATGCTCGAACCGGCCCGCTAAGGTTTCGAACGTTCCGACGGGTGAGGATACGTGATTGGTGACCTTGCATCGTTGACATGGGATTGCCGTGTTCGTGTTTGGCATTCTTTGTTTATGGACGGCCAGACAAAACGCGTCGTTACCAGTTTTTGAGTGGCGCGCACCCCAGGATGAGAGAGTCCGTGGAACGACTTAAATACGTCGCGCCGCAAGGATTTCGGTACGTACGGCACAACGTCCCCTGATACGTCACAATATATTTCCCAGTCGTGATCAGGGAAACGCACCTTTTTTAACCGTAACGCGCATTTACCGGATTTGACTAACTCGCGTAGCTCAATGTCATTTCCCTGCGCGTCGGCGAGCGTTTGGTGGTCCACAGACATCCTCATCGCATCGATACGTGGCAGAGCGTCGGCTACGTTATTATCGAGCCTCTTTATGTACCGGATGTCATTGGTAAATTGTCCGATGTAATGCAGGTATCGGAACTGTCGCGACGAGCACTTGTCGAGATTCTGGTTAAACGCATACGTAAGGAGTTTGTGATCAGTAAGAATCACAAAATCTCTCCCTTCTATGGCGTGTCGGAATCGCTTGACCGCGGTGTACATAGCGAGTAGTTCGCGGTCGTACGCGCTATATTTACGTTGCGCGGAGGATAGCGATTTCGTCGTAAAATCTAGGGACTGCCCGGCATCGTTGACGTGCTGTTGAAGTACCGCGCCTATGGCGTAATAGGATGCGTCTACCGCGAAGCTGACGAGCGTACTAGGCATTGGATGCGCTAACATCCGCGTCAGTTAAGGTGCGTTTCGTCTCGCGGAAACTTTTTTCAGCTTGTTCGGACCACTCAATATACGCGTTGCGCTTCTTGGTGCCTTTCAACAAGTCGTTGAGTGGTTGAAGAATTTTCGCGGCCCCCGGTATGTAATAACGTCGGTAGAAGTTGATCACGCCGAGGTACCTTCGTCGATCTTTCACGATCGAGAGTAACGGTACTTCAACTATGGCGTCGACACGCTCGGCTAGCGGTTTTATTCCCTTCTCGTTCACGGTGTATCCCAAAAATGTGATTTCGTTCGCGCCGAATTCACATTTTGCCGGGTTGATAACTACGCCATACGCGTTTGGGCATTCAAATAAGATCCGCAAGTGCTCGCGGTGTAGCTCTTCGGTTTCAGAGGAAATCAGAAAGTCGCCGATATACGCATAAACGAAATCTAGGCCACGCGTGATCGACCGGGAACGAGTGTTTCCAGCGCCAGGCGAGGCGGGAACTAGCAGCAGCTGCAGCAAAATGGAGGTTACGGAGGAATCTCCTGGAAGAGCGACGAGGGGTTCGCAGGGAACTGCAGACGGGTCGGAGAGCGCGTTTCTCGCTCCGGCCATGGTCGTCGATGCCGCATCATCGATGGTAAGGGGATTCCGGACGCGAGCGAGGTCCGACGACGAAGAGTCGGTTACCTTGTTCGCATCGCGCTCATCGCTGGCCTCGACGGCGTCCAGGGGAAAAAAGAGGAGGATAGCATGTACTACCCCGGACGTTTCCGAAGCGATGGCTCTGGAAGTGAGGACAAACTCGGCGGCGGACACCAGCGCCGAATTCTTAAGGCACGTCGCTGAGATAGTGCGGGTTGCGCGACGACATCGTCCAACCTAAAAGCCACGTTTATCAAAGCTTTAAAGGACGCGGCGAGTTACATCACCGCCGCATGGGTGTTTGAGAGCACAAAAAAGTCCGGAACGACGCATAACAGCGGCATCGCAGCGACGAGGCTGGCAGAGGCTAGACTGTCTTCGTTGGAGGCGGAGAACGCGGCCGTTCGCCAAGAACTAGACAGAAGGATCGCCTCTGCTCACGGATTCCCGCGGTGCAGAGGCTCGGCCTCCGAGTCTGGCCGTCCTCCGCGGGAAGAAAAGAAGTTAGAGGAGTTTGGCCTCTGGATAATAAGGGCCATGGAGGAGCGCTTCGGCGGCCGACCATCACGCTCCCTGGAAGCGCAAGGCAAATCACCCTGCCACCCGACAAGCCACCCAGGTATCGGCGCTCCCGAGGGAGCGGGAGGGTGGTGAATGGAGAGTGGTGGAGTCTAAAAAGAGAAGCCGGAAGAAAAAGAAGAAGAAGACGATCATCGCTGTAGAAGAGGCGAAGAAAGGGACGACTGCGTGTCCCACCGGCAAGGACAATAGGAGCGCCGGAAGCGAGCGTTGCCGTTACAAAAACAACAAGAAAGAGAACGACGCAGGCATCGAAGACGGCCTTGCTCCCTCGCACACGGCGAACATCCGCGGTGACTCTGACGTTGAGCGAGGGAGCAAAGATGTCGTACGCCGACATCCTCGTACGGGCCAGGAAAAGTATCCCGTTGAAAGAGATCGGTGCTGATTCGCTCGACATGAAGAGGGCGATGACGGGCGCCATCATACGAAAGGTTCCGGACGACAAGGACAGAAGGAAGGCGTCCCTGCTGGCAAGACGCCTGGCCGAGGTGCTGGATCCGGCCGTTCCAGTGCTACAAGTGCCAGGGGATGGGACACGTACGAGAAACCTGCGTGTCCCCAACGGATCGAGGGCTCCTGTGCTACAGGTGCGGCGGAAGCGGACATCGTACCAGGATGTGCTCCGTCCCCGCACCCAAGAGCCCCTTGTGCGAGTCGTTAGGGGTGCCCGGAAATCACAGAATGAGCGGGCCTTCATGCGCCTCGCCGAAGATCAACCAAAAGAAGAGGAGGCAGCCAACGGTCCGACCGACGGAGCAACACGGGAAGGAGAGCAGCGCCGCCGAGACAGCAGCGGATGGCCGGGAGGAGGCCATGGTGGTAGAGTAGGACGTTCCCGCGACTACTCCAGTGCAACTTGGGGCGGTCGAGACGGGCGCAGGACCTGCTCTTCCAGACCATCCGGGAGAGCGAGATCGCCCTCGCGGCAGTAGCCGAGCCGCACCGAGTTCCCGACTCGCCGAACTGGTTCGGGGACGCGGATGGATCAGCGGCCATAGCGTGGACACCGGCGGTGAGCGCTCCTGCCGCCTTGCTCGATCGCGGTGGCGGCTACGTCGCGGTCGAGTGGACAGGAATACCGGTGGTGAGCGTCTACGTCTCCCCCAACAACGGACTGGCAGCGTACGGGGACATCCTGGATCGGGTCGGCGATTGCGTCCGAAGATGCCTTCCCCGCCAGGTACTCGTCCTCGGGGACTTCAACGCGCACTCCACCGAGTGGGGGAACATCGGTACGGACACCCGGGGAAGATGGCTGTCGGATTGGGCCGCGGGTCTCGGGCTCCTCCTGGCGAACAGGGGCTCGGCGACCACCTGCGTGGCGTGAAGAGGATCCTCCGCGGTCGACATCACGTGGGCGACATCCCGCCTGTTCCGGAGGATCCGGGACTGGAGAGTGGCCGTGGGCGCCGAGTAATATATAATAACGGCGTACGACTCGGTCCTTCGTTACCCCATGCCCCCGGGCACGGGAGTGGTGTGCTACGCCGACGACACTCTGGTTCTGGCCGGGGGCCGTCCTTTTCTGCCATTTGCCGATCGACGTTGTGCAAAAAGACTGAATTTAATAATCAATAATCAACCGAGGAATTCAAACCGATCGATCTATGCATTAGATCCCGATGGGTTTGTTAAAAGAAGAAGAAGAAGAAGATGGAGGAGAACGAGGCCAATACGAATTTACTGGTGATCACTGGTCTAACGGAACGTTAGCGTTTGACTCACGAAGAGACTGAACACACGTTGATTCATTATTCAAAGAGAAAAAGGAGATCCGCATATCGCGTTCTATAGGAATCTGTTTTCCTTTGCTGTAAATGTATCAACATGTTCCTTATCACCTTCAGTTGTAATGTAACGCTGCCAGAGTGCAGATCTGGATTACTTATACTTACAACCTCAACGCGAAATATCCCTCTGCACGGGTAAACATCCTTACAGGAACGAAAATTACGCGAAAGAACATTAATCCTCTTTACTCTTAAATTCTATGAGAGGGTTTCCGATATATTGAGATGCATTTCAACGAGTAGCTAGGTATAATATTTAATCTACGATTTTTCGTAATAAAACGCCATGCAGATGGTTTACGTCTTCGAGTGTCATAACCTTCTTTACGATTTGTACGAGGTAGTAGGTTGCTACCGATGTGCCGTTCAATTTGCTTGCGCGATAAAATCCTAAAATCCTTTATCACGATGCACCGACTCAGGACACCAATCCAAAGGATGCACTGCAGCGAACCCGAAATGCCTGCATTGCGAGGTGCTCGGAGCACCATCGGTATACAGAATGGGGGACCGGCCTGCGCCACCCCCCTCCCCCCTCCCAAGAAGGAAACAGGCGGAAACACCCGCGGATCCGCGGTCGCAGGTGGCAACGAAGAAGGCTCGCCGTCGGAGGGACCCCCCGACCTTAATCCCGCGAGCAAGGAGGCTGGCGCGGAGGAAGCCATGGAAGCAAAGACCTTAGGTGATTGAGAAAATGCGCATCCCTCGGACCAACTTGGGACGGTCAGGACGGGCGCGAGACCTGCTCTACCAAACCAGTAGATTAAGGTAGATTCATTTTTATGATGTTTCTTAAAGGAACCATCGTAATTTCACAAACATGCGTTTAAATATCGATTTTCAGACGTCTTTTTTAGGCTGTATACTTACCAATTCATCTAGAAAAGTAACACTTAAAAAGAAAGAAAAGGCAACTAGATATTGATTTAAAGAAGGAAATTTGCCCGTCTTCGTGAGCAATAAATTGCTAATATATAAACTACCGTAATACCTGTATGGTTATACGGAATACAATTATGGGGCTGTACTACAGAATCTCACATTAATATTATCCAACGTTTTCAGAACAAAGCTTTCAGAATTACAGCGGCACCGTGTCATGTCACAAACGAAACGTTGCACAAAGATCTTTAAATAATAGGAATATGCGAACTCGTCTAAAATCAAGCGAAGTCGCACAAAACAAACGATAAAATCATTGAAATGCGCGAGCCAGCAATTTGATCAACAACGCACCAGGACACAGGCGGCTGAAAACTACAATTAATAATTAATTATACACACCATGATAATTAAGGATAAGATAAATAATAAAGAGTAAAATACGTAATTTTTAAACGTCGACACTATAGGAATAGTTTTCTAATCACGAGAATATCATTGTGCAACACTAAATTCTAATAATAACGACAAAGGAGAAAAAAAGCAAACAATGTCGTTTTTATTTTATACCTTCGAATAACGTTGCATAAGAAAATAATATTACCAACCGTTCTTTTTTAATCCTAAATTTAAAAAAACCTTTGTAGGTGTAATAGCTGCCGAGATAATACGATTTTTTCCATGAGCTTCAGTTTTTGCGCGGTCGAGTCAGAAATAGGCTCGTTCGCTGCACTGAAGGCTTCTAATCGCCCGCTATGAAAATGGAACAACTTTATAAACGTTTTTTTTTATCTTTTATGAGCATCCAATCAATACGAAAAAAATACACATACAATACACGTAATAAACTATAAAACGACTCCTGTCGCACCGCCCAATATTTTAATAGTTTAGCGCTGGCGAGTTTTTCAGAAGCCGATTCCACCTAGAGGAATATTTTTTTAAAATAATTAAGTTTGGAGCGACTGGAGAAACCAACAGAAACAAGTCCCAGCACGGTAGGACGTAACGTGCGAAAGTTATTGCATTTTACAACTAACTAGAAACTATTATCGTTGCATTCGAGCTGAGCGTTCAGGCGAAAAAGACTTTTACTCCTGCGTATCAAAATATAGGTTTTGTAGAAAACGACGTAAAGGCTCGGAGAATAAACTCAGATAAGTTTGATTTTTGTATTGCAAATTTGACATTTCCTGCGTCGTAAAACAACAAATTGATCGTACGAAAACTAACATACAGATCGATTGTATGATACTGTTACATGTCACAGGAACTCGTAATCGTATGGCAATTTTAACTAAAATTATGGGCGATTTGAGAAAAAAGGATCTTTTCACTTTCTACTAATTTGCAATCTAAAAATTGGGCTCATTTTACAGATATTTTAATTATCAACAACATTCTACTGAAGCCTCTTCACTCACGATAAATGATTTTTTAAGATGAGGTGTAGTAGTAGTTGCGATAGCGTAGAGGTCGAGATAGTGTGCTGCTGCTTTTCTTCTGATTTTTGTGTCGCGGAAGAAAAATCGGACTACGGACGCCGGGATTTGAACCCGGGTCCCAAACGTTCGTAACCAAATGCGCTAACCATTGCGTTGTCATCGTCCGGTGTTAGTTGGTATTAAGTGCCGCCACGAATATATAAAACGAAATGTAAAAATAGTTGCGCTTTTTCGTTTAATTCAAATTTTGTTTACGAAGTAACGGAGGGAAATTGTTTCAAAATCGCTTGTTTTGTTCTAAATATCGTTGAAAAACATATTATGCAAAGATATTTCTACCGTCAAGTCAACTATAAACATTTAACCCTCAACAAGAGGCATAATCGTTCATTCATTTGTTTGTTGCACAAACACAAACAAACAAACAAAAGTGCAATTTCTTTATACTCCTCCATACATGGACATACACTGTGGCTGAATAACATACAATTATTGAGTGGACATCGTTCGTGTGGACGTTGAAGAATTGACATGTCAAAGACAGACATGTCCATACAGACATCGGCAGATTTTACCTTAGCGACAAAGTGCACAATTGTTTGGAACACCATCAGTTTTTCTTGTGACTTACACGTCACACGATAAATTGGCAAATATGTGTCGTCGAGTTTAAAACTGAAACTGCTATATTCGTCCATGTAAACCATTTTGCCGAGTCTCAAAATTGGAGATATTATAGAGATCCTTACTTATTTACAAAAAAGGCCGTGGACGAAAGGCCTAAAAGGTAGCGGATAAACCACATACAATGCCGCGAGAGACGAGGGGGCGTCGAGCCCATCAAAGTGTCGTCGGTCCTTCAATCGTACAGTTTCGTAAAAAAGGCTTACGTGACCTTGGCCACGAGCGATTGCGGAACACGTGCGTGGTGGGTTTAAGAAAACACAAAAGAGATGTGAAAGAAATCGGAGAGTGCCAATCCGGAAATCAGAGAGTGTAAATCTTTTGAATTCACAGAAAAGTCATTGTGTTGTGGAGAGAGTGTGGTCCGCATGAGAGAGAACGTTGAATCCGTTGTGGTGAGAGTTTCAAGTGAACCACTGAATTATTTAGATTATAGCGTGTTATTGTGACTAGTTCATGTTAAGCAACCATCGCCCTTCTGTCTAATCAACATTTGTATAATCCATTCATTGTAAATAAATCATCATAAATATCAGAATATAATTAGAATATATTCCACGATATTACATATATAACGTAATACATTATAACGTCATACTATATAACGTAATACGTTATAACGCAATACTATATGACGTAATACGTCATAACGTAATAGTATATGACGCATTACTACATAGCGTAATACTATATAACGAAATAGGTTAAAACGTTATACTATATAGTGTAATACTATATAACGTAACAATATAAAACGTAATACTATATAACGAAGTCAGATATAAGGTATTTCCATAAAAAGGAACACTATATAACGTAATAGATTATAACGTAATAATATAAAACATAGTACTGTATAACGTTATAGGTTAGCGCGTAATACTGTATAACGTTATAGGTCAGCGCGTAATACTATACAACGTTACATTATAAGGCGTTAACCTTTTCTATTTTCCCACTCTTCTTTTACTTCCTTAATAATCTAGGGTCGTCTACATCGAGGAACATATATATTTTTAGCATTACCCAATTTTATTTATATATTGCTTCGTTTATATTAATATATATGATTAATTGTCCCGATTTAGTTGCAATTGTATTACATTACTACACTCTGAAGTAGCTCCAGTTAAATGACCACAGCTTCCCGTTAGATAATTACAACTAAATCTGTTAAACAAAGTAAGTCACTATATAGCTTAAAAGATACTTTAACTTTAATCTTGTCAGGCTTATCGTATGAAAGACAAGGACAAATAATGTGGTGCTTTTATTTTTACGTTCGCATTGTCGTTCATGCACTCGATTTTATAAAACTAATGCATTCGGATAAAATGTAGATTTACAAAAGTGAGATTGTTCACTGACTATCTTAACTTCAACTGCCCTATATATTATACTGGTTTATTGTTGACTATGGCTGTCTGTTTCGTTTTGCTTTTCGTTTCGATGTTGATCTTCCTTCTCTTCCGGTTCGTTATCGTCGATGGGTAATGGGGCTATTTTGTTGACCCCTCGTTTATATTCTCCGTTCCTCGTTCTCACTGTCACCACTCGAGTGATTCCGTCTGTTCCTGGGTGTAAACTTGCCATTCGACCCATAGACCACTGAAGTGGGTGGGTGTTGTCTTCTTTCAATAGAATGAGCATGCCTTGC
>JACXIW010001309.1:985541-1010230 GCA_014825925.1 Bombus breviceps | reverse complement strand
TACTTTTAGTTTCTTTGCTCTTGTTTATTTTGTCTGCTAGCCTTTTGCGCAGCTCTACGAGTTTGGGACATCCCTTGTATGACGCGGGGTGTCCGTAATTTTTGCAGTTGACGCAGAAAATTTTGTCTTTGGTTACTGCGTCTTCTTTTTTAATTTTGCACTCGCCTGGTCCGTGCGGCTCAGTGCATTTTACACAGCGATAATTTAAGTTACAGTTTTGCGCTGCGTGACCTATTCGTTGGCATTTATGGCATTGAATAGTGTCGTTTTTTCTTATTTTTTCCCACGATATTTTGAGGTGATTTAATCGCTTTATTTTTAGGAGGTTTCCAATGTTGCTATGGGGCGATACTTGCACTATGTAGATTGGGAGTAATATGTTGTTCTCCCTTGATTCCTTGTCGAGAACCGCGACACTTTTGTGAAGTGTATATCGTCTATTTGTAGCGCTTGTAGGTCCTCTAGTATCTCTGACACTGTAAAGCTATTTCCTAATCCTTTTAGCAAGTATGTGTGGTGTTTTTGGGCTTTGGGTGTGTAAGTGTAGAAAGCTGTGTTTGCTGTGATCAGAATTTCTTTCGCTTTGTTGAAGTCATATATGTTTTGCAGGAATAGTATGTGCATACCTGCGTGTATTCTTTTGATATGGAAATTTTTAATGTTTAGTGAATTTTTCATGAGCGCTATTGTGTTTTTTGGGTCCTGCAGGGTTATGTTGATTGGTGGTGGCCTGTCACTCTTTATCGATGCGGGGGCGTCCGCGTGTTCCTCTACGGGGTGGTCAGTAGGCTGCTTGGTTATTTCTTGGCCTTTCTGTGGCGTTGCAGGTGAGGGTGGGCCTTTCGGGTTATTTGATGGCATATGCCGCGCTTGTGACGGTGATTGCTTTGATGTCTTGGTGGGTGTATGATTTCCCGTTTTACCTCGTAGTATTTCATTCTTTCTTTTTATTGATTCTAAATTTGCATTTGATGTTGTATCCTCTTTTGTTGTTCCGGGTTGAGGTTGTGCTTTGCTGGATTCCTGATATTGTAATACTTCGAATCTATTTTTGGTTGGGATGGCTAGGCATGAAGTTGTTTTTGTATGCTTCATGATTTCGAATTTTTCGGCCTTCTCTTCTTGGGCGGAATGCTTTTCTTCGTATGTATTTACTTGGGTGATCTCTGACCCTTTCGTTCTAGTCACTAGAATTGGTTGCGGGTTGAGTTTCCTCGACTTTTGTGAAGAAAGTTTTAAGAAGCTGTTGTCTTTTGTCGGTGCTTGTTGAATTATTTTCCTTTTAGTGGGCTTTTTTGTTGAGACTATGGCGGGTTCCGCTTCCTTGCTTTCGGCTTCATTATCGTTGTTTCCTATTTTGTTATTTACTATTTTTTAGTTATGATGATATTGCACTTGCACTATTTTTTCTTTTTTTTCACTTTTTTTTTTTTTTTTTAACCACTTTCTTTTCTTCCTGTCCCTGTAAGTCTGTAGAGATTGCCGCGCTCACTGATGGGTCCTGTGCCTGGTATACCTCTAGGGCCGGGAGGTCCGTCCTGTTCGGAGGTTTACGGTCAACTGACGAGAACGAGTGCACTCAACGTGGTATGAGAGTTGGCTGAAATAGGTAGTTTTGTTATTTCCTCTTAATTTTCAAGAAAAAAAGAATATTAAAATGTATTACAGATGTATGTAAAAATGAGAATGATATAACGTATGGTAATAGTCACGTAATACTAAAACATTTCTTTTTCTCGATGCTTTTATTATAGATTATTAAAAATAGATTACTAAGGAAAGCAAAAAAAAAAAAAATTGGAAAAATAAAAAAACCAATACCACACGGTGTTCCTAAGCGGTCAACCATCTAAGTCTTATCCGTGCCCAGCGTTGTTTAATTTTCGTGATCAGACGAGAACGAGTGCTTTTTTAATTTTAATTATAACGTTTATTGCCCAAAGAAATACATATTTTGTATGTAAGGCCAAAATTCTTACTGTATCGAATGCTTTTTCAAAGCAGGCAGCTACTCGTCGCTTTGCATTGAGAGCCCATCGGATATCTGACGTTAGTTTATTTATTGCGTGCAGTGTGGAATGTTTGTGTCGGAAGGCGATTTGATTTTCTGGGATTACGTTTCGTTTGTGCAAAAGGAGATTAGAAGGTAGTTTCTGACTATTTCGTATACTTCGCTTATGTTGGGTAGGAGGCTCATAGATCGCAAGTTTGATTTTGTCTTTGTTTACCGCGCCTTCTTTTTTGATTTTGCACTCGCCTGGTCAGTGCGACTCAATGCATTTATGCATCGATAATTAAGGTTACAGTTTTGTGAGATATGATATAACAGTTGGCATTTGTGGCATTGCGTTATGTAATTTTTCTAATTTTTCCCCATTTTACCCTAAAATAATTCAGACGGCTAATTTTTGGTAAGTTATTAATATTGCTTTGAGTGTGTACTTGGACTATGTAGATTGGGAGAAATACGTTGTTATCTATTGATTTTTTGTTGAGATGCGTGAAACTTTTTTTAATTGGACGTCGGACATCTGTAATGCTTGCAACTCTACGAGTATTTCTATCTCAGAGATTTATTATGTACATATGTATATATAGAAATATACGTAGGTACTGAATTAAACTATAAATAAACATATTATAATGAGTGGACTTGTAGAAAAACTACTTTCTCCTCGATTTCAATAGGTTTTGAATATATTGTAGTGTTCAACATACTGAATAATTTTTTCCTATGTATATAACCGGCGATCAGCCTTATTATCTGAGATATTCGCAAATAAGTACTATAGTTGTGTGTCTGAGGCAGTGTATGGGCCGGTATTGGTTGTCCAAATCCACCACAAATCTATCTCTTACCTTCTGTTTATAGCATATATAAACGAGAATTGGGCTAACCTAATGTCCCGTGCACAACTGCATAGGTTGTAAGAAATGCCTATTGTAAACCAATTAAATGTAAATCTTATCAATGTATTGCGTTTGGGTTAGTCTTTTTAATAGCTTGATTGAAATAAAAACAAGTCAATTATACAAATACCGAACGAATTGATAATTGATATTATTCTTCGAAATAGAACAATTATTATTTTATGCCGATCATTTCGCTTGTAACCTACGAGTGCACTCTATGCAAGCACATTGGAATGAAGCTTTTGATAATTAAATTATAATTTTTCTTAAAGGTATAATGCATATAGTTTAATTTTAATAACTTAGTTTAATAATTAATAATATAATTGAGTGTAATATAATTTAAAGCACGGTACGACACATAGTCCCACGTCATGATTTTCACACTCATAGCGCGATGGTGTTTTTCAACTTGCTCTTCGTTTTCTACTTTGAAGCGACATTTTGAGGTTGAAGATTCTAAAAAATTATAAGGATATGAGTCAGCATGTTAAAAAGAGCATCCAATTATGGCATATTTATTTTAACGGAATGCAACAATCGATATCTGATACTGGCATATCAAAATCAAAGACTATATATTCTGCCTGTATATTGTTAACACTGTTATAAAACATTCCGAGAACAATAAAAGTTTGGAAGCAAGACAAATGAAGAAGATCATTTAGTTCAAACGGTGAGCGAATGAGTCAATAGAACGAGCAACTATAGTGGCGTATCGTAATAGAAGATAACATTCGCGAAAGCCACTACAGTGACCCATCGTGCCTAAGAAATTAAACGAGAATTCCCCTATATTCTACGTTGTACTTTAGGACAGCTAATCTCATAATACATAGAATGACACATGGAATCGTCTATACATAGAGGCGTCCTTGACTCACTAAAAAACCGACTATCGTTGGCTCGTCCCGCGCCTCGCGGGTCTGTATCGCATTGTCTACATGTATATAACTTAGGAATAGAATTTTATATGTGAAAACTGTACGATACATTGCGTTTATAGCATTGGAAACACGACACTTTTAAAAGAGTAGAGTTCTAGAATACTCGGAATGATTTCCTTTCTCATCGAGTGCCAGTACGATATGGGTATCTAACGCGATACATACATAGGTTGTTCGATTTTAACTTAAAAATACGAATTACTAGTAAACTGCTTGCCGTGTAAGAAAATTAGAGAGATTGTACTTTACAATGTAATTCATCGAATTTAATGCCGAATAATTGGTTCGCGTTATTGACCGGAACATCTTAATTTCTTCAAACATTTCAGTTCCATCGAAATCTGCTTCCAAATGTAAGTGAAGATCTTGACAACACTTTAATAAATATTCATCATCTAAATTTCCAATCTCATTCATGTATAGAGAACCAAAAATATTTTGGTGATTTGCATATAATTCGAATCTACTTTTAAAGGATACTAACGCAGTATCTGTTATTTTTAAAAAGTAATTGTTTCGAGCGTTCGCGGAGAGACGCAGCATTAGCTTCGTCTGTTTTCGGCACGGTCGATCGATGCTTAAAGGGTGTCGTAACCATGGTGGTGCGTTGAGTTTTTGGATCTCGTAAGTGGAGAGTGGCACTCACTTGCCGCGGCTGGTCTTTTTATTGCGAAAGCCAGCGGTATCGATGTGTGACGGCACTCGACAGCAAACTTTCCAACAGTTTCTGTCCCGTGGCTTGCTGCACAAAAGCCCTACACGTGCGGACAGGTGATTGCCAGATGCCGATACATCATTCTCGAATATTCACAGCTAGCCTAAGGACCCGCTATAAACCTTAGGACTTATTTTAGCTAAGGTCTTCCAAAGTGACAAACAGACTTTGTTTAATCAATCTCCAAGTCGACTACCTACCACGGGAACACACAAGAAATCTGCTTTCTCTCACATACGACGCTCACCGATAACCACTTCCTCTCAAGGGCAGTTAGCATCATTTTCCAACGACCAATCCAGCAATTAACCAATGAACAACGACGTACACCTCCCTCACTATCCGAACCAAAGCTTTCCTCAACGAATCCGATGACCTCGCATTCATTAGACACATCCCATCACAGTTTTCCTTTGCAGCATCATCGTGACAGAAAGTCAGTCTAAAGTCAACCTTCTAAAATCAATCTCCTACATACAGTCTTGTACGTCGCATCCTCGCATAGAGTCGTTATAATCGCACGTTTCGAGCCATCGACTATCTAGTCTTCGGCATCTCGGCGATCATCGCAAACTCCCGTTGCATCTAAACGAACCGATCCGCAGCCGAGCGCTTAACCACGAATTGAGCGCCCAGTATCGCGAGTTCTGTATATCAATGTACACCAGAATAAATCACGAAATAAATAATTATTGTCGAATATATCTGAATGTTTCTTTCACACCTATCGCGACCTAATCACCTCAAATTGGTGACTCCGACGTGATCTTCAGCGAAAGAGGTGAGACTTGTGAGACTTCAACACCGCGAAGTTCAGACAGTTCAAAATGACTTAAACCACTCAACGGCCTCTTAAAAGGCGCGAAAAAGGGCAACGCGCTCATCGAATGGTCGGAACAATCGGAAAACAGCTTTCGCGAATCGCAACGTGCTCTCGCGGATGCCACGATGCTGGCGCATCCGATACCTGGTGCGCCTATCAGCCTCACGGTAGATGCGTCCGACTACGCAATAGGCGCAGTTTTGCGCGAACAACGAATTGCAACCGCTTGGTTTCGCAACGAAATTCTTAAATCCCGTTCAGCAAAAATATAGCGCGTACGATCGCGAACTACTCGCAATATACGCCGCAGTTAAACAGTTCCGACATGCTCTAGAAGGCAGAAACTTCACAATATATACCGACCACAAACCTCTTACTTACGCTTTCAAACAAAAACTGGAGAAATGTTCGCCGCGACAATTTCGACATTTAGACTACATCGAACAATTTACCACAGACATACGATACATAAAGGGGCTAAGCAACAACGTAGCCGACACATTGTCACGCATCGAAGCGATAGGGAAGTCTGTGGATCACCAAACTCTCGCCGCCACGTAAGTAAACGATAACGAATTCAGCGACATCGTCAACTCCGGTACAACCGCGTTACGATTAAAGAAAATACGTTTTCCTGATCACGACGTAGAAATATATTGCGACGTATCAGGCGACATTATAAGACCGTACGTACCGAAATCCTTGCGGCGCGACGTATTTAATTCGCTCCACGGACTTTCCCACCCAGGGATACGTGCCACCCAAAAACTGGTAACGTCGCCTTTCGTTTGGCCGTCCGTAAATAAAGATTACCGAACTTGGGCACAACAATGTATACCGTGCTAGCGATGCAAGGTCACCAGACACGTATCCTCACCCACTGGAACGTTTGAAAATTTAGCAGGACGGTTCGAACATATACACATAGACATCATTGTGATGCATTACTCTCAGGGCTACCGATACTGCTTAACGTGCATCGACCGTTTCTTGCGTTGGCCCGAAGCCATTCCCATCGTCGATATGGAAGCGACAATCGTTGCCTCGGCCCTCCTCTCTACATGGATAGCTCGTTTCGGCGTACCTTCAAAAATAACGACCGATCAAGGATGCCAATTCGAATCAAACCTATTTAATGAACTATGCCGGTTGCTCGGCATTAAGCACCTACGCACGACAGCCTATCACCCCGCGTCCAACGGGATGGTAGAGCGTCTACACAGACAACTTAAAGCAGCAATAAAATGTCACAATACGAGCGACTGGATAGAAATTCTACCAATCGTTTTATTAGGCATAAGAACCGCTATCAAAGAAGACCTGAACGCAACGGCTGCCGAAATGATCTACGGTACGGGAATACGATTGCCGACAGAATTCTTCGTACCAACTAAGCTACAGCCTAATTCGGAATTCGTGAACCGTTTAAAAGAGCGAATAGGGAAAATCAGGCCTCACCCGATTACGCGACACGGCGAGAAGAAAACCTTCGTGTTCCGCGAGCTCGAAACTTCGCCATACGTATTCGTACGTTATGACGCGAGCGGAGGCCCTCTACAACCACCCTACGACGGACCTTACCAGGTTATAGAGCATGAAAAAAAGACCTTCACCATCAAAATAAATAACAAAAATGTAATAGTCTCCATAGATAGGCTGAAACCCGCTTTTATTGTATCCGACGACATTGAACAACAGCAACTAGAAAATAGCGCAGAAACCCGCGACCTGTTTATACCACTTAAGACCACAACCACGCAAAACGTCGAACCGGCACAACCACTCTATCATAAGGGGTTTAAGTTTAAAATTATATAGGTAATATCATGCTGTGAATATATTATTTATTATATTTTCTGATATTTAAGATTTATTTAAAATGAATGGATTGTACAGATGTTGATTTGACAGAAGAACGATGGTTGTTTAAACATGAACTAAATACAAAAATCGTATTGTACCTCAAACCACTTTCGCAACTCAACAACGCTAACAACGCAACTATCTCTCGACATCGCAATTCGCACTCCATGATTCCTCGATTGAAACTGTGGCGGTTCGGTGACAACAGGACGCCAACAAGTCGAGTACATCAACACCTCGTAAACACCTCCCGGGCGATCCAGGTACCAACCGTCAACACCAGAGGGCCACTACGACGACAACGAGTCTGTCTGTCCTTCTAGCGCTCAAATATACGGCATCATGATACAAATACCGCACCTTGCGAGACTCCCTCTGCGTCTAAGGCAGGGACTACCGGACATAGCCTTACTGACGAGTCCGCTGGTAGTCCCGGGACGAAACGCGAATTCTCTTTTCAACTAGCGGCGGCGGCCACTGGCTAACAACGATGGAGCGGCAACACGAAAACATATAATATGAGGCATCGCACATCTTATACCCCCACAAATGTAAAGAGACGCTCACAGGTCTGTCAGGCGGTCGCCATCTTGGTATGATGGCCTCATTATTCAGGGCAGGGTTATAGAATCATCATTAGCCTGGTGCCGATGTACGAACTGGTGGTGTCACCTGTACGTACAAGTAACGATACGTAGCTGAGATGAGTATATTGAACGTGTCGTGCCATCTGGGGTGTTACGCCACGAGGCTTGCCATAGGCCGTATTCTTAACCGTCGCTCGTGGTACTACAATGTCGCAGACGGACCGTCTCGTCTGCCCGACAAATATACATTGTAGCGGCAAGCGTATAGGTCATTAAACAGAGCGAGTTCCAGAAACGTCGATTCGTGACCGTTAGTTTACCTCGCGTAAAGAATGTGGCGTGATCCGATCGTAGTGGGGGTCGTCTTCTAGAAGAGACAAAAAAGATCGAAGGGCGATCACAACCTTTAGAGAAGTCAAACTGTCAACACCCTAAGCATACGTCGCGCATTACATATTATAATCTTGGCTATCAACCAAAATTCAATCATTCTATATACATTTATATCTCTCTAGTTAATAAGTTGTTGGAATAAAGACTAATTTATTTGTGTTAGATCAGTACAAACTCATTGAACTACCCTTATTATCATAATAGAAATAAGGGGATCGATCAGTTCGTGGCGTCGATTATTTAATCGTAACGGGAACTTACAACTCTCGTTGACGTGCTATCTCGCGATCGCGTCTCTCCGCGAACGGTCGAAACATGGGAACTATTACAAGTCATGACAGTTAGGTATTCGAGCACCAAGTGACACCTACGGAGCTGAGCGCGTACTACGGCGTAGCGAGAGCCATATGATAAGCCGCAGCGTTAAGGGTACTTATTCTCATCACTATTGTCTAACGCCCTTTTAGTTTAAAATTGGGAGAGTGGGCCCTTTCCAATTATAAGGGTTAATAGCATGGAATAAGCCGGATTGGGAGGAATTTACGAAGCGAAAGTTCCCGACAAAAAGGCGATTTACCGTATTGTTCTCGATACGCCATGTTGTTGTACAGGTCGGTATGTCCCCAGGCGCGGTACTCGAGGTCTAACCCCACATTACGAGGTCGCCACATTACGAACCACCTTTTTGTTGACAAAAATAGAGTCTGCTCGAAGTAAGATCCACCGCTGTTGACCTGTTACTTTGGAGATGTTTTTTGGGGATTTCCGAAATTTTCTCGGGATTCTAATTTATTTTATATAGTGTCGTACAGTGGCAGCTATCTACTTGCCAATTCGCGTTACAGGAAAAAACTTGGGAGCATGGGAAATTACTTTGAACTCCGAGACGGTTGGCCTGATATAGTCGGATGCCCGAAAGTTCCATTATAATATTTCAGAATTAACCATAATAGGATTTGGAAATATTGCGCTATAACGGTTTGTGAACAACATAAAGGAATAACGATGATGTGTAGGTCAAGGTGGGTGTAGGTCGTAAGACAAAGGATAGGGTAGAGAAATATGACAAGGTGTATTTATGAACAAATTATTTATTATAAATTATTATAATGTATACAGGCCAGTCGTCTTATAGCGGCAATAGTTAGAGATAAATTATTAATTTTAGCTTTTTATCGTAGTTAATATTATGTTGGTTATGGCCATGGTAAAGGCGAATCAGGATAGTCCTGGCCGAGGTCGGTAGTCTGGACCTATAACAAATAATATCAACATTAATATAGCAAATAAATATCGTAAATATCGACATCATTTGTAAGGGGCTGCTGCCTTTTGAGCACAGTGAATTTATGTTGAAGAGTTTTTGGATACTAGGTTGAAATTAAATAATAGTTTTGTTACTTACGTTATAGATTTACCCGTTAATTTTAAGGAGATGTAATTGTTCAGGAGACGTTAATTCACTGGATATGTCGGCCTAAAACAGGATGTCTAAATTTTAGATTGCATATTGTACTGATAGGAAGTATTTTATCGCTGCAATTATGAGATTCGATTAAATATAGCATAGTATCGAGTCACTACAAGAAAGGAAGTCAATCGTGAAAAATGGCAGTAATTGTATAATAATAAAGGACAAGCCAAATATAGCAAAATGAAATTTGAAAGACCTTAGTTTATAGGACTTGTTGACAATCAATGTCACACGGTCGATGCAATGTTTGAGTGGGCTGTGTTTAGATACACAACATAATTTATGAAATAAACAATACTTATATTTGATTTAAGAAATGATAGCTCATTTGCGAGCAGCATTTATCAGACAGTGGCTGAAATTCAGTTGATAATTTGAATTTAATAATTAAATGACTAACGAATGAGTTTATAGTCTATAAAGCACGAATGGAACAGATGATAACACTCTATAGAGCGTTCGTGCTTGGCGGGTGTATTTTGTTTTGTTTACCTAGTGGATGGGTGGTCTGCTGCGATGACTTTAAATTTGTAGATGTAAATAATGTGATTGATTGATATTATTATAGGGAGTGGGTGATCGCTGCTTGCACCTTGAGAGTTGTATAGCACTGGTAGAGTTAATCGAGTGGAAACAGTGGCTAACTACTGATAAACTGCGTAAAACTGCACCTGTACTTGCACATAAATTCAACCAATGTTGTCAGTTAGAATCACGTGGCAGTCTAAGGTATATATATGTCGGAGATGAAAGGAAAACCGAAGTCTTTTCTTTGCGATTTTGGGAAAAGTCCTCTACTACTTTAGCCTGGATTCTATCATGGCTGTAATTAAACAATTGTAGTCATCCAGTCCGATTGTAATTGTTCGAGATTTGTGATAGCGAGATTGGGCTCGAGGTGACAAGTGGTCGCCGAACGTAGCCACGGTCACGGGATGGACGTTTTGCCTGACGGAGGTGTGGAATGGTTGTATGGTTCTCCCTAGAAGTGTGGTTGTAGCGGCATACGGCCTCAAGAACGGGCCTAGCCACGTATGATTTTGCCTCGGAGGTGTCAATATATTGGGACACACGTTGTATTAATAACCAAACTCCAGGCAGAGGTTACCTAGCAAGGGCGCTTGGAACTTTCCCGACGCTTCTATCGAGCATAAGAAAACAAAGGCAATCGTACAGCGAGGAAGATTTGCATCGATCCGCATTCGTGTGATCGCCTTGGAAAGTGATACATCGAGCAGTTATATCGAGCGTCTAAAAAATAACGTATTTTGTCCCTAGAAGCATTTTTACTTAGTAAAGAGTTACCCGTTGACCGTGAATTCGTTTGAACTCAGTAAACATTGTTAATAGCGTTCACTAAATTTATTGTTCGTAATCTTATTATTCGTTAATTTTAATATTCGTAGACTTAATATTAGTTAAACTTAGTATTTGTTAAATTTAATATTCGGTAGACCCATTGTTCGATAATCTTAGTATAAGTCCTGTATATACGTTAAATTTAATTTCTGCTTGCAAATGATGGATAATTCAAACGAAGAATCATTACGCGCCACAAATTCAAATGCTCACCCGACATATATTATATCACTGCTTTCCTTGATAAAACACGCATTATGTTAAGAAAATGAATGATACTCGCGAGCGTGACATGGTTTATACTTGCGCATCTTGCTCGACCACATTGCGATTTTGGCATTTTATTTCCTTCGAGTTGCGAATGTAACAACGATCTTATTGTCTACGATCTTAGATCTATCTTGCGAAATATCGAATCTATTGCGCACTTGTTGGTTTCGAGTGACGCGCATGGTAATATAGTTCGCGTCTTCATGGCCAGGCGTAGCCATCTTACGGACCGAGTAACCGACGATTGAGATAGAGTCGGCTCGGTGTAAGTTCTACAATAATAGATAAATGCTGTATGCAATTAGAGAAATGTATAGGTTGGGTAAGAGCTAGACTTATAGCTGTTCGAGGGCCCATCGGCACAGCAGGAAGGAGAAGAAGATTCCCGCGGTGGACGGCGACCCACCGTGACGAGGACTTCATGGTGGCGGCCGCTATGGCCGTCGCTTGGTCGGAAAAACCCCCGACCAACAAAGACGCAGAAGCTGACGATCCGGCCGAGGCGCGACGTGCACGCGATCTGCGACTCATGCATGCCGTGGTCTGGAGCCCCGCGACGCGCTGGCGCGGTGTACTGGTGGTCCAAGGAGATCGCTCGTTTCCGCGAGGCGTGCATCCGTGCTCGGCGCAAGTACACCAGATTCTGCCGTAGGCGGCGGGTGAACGAAGCCACGGTGGCTCGTCTGTACGGGGCCTGTCGCGAAGCGCGGAGGCTACTGCAGCGAGCCATCAAGGAGGCGAAGAAGCGGTCTTGGGACCACTTCTGGCCAGCCTCGACTCAGAACCCTGGGGGCGCCCTTACAAGATGGTGTTGAATAAACTCCGTCCATGGGCACCTCCCGCAACGGAGAGCATGAACCCTCGGTTCCTGGAGGAGGTTGTCTGCACCCTGTTCCCGGGAGCGGCGAACGAGGAAGATGGCAGTTTTACCGAAGAGAAGAAGCAGGAAGCTCAATCGCCGGAGGAAGAGCCACGTGACACCGCGGGAAGTTGGAGCCCGGAATCGAGGGTCACCGGAGAAGAATTGGCCGAGGCTGTCGGGAAGATCGGAGCACGGAGAGCTCCGGGTCCCGACGGAGACCCATCCCGCCTATGGAAGGACGTCGCCGGGGTCTTGGCCCCGAGACTAATGAGTCGGTTCGACGAATGCCTGTCTCGGGGCGAATTACCCGTTTCGTGGAAGGAAGGACGGATGGTTCTGCTGCTGAAGCCGGGACGCTCTCCGGACTCGCCTTCCACCTTTCGACCGGTATGCCTTTTGGACGAGGCTGGCAAGCTGCTGGAGAGAGTGGTGGCTGCCCGCCTCCAGTTGCACTTGTCCTGGGATGTTCCTGGACTGCACGACGGACAATTCGGTTTCGGGAGGGGGCCGTCTACGGCCTACGCTGTCGCTCGTGTCCGCTCCCATGTTGAGAGGACCGAGCGGCGTGGTTACGTGGCGTAGGCAGTGTCGCTGTACGTGGTCAACGCCTTCAACAGCATCCCCTGGGGCAGGATATGCCGGGCCCTCGAGTTTCATCGGGTACCCGCGTACAGCGGGGTGTGGTCCGGGCGTTCCTCCGGGACCGGAGCATCCTCTATACTATCCGAGGCGGAGGGATGACTGGGAGGGCGGTGTACCACGGGGTCCCGCATGGTTCGGTATTGAGTCCATTGTTGTGGAACATCGCATACGACGCTGTGCTTCGCACGCCGATGCTTCCGAACAGAGCCTGACTGTTCTCTTAAAATTTTACTGTGCTGCTCGTTCGTGTATCCACAGTACTAACAGTAGGGAGAATTTAAATCTTAGGACCGAATAGGCCAAAGCACAGATTCTCCTCAACCGACTACCTGTTTCCAAAACAGCTGGTCAAGTATTCTCGTACCGGCGTTGGTAGAATGTGATGGCGCACCATCCTGCACGAACTATCTCTTAATGCGTATGGATTTTCGTGTGTCCGGAAATATTCATTACGTATATTTGTTATTCCACATTTACGAAATATTGTCCCATCAGTAAATGGTATCTGCACGGGGAAATTGAAATTGCGTTGGACTACATAATTAACAATTCATTGATCGTTGAAAAGGTTATTGTTATTAAAAGCTGAAAAATTGCCAAAAGATAATAGAATAAAATACACAAAAGAATTCAGGGAATAACCGATATACACAGTAAAGTATTATATAAATTTTGAGTTTTTTTAGCAAATGGTAATTTTTTATTTTACACGACTAGTATATACGTCAACCGCACTGAAATAAAGTTTTGGATTGATGTGTATACATGTCGAACGCAGTTAGTTTCTGAAGTAGTTACCATGAAATTCAACTTATTGAGATAAACATCTCTTAAAAAAATATTTAATATTATATGTAGTAATAAATATTTGATATAAAAGAGGTTTAGTCTTTCTTTAAGGGCATACTGTTTGCACACGGTAAGACTGTTACGATTGGAAATCATTTGATCAGATTGTACGTTCACGAAGCAACAAAAGTTAATTCGGATAAATTAATCAATGCTGAAGATGAAAAAGCCTTTCAGCAGTAAGTTTAAAAAAGTCAATAGTATTAATTATTACAAATAAAAGAGAAGTAAATAGGTCTTTATTACGTATATTCTTAATTTAATTTTTGATAATGATAGATTTAATAATATCATATATTATCATAGGAAATATATTGTCATTTTGTGAAAGGAATCAGCGAATCAAAATATATGCCAATAAAAGATTGGCAACAATTGACGAAGTTACTGGATGAAGCTCTGGTTAATTATAACGAACTGGTAGTAACAATTTATATTTAAAATATAAATTATATGTTGGGTTAGCATTGGAATTTTGGGCATTTGACGAATATTCACTTGAATTGACCATCGTTATTGGTACAGATGTGATGATTACAAGAGGTTACAAGTAATAGCAGCAATCGGACAAACGAGATGTCGATGACAATGAATTTAGGTTCGATAACGAATCCACTCCTAACGGGATGACGAATGCGATGTGATACACGATCCTGGTGTGACTCAACGTACAAGTAGTACTTCTCTCAATAAACTCTCCTGCAGTCGAAATGGAACTGCTCTTATATAATCCTCTCCCCACCTCACAGGACAATCTTTATCTTTAAGGAGAGCTATATAATTATCCCATACCTCTGTTAGGTACACGTCCCTCCCGTGGCCGTGGCTACGTTCAGTGACCCGTTATGTCACTTCGACCCCAAGGCCACCGTCATAAACCTTGTGCACCCATAATCGGATTAGAGCATTCCAACTATTTCTTAGTTTTATTACTTAAGTGTAGCTGTAGTAAAAGTCTGGACTAGGGGTATGTTAAGAAATGGTAAGCTGGTGTGATCGCTAATTACTACAAGCCAAGTTGGTACGACTTCTAGAGATGCTCTTTTGTCCTAGAAGTCGACCACGTTTTAATTGACTGAGTGTATCCTGTGTGGTAAGACGTGTTGTACGAGAGGGAGAAATATACCAAGTATAAATCGAATCTGTGTCAATCGATTAATTATCAACCCCAAACCTACATTAATTAACAATATAGTATTGTGTTATTACGTATAACGTTATATAGTATTACATTCTAACGTATAACGTTATGCAGTATTAGGTTATAACCTACTACGATATGTAGATTAATGTTATAGCGTATCACGTTATACAGTATTACGTTATATAGTATTACAGTATACCGTGTAACATTATATAGAAATACGTTATAACGCATTAGATTATATAGTGTTACAGTATGACGTATAACGTAATATAGCATTACCGTATAACGTATAACGTTATATAGTATTTCGTTCTAACGTATAACGATAAGGAGTATTACGTTATAACGAATGACGTTATATAGTATTATAGTATAACGCATTACGTTATATAGTATTATATTAGATTATAACGTATAACGATATAGAGTGTTACGTTATATCGTGTAATGTTATACAGTATTACGTTATACCGTATTACGTTATGTAGTATTACGATATAATGGCGAAATTAATTTTATTGCGGAAAAACGGTCGTCCGCTAGACTCGCCACCCGCGTGCAGGCCGGTATGCCTACTCGACGAGATGGGCAAGCTATTTGAGAGAGTGATTGCAGCCCGTCTGGAGGCCCATATGTCGGAGCGGGTGCCCGAATGGCACGATAGCCAGTATGGATTTCGCCGAGGCCGCTCGACAGTGGTTGCGGTAAGACGGGTGAGATCCATAGCGGAGGACATGGTTTTCCGGGAAGGGATGGCGTTAGCGGTCTCCTTGGACGTCACGAACGCCTTCAACGCCATTCCCTGGGCCAGGATAGTGGAGACCCTGCGATACTTCGAAGTACCGATGTATCTCGTCGGGGTCATCCGGGCGTACCTCAGCGATAGGTGGATCACCTACTCCGGCAAGAACGGGGAAGAAAGAAGACCGGTCGAGCGCGGCGTTCACGAGCTACGACTCCGTTCTTCGTTGTCATATGCCTCCGGGCACAGGCATGGTGTACTACGTTGGTCCTGACCGAGGGATGTTGCTGGGACAAGACCGTGAACCTCGCGCAAGTCGCCGTGGCGTGCGCAGTACGCGCCATCGAGAGGCTCGGCTTGAGCGTGTCGCCGGCCAAATCCGAGGCCCTGTGGTTCTTCGGCCGCCCCCCGAAGAGGAATCCCTCCCCCTGGACTGTCCGTGACCGTCAACGGAGAAGAGATCCCGGTGAGACACCAGACGAGATACCTGGGTCTCACCATAGACAGTCGATGGTCATTCGGGCCGCATTTCCGGCTTCTGGTCCCGAGGGCGGCCAACGCTTTATGCGGCTTACTAGCGAACATCGGCGGAGCAGGTTTGGGAGTTCGCCGACTGTACGAGGGAGTCGTCCGGTCCTGAGTCCTCTACGGGGCTCCCGTATGGGCCGGAAATCTGATGGCGAGCCGCCATAGCCTAATCCTGCTAAGATGGCTGCAGAGGAAGACCGCTATACGCATAGCGAGGGGATGGAGGACGTTATCTTACGCGGCAACGACCGTGCTGGCGGCGTCCGCTCCGTTCGAGCTGCGGGCCCTTGAGCTCCGATGGGTGTACGACCACCTGAGGGCCCTGCGCCTGCGCGTACGATGACGACGCCGCCGCCGACCGACAGCCAGTCAGCCACGAACGTTCGGGAGGAGGTGAAGCTGGAGACGTGGGAGCGGTGGCGCTCTCAAGTGATCTCGGAAGACGCTGTGCGGCCGCACAGGGCCGTTCGCGCCGTGCACCCCGACTGGGAAGCCTGGAGAGACCGAGGCGGGGTCCCGCTAACCTTCAGGATGACGCAGGTGCTCACCGGCCACGAAGTTTTCGGCGAGTATCTGCTAAGGATTCGGCGGGAGATTACCTCCATCTGACACCATTGCCAGGAAGAGGAGGACACGGCTCAACACACCTTGGAGTTTTTGCCCGGCGTGGGCGGTACCGCGACGCGTCCTGCAGCTCGACATCGGCGAGAGTTTGGCCCCTGAAGCGGTCGTCGAGGGCACGCTAAGAGGGCCCCAGGAGTTCAACGCCATCCGCTCCTACTGCGAGCTAGTGATACTGGTGAAGGAGTGGGCAGAAGGAAACAGCGTGAGAACGCGCGATCCAGCGATGACGACACTATGGAGGAATACCGCACGCGGTTGGGTCACGGCGGCACCACCCCGCCGCCGCGTAGGGCGCGCGTCAGACCAGGCAACGCGGCGTTAGGGAGTGTGGTCCCCCCTAGCGGCCTAACTCGGGAAGCCTTCCTTCAACACTCGACCGGGAGATAGACGACGAGGGGCACCCCCGGCAGATACCGCAAGAGAACCCAGATGCACCTTTTCGAAACGTCGCGACGACCACCGTGGGGTTTTAGTCGGTAAGAGTCCGACACTACTCGGCTGCAGCTGCCTCGGCAGCAGTAGCAGAGTGTCCATGAGGATTTCGCCACGTAAAAAAAAAAAAAGAAGTATTACGATATAGCGGATAACGCTATATAATATTACGTTATAACGTATAATGTTATTTAGTATTACAGTATAACGTATTACATTATATAGTACAATACTATATATTATAACGTATAACGATATAGACTATTACGTTATAGCGCATGTCGTAATATAGTATTACGTAATAACGTCTAACGTTATATAGTATTAGGTTATAACGTAGTACGATATGTAGTATTACAGTACAACGCATAACGTCATATAGTATTGCGTTATAACGTATAACGGTGTAGCACGAGGCGGGTACGGGTTCTCAGGGCGTAGGACCACGCCCTGGGAAACGCCGATGAATCTGATGTTCTCCCATAGCCTGGTGGTGGCTGGTCGGCGCCTTCGACACACCCCTGTTTGCTGATCCGGTGCGGAGAACTTCAGAGATGTTGGTGGGCCCGTATCTGCCAAGACCACTCACCTCACCTTCTTGTGGGTCGCCCAGTCACCCTAGACCGGCCATGACCGGAGAAGGGTGCGCAAGAGTGAGTGACACCAGACTGAAAACCCTTGATGACGACCTCGGCGCTATTCCTTCTAAAATCATTATGGAGAACAAAACGAATATGATAATCGTTTACGGTGCAGGGGAGGGATACCCCAGTAGCGGCACAGTTCTGGGTAGTCACGTGGGCCGCGCAGCGTCGTCAGCTCACGACCACGGCCATTCGGGTGTGGACCGCCAGTCCCGCGGATTGGTTTCAGCGCCTGGCGTGGCGAAGGGGAGATTAAGATCCGCGGACAGGCAAGATAGCGCATTCCTCGCTCCTGCCACGGTCACGGACGTTGGACCATCATCCCTCGAAGGATTTTGGAGGACCCGCACTCGGTCTGATGACGAGAAGTCGATAGCCTCGCTGAAGTCCAACATTTCGGTAGCATCTCGACAGTCCAGGGGCAAGAAGCGCAAGATGACTTGCTCTACCCTGGACATGCCCGTCGACCTCGTGCACGATTTAAGGACGGCGACGGTAGCTGATATCAATGCGGAGATGATCAGGCAGATCGAAATAATTGTTAAGGTGGCGATTCCATCGTCCAACTTTGAGGGAATTTATATCAAGGCCCTTAAGGAGGCGGCATTCTCTCTTGCTGCTGGGACGATGGAATGCACCAGGAGGATTGTAACTGCCTGCAGCACCCGATCCCTGGTACCCGTCCAAACGAGGCCGTCGGTGCTCGAAAAGGAAAATGAGGGCTTTCGAAAAGAACTAGCGGCAATGACGATGAGCGAGTCTTGAGTGTGTTCTTGGTGTGGTGTCTCGGCTTATGAGTTGGGGCGTCCTCCGAGAAGCGGACAGAATGATGGCAACGAGCGCCTCGCTGCCCTTGAGAAGAAGGTCCAAGAACGGGGACCCTCTATCATAAGGGTCATTGAAGATAGCCTCAGGGGTGGCTCGTCCACCCCTGAGGCACGGCCCAGACAAGAACCGGTGGTGTCGCACTACCATCACCACCCAATTACCATCGCTCCCTCGGGAGCAGCAGGATGGTGAATAGAGAGTGGTACAGTCGAAGAAAAAGAAGAGTAGGAAGAGGAATGGCAGTAGAAGTGCGGCAGAGAACCAGGTCAACATGGCTCCGCCTACAAAAAATGCACAGTCTGGGAGAAGGGCAAATTACACCTCGGAAACCAAGACCACCGCACCGACAGGGACTTCAACCATACCTACGAAAGGTGTGCCGGTTTCAACACCAAGGAAGGCCGTGCTCCTTCGCTTACCGCGATTATCAGCGGTTACTTTAACCTTAAGCGAGGGGACGAAGGCATCGTACGCGGAAGTGATAAAGGCGGTTAGAGGGAAAATACTGCTAGCCGAAGTTGGTATCGAGTCCGTCAGGATGCGTGAAGCCATGACTGGTGCTATAGAGGTCCCCGACGACAAATACAGGGAAAGTATACCAGTTCACGCTGGCGACGTGTCTTGCACAGATCTTGGATCCGGCCACGGTCAAAATCGCGGCTCCAGCCAGGATGGCGGAGCTGCGGGTGGTCGGGTTTGATGTGTCCGTATATAAAGGAGAGCTGCGGGACGCCCTGACGCTGGCCGCGGGATGTGGCAGTGCGGAGGTACAAGTCGGGGAGATCGGCATCTCCAGAAGCGGCCTTAACTCAGCCTGGGTGCGTTGTCCATTGGCCGGAGCGCGCAAGCTTTTCCAGGCAAGAAGGATCGCCTTGGGCTGATCCACTGCAAGAGTCCAAGTCATCGGGAAGAAGCCCTTGCAGTGCTTCAAATGTTTGGAGCTTGAACATGTCAGGGCGACATGCGTGTCCACGGTGGACCGGCCACACCTATGTTACAGGTGTGGCGAACCCGGCCACCTAGAGGCTAGAGGCTGCCCTGCCTCGATACTCAAGTGGCTCTTGTGTGAATCTTTGGATGCACCCGTCGCCCACCGTATGGGCGGGGCGGCGTACCGTCCCCTCAAAACAAGGAAGAACAGGCGGGTACCGGGGCAGTAAGGCAAGGCGACAACAGCCGCTAGTCGGAGGAAACACTGCCAAAGCGGTAGATGGCCGGGAGGAGGCTATGGATTTGGTACCATAAGTTCTACCGCGTCCTCCAGACAAATTTAGGCCGATCGAGGCGGGCGCAAGATCTGCTCTGCCAGACCATCCAGGAGAGCAGGGTCGCCTTGGCAGTGGTAGCCGAGCCCTATCGAGTAATCGATTCCCCTACCTGAGTCTCGGACCTGGACTGCTTGGTCGCCATGACTTTGACGGTAACGCCAGGCACGTCCGCCTCCGGTATCCTTCTTGATCGTGGCAACGGATTCATCGCGATCGAGTGGGCCGGCATGGTGGTGGTGGGTCTGTACGTTTCTCCCAACAGCGGCCGGGCCGCTTTCGACAGCTTTTTAGACGGCGTCCACGACTGCGTGGCTCCATATTTTCCCCGGCAAGTCCTCTTTCTGGGGGATTTTAATGCCCATGCCACGCAGTGGGGTAACCCCAGGACGGAAGCCCCCGGCCGAGCGCTGCTAGATTGGGCAGCTGGTCTCGGGCTCCTGCTCGTCAACAGGGGTTCGGCGAGCACCTGCGTAGTGTGGAGGGGATGCTCCGTAATTGATTGCTTACGTGGGCCAGCTCTAGTGCATTCCGACGGGTCTCGGAGTGGAGAGTGGACGAGGAGACTGAGACTCTGTCGGGCCACCTTTACATCTTTATGGATATGGCCCCCGAGTTCTTACACGCTGTGCAGGCCTGCAGCACCCCAGGAGCGAAGCGCTCCCGCCCAATGCCACCAAGGTGGTGTCTGAAAGAGCGAGATAACGACATGCTTCAGGCGGCAGCCATCGCAACCCTTTGGAGCTCGGAGGCGCCCAAGGCGCGGCGAAGATGTAGATGAGGACGCGTATCGGCCGGTGTGTCTTCTGGATGAGGTTGGCAAGCTCATTGAGAGAATAGTTGCCGCCCGTCTGGTAACCGATATGGCGGGGAGAGTGCCCGGTTGGCACGACAGCCAGTATGGCTTTCTCCGGGGTCGTTCGACGCGGTAAATTGCGCGAGGCCCATAGCGGAGGCCATGGTTTCTAGGACTGGTGTGGCGTTGGCTGTGTCCTTGGATATAACCAACGCTTTCAACGCCATACCATGGAAGGAGATAGTGGAGGTCTTAGAACAGGCCTATCTGGACGACAGATGGGTCGAGTACACTGGCAGATATGGCGAAGAGCGATGGCCCGTCCAGCGAGGTGTTCTACAGGATTCCGTGTTGGGTCTTATCCTTTGGATTATCGCTTACGACGCGGTCCTTCGCTGCCCCCTGTCCTCGAGCGCGGGCATGGTGTGTTACGCCGAGGACACCTTGGCCCTGGCTAGGGGGCGTTGGTGGTACGAGACGCCGCGTCTTGCCGAGGTCACGGTGGCGTACGCCATTCAGCCCATCCGGAGGCTGGGCTTGAGCGTGTCCCCCGCCAAGTCCGAAGCCATATGGTTTTACGATCCCTGGCGGAGAGGAGCGTCTCCGCCCGGCCTTTGCATGGACATTGGTGGAGAGAATATTCGAGTGGGGCTCCAGATGAGTTATTTGGGCCTCATCATCGACAGTCTGTGGACGTTCGGGCCGCACTTCGAGCTCCTGGTCCCTAATGTAACGGCCGGAGCCAACGCCTTATGCGGACTGCTGCCGAATATGGGCGGGGCCGGAGTCGGAGTTCGTCGGCTGTACGAGGGGATGGTTCGATCCCGTGTTCCTTACGGAGCCCCGATGTGGGCGGAAGATCTGATGCCGAACCGTCACAGTCTACTTCTGTTGAGGAGGCTGCACAGGACGACCGCCATCAGGATCGTTAGAGGATATCGAACCATATCCTATGTGTCGGCGTCTGTCCTCCGTTCGAGCTTCAGTCCCTGGCGCTCCGACAGGTGTATCAACACCTGAGGGGTCTGGGCTCGAGCGGGCTTACTCCGCCTGTTACCAGGCAGGTGGCCTCGGACGTTCGTGAGGAGCCGAGGATGGAGACTTGGGAGCGGTGACACTCCGATCTGCTCGCCGAGGATGCGGTGCGGGCTCATCGTGGTGTGAGAGCTGTTCTCCCTAATTGGGTGGCTTGGAGGGACCGTGGCCGACTCCCGCTAACCTTCACGATGACGCAGGTGCTCACCGGACATCGAGCGCTCGGGGAGTACCTACTAAGGATTCAGCGGGTAGTGACACTTGTCACCAGCGTCAAGAGGAGCAGGACACGGCGCAACACACGTTGAAATTCTGTCCAGCGTGGACAGATCAGCGCCTTGTACTGTAGCTCGCCATCTGTGAGAGTTTGGCTCCCTCGGCGATCGTGCTCGCTATGCTGAGGGGGCAGCAGGAGTACCTCGCCTTCCGCTCCTTCTGCAAGCAAGTCAAGCTTCCGAAGGAATTGGCGGAAAGAGTCAGGGTGCGACAGCGTCATCCGTCCAGAGTCCCGCACCGCGGGGCATCGGTCGGTAGCGGCCGATAGGGGTAGGAGTTTCTGGACCTCCTCAGACTCGCACGACGGCCCGTTGTCTGCGGCGTTAGGTGGCGTGGTCCCTCCTGGCGGCCAAATCGAATCAGGAAGGGCTCCCCAGAATACCCAAGGAGTAGATGAAGGAGTGCCCCGGCAGTATTTCGAAAGAGGCTCCGGGACACTCCTGCCAAACGTCGGGATGGCCACTGTGGGGTTTTGGTCGGTTTGAGTCCGACACTACCCCGTCGTCTTCCAGAGGACGGCGGGGTGTCCGCGAGGATTTCCCCACATAAAAAAAAAATGCCGTCACGAACCTCTGTACTTGAGCCCCCAACGAGGCTGAAAGCATCGAACAAACACGGATCTTCATTGTCACGATAACTTCTACGCTGATGCAATGTAGAAACGAGTTGTTCCAATGACCGTGATCCCTGAGTTACGATCTCGTTGGTAAATGTCGCGTTAAATAAGAAGTTCGTAGATTTGCCTAATCCAGGTAATGCTTTGGCTGAAAGACTTACACGAAGTTTTTCTTAATCATAATTCACTCGATATACTATATATATGTATTGTCAATGAATACATATCGGTTTTTAAAAGGAAAGGAAAATTTTTAATATATATATATATATATGTATATATGTGTATATATTATCCGTAGACGCAGGTATTACAAGTGCAATTGTTTTAAGAGAGTACATATATATGTATTATCGATTAACATGTTTGCCTCCGTCGTATTAATACATAATTTCCTAGCGGGCAATTGCGCGAATTACAATTCCTTGTATCAAAAGATTTCCTTCGTGTTAAGTCAAGATAAACATTCACGCATTGGGGACAAGATGTCGCATATATTTTATTAATTATTATTTGTTATTTACTAGTCTTCTTAGCTAATTAATTATAAAAGTTATTAGTTTTTTGTTACTGCATAATAACATACTATATTGTATTAATTATTATTTATTATTTCGCCATTTCTTCCCTCTTTTTTCTTTTTTTTATCTTTAATTTGTTTTATTATCATGTTGTTAAATATTTATTTCTTCATTAAAAATATAATTTATTTGCAAGGTATAAAAGTTACTATATGCACGTGTTGGCTGGTGGTGAATGTCCCTTGTATGTAGTGACTTTTATTAATATCGAATTAGTTGTTTATCTGTTAATTATTCGTAACTTATTTTAGTAGATGACATGTAATTGAAATGGCATTAATGTTATTTTATGTTTATAATAGTGTATATAATTATTGTATGCATTTAATCGCACATACGTGAAAGGTACTTCATGTTTGCTACGATTTTCTTTGTACTTCTTGTGTGGATTATATCGTTGTCAAAATTATTAATTACTAATAGGATTGTTTCACTGTTTGATTATAAGGTGGTTCGTATCTATATAGCTTTTGTTTAATTGGTTTAATTTAATGTGCATAGTGTATTGTATCACCGGTCACTATTGTGTAGTATAACCTTATTTCTTTATGCCAGATTTAATATAATAATACTATAGTAACTCAACACAATATGATAATTCCTAATTTTAATCATGTTTGGCTATTAATACTCAGCTAATCTATCTTGATTAATTTCTATCCTATTTCTATATTTATTAGCTATTTCTATTTCTTTCCTATCAATCTGTCGTTACTTCGTACTTGTGATTTATTGTTATTTCATATTTGTATAGTATAATTTTTTGAGCTAATCTATGTATTATTAATTAAAACTTGTTTATTGAATTATTATTGTTTGTAGTTTCTCAAATTCTATTCCTTCGATGATGCGTTGCTTACTTGGAATATTTACATAGTGAGTATCGTTTGGTTCTTCGTTATGTTCTAAACACTTATTATGGATACTTTTATTTATCCTTACATCTGTATGTATTTATAACTTTATTTCTTTATATTAAATTTAGTATCATAACACTATAATAGCTCAATGCAATAAAATAATTTCTTATTTTAATCATGTTTATCGTTGATTAATTTCTAAGCTATTTCTATATCCATTGACTATTTCTGTTTCCTTTCGTTACTTGGTGCTTGTGATTTGTTGTTATTTCATATTTAAATGGTATAATTTTGGAGCTAATTCATATACACTAATTCATATTAGTTGAAACTTGTTTAATGGGTTATTATTGTTTTATAGTTTTTCCGATCATGTTACTTCAACGCTGTGTCACTTACCTGGAGCATTCCTATAGTGCGTACGGCATCATCCGGTTCTTAATTATATTCTAAATACTTACTATGGATATCTTTATTTATCCTATATTTGTAAGTATAAAAATGTCATTTAATTCATTTAATTTAGTATGTGCGTGATGCATTGTGTGAGCGACCGCTATTGTGCATTACAAAATTGTTTCTATATGTCAGATATAATAATATTATAACAATATTATA
>JACXIW010001309.1:950372-966944 GCA_014825925.1 Bombus breviceps | reverse complement strand
CGATATATTCGTTAATTCTATTATTCAAAACGAAGTTATTTGACAAATTTAATTAAAGACTGTAAAGAATCATATGTCACAACCATGAAGTTCAGACGTGCATTGTACAGGAGTGTTTTAAATGAGATAAAATAAGTCATCGATAGGATTATTTATCTAACAACAAAGTAGCTAGCTTTATTCACAGAATAGTAGATTTAATAACTTTATTCTATAACACATCATGGTTAACATACGTGGTTCATTGTGTGTTGTCGCTTTAAATTCGGCGAATCTCGAGCAATTTGGCTGTAAAAAGGAAAATTAGACATATCAAATTCGAATTAATTTTTAATATCGACTCTCTAATCGAACAAAATCAACTATCGTAAAGAACGACATATACGAATTTAGCAAATACATATGAATTTTCATTTGGCATCAGAACTACGTAGAATCAAATTCATCTAAAATCTGATTAAAGTCTTACGTCCTCTATTAACACGATACTTGGAGTGACTAATATTACTTGGATATTTACCAGGTTGCAAAGGAGTGTAGGGGGTGTGCATCAACGAGGTAAAGCATCCTGAACAGATGGACGTATTCGTACAATGGGCACTCGAATGTTTTTCGAGTGCTCCTTGAAGGGAAGTGCCCATTTCGAAGGGAAGAGCCTCGAGTGCGCGACAATTTCTCCAAAACTTGTACGAAGAAGTGGAAACGGTTAAAGAGGCCGTTACAACCGCTCCTGTTTACGTTCTCCTTGTTCGACCCTGCTACAGTCATTGCAATACTATTTTGTCGTATGTTCGCGATTCATGGAACTTAAAGTGTGGTGCAATCGCGTAGTTTCTTTTAGCCTGTTCGGAATTGGGTAGAAAAAAAACGTGCGGGCGATTAACAGCCCGCTCGGTTCGCTACGACACCGTTTCAACCCCCCCCCCCCTCTCTCTGTCTGTCTGACACCCTTTCTAGTTGGCGAAAGAAACAGAAGTTTGAGCATCGTAATGTTCATTTTGCCGCGAGCGCGCAAAACATCTCGAGTTTTGATCTTTACGGAAACGGAAACGGTGAACGTGGAATTGGACTCGATTACTTCCCTCGCCTCCCCAACTTTAGGAACTGCTATATAATGATTCGCTTCCTTTTCTGCTTCGTATTTGCTCAGCTAGTTTCGAAGATAATTGAGAAATTGAAATTACGCGGGAATGAAGAAAAATTCCAAAAGGGAAAATTTTTAATAAAAACAAAGACAGTGTTTCGATATCGATCTTCCTCTTTATCAGTTTTCAAACATAGTGAAAGTTTATCTATGTTATTAAAAGTTAAAGGACACGAAGAAGGGGCCAATGGCTGACCCTATGGATTATTTTGATTTCAAAAAGATTAGAAATTCCGTACGTAAAGCTGCGATATCTCGGATCGTGGCGAGATAATTAAGATCCTAGACGTATAAGAAAATAGGGATTCCGGGAGGCTGGTTAGAAAATAAAGAGAGGGTGCTGTTTAACGATATGGAAATAGCTATTTCGAAAGTAGATGCGCGATAATAGCGGTACAAGCGGCCAAATTTGCGGGTATCTACACGACGTGAAAATTACGTGATGAGTTTCGAGAGCCTAATAACAATAACAAGTTTACCGATGCTTTCGGACTACGAGAAGGATAGTTTAGGTTACTGGGGCTTGGTAGATAAGCTAGATTTATGCGGTGAATACAAAAGTTCGTCGTTAGATTACGATCGATTTGTTTGTACTCACGATAGCTTCGTAATCTCCAAGTTCGCATTCGACGAGAACGAATAACATCGTACTGCTGAGGATTAAAATAGCTTAACTTTTGATTGATTATATTGGTACAATGCAATTACGTTTCCGGAGTTTCGAGTTGACTTGTACGGTCTATCGTTTCGATTTTTTTTTAAAAAAAAAGGGAATTCAATTGTTCCAACTGTAATTTTATTACATAGTTAGTCTTGGACATAACATTCGTCGTTATTAATTGCACGCGTATACACGAATTTTTATGAAATTACAAGGAAAATTCTAAATTAATATTCAAGTTTACATATACATATGTATGTGTATTATTGTATGAAATAGCTTCTGAAGTTTCTAAAATATTTTAAAACGTATATTTCTAATGTGAACGATCACAGACAGAACTCAATATGAACACGTAAATCATTGCGTGTCAAATATTTTTACAAAGTTTTTGACTCTGGTCCATGTATGTTTCTTATCGTTGCAATTTTATTTGGTCAAAGGATTCTGATAGCTAACGTACTATAGTGAGTTAAGAAACGCAAGTTTGCGCACCGATTTTACATCAAACACAAAAAATCATCAGAACATCAGAAATATTTCATGAATGTTTACAAACGGAGTAATTTGTTCCTATCGTGAAACTCTCATCTACCTATAAATCAAGCGAAACTACCACAAAAAGTAATAAGAACAAGGGTCGCCACCCTTGGGTGCCACATGAGACCGAAAGAAGTATGCGTACTTGCATGCAAATATTCAATTAAAGTAGCGCTAGTGGCAGTGGCATGTGTGGTTATGCCCGCTATGTCCGCGCGTCTACACCCGACGGGGTGGCTCGAAGCTGGTGAGGGGATCGCTCGGACGGCTACTGTAAATATATGATCAACATATGTAATATAATTATTATAATATATATATATATATGTAATATAATTAATATAATATGTAATATATGTAAATATAGGTTCGTTGGTGCTGAGTGCAATTTGACAGTCACCGTGCTGACATGTATTAACCGTATTAACCCAGCCACGTGCTCCGCGAGCAACGAATGATGACATTTTATCGAAACGACATCTGCGACGCGCTGATTCGGCAGGAACCAAGAGTATATAAAGCACAGGGGATTCGATTCGGTGCTCGAATGGTAGCGATGTTAAAAGTGAGTGAGACGGTCGGCTAGTTGATGAGATCAAAGGAAGACTGACTGTGAGATAGACATTTCTATGTGCTATCATCAGTAGGATGAAAAAGTGATATTGCAACAGATTTGAACAACAAATTGTCTATTTACGATAGCTTGACAATGTAAACCAACAGTAACATGTATACCTCATCTACCTAATTTTAAAGTTCTTTTAAATGCGTGATTTTATGGAATCACAGGATTTTCACAGGATACACAGTCAGGTGTTGCATTTCCGCCAATGGCGTTGAAATTTCGATTCATGTCCGGATAAGAACGCTTGCAAGGTAATTTTTCTACTGGCAATTTAAACTTTTGTTCAAATAGCGAAACAGAGCGCAAGTAACAAGGAAAGTTAGAAGAGGGCGTCTCATCAATAATGAAAACTGATTCGTAAAATATGAGAGTACATTCTGGCATTCAGAATATATGGCATGGTACGGCAATGGTAAGCATGGAAGAATTTTCGTCAGTGAAACAAGACTGATGTAGACGTGGAAAGTACTGTATTGGCCTGTAGAAAGACACGCATGATATTGTACGTTACATCATTTTTGATATTTTCTATGTTAGCAAAAATATTACATAGAAAGCTAAAATGGTTTCGTACGCGACAAGAAATAGATCGAATCTTTATGATTAGTATTAAATTGTAGAATTAATCATCGTGGAAAATATGCCACTAAATATAGAATTTAGAAAATAGGAGTTATAATTTAATATTGGTATTATTCGAACGCTGTGTTGTTAGAACCGCTTCTTTCCTCGAATCGATTATTTCCATCACTTCTTATGCCATCGTTTCTTTATTTATAAACAAATAAATCGGCATAAAAGCGGTATGTAAAATTAAATAATCATTGATATGAAATTGCACAATAATAAAACAGAAGTCTATAATCTATAACTTGTAAGTCGTCAATTCACTAATATAGTTCGTTGGTTTTTGTGTTTTGTCAAGTTATTGTGCATGAGGGTGTAGCTATCCTGATGTGTATAAACCATGGTGGATGAGATGGACTACGTATATAATGGAGTAACATACTATGTAACATAGTAACTAAGATGTAGTAGTCTAGTAACATATTATGATAACATAAATTTGCGAACGTGAAAGATATTCCAACAAGTTAAAGAACTCGGCGATTCGTTATGTCTGGAAGGGATTACATCCTCCATTTAACTTTGAAGGAATATTTTCTGGTCACGAGCGACATTAAGCGAATAAAGTATAAAGCTTGGAGAAGTATAATGCTTGGGAAACTGAAAAATTAATAAGGTAGAAATTTGTAATTTAGAAATAAAGATACCATAAAATTCTTTAAAAATGGTTGTTACGTTAAGTGGCTTACATTAAGTGGACCTAACCTAAGCTTTTAGCTTAGCCTTTAACTTTATTTTTAATCCTGCAAATGTTTCGGTTTATGGCTGGTTCTTAAATCAGTCCTTAGGTTTATTATACGCTCTCAAATATCACAGAGGAAGCGAGTATTTGCTTAACGGAAAAGCTGGGTTTTCCCAGAAACAACGTCATCCACAAGCCACGTTGGTAGAAGGTTTTCTCCTCCTATTTTTCTTCATTAACATTAACTATAACCAATGAGCAACGTGGATCGTTACCCTCTCTCTGTCTAATGCAAAGCAAGACCAATGAATCCGCTTCCTTCGTTCTAAACAATACGACGATACCAAACTTTCCTCCGTCATGACACGAGAGCGGACAGTTAGTTAGCGAAGATGTGAACATCTGTTGGCACCAAGTGGACGAATAATACATAGCGCGCCAACGGGAGTCGTAAATTTCTGTTACGGTTGACTAATCGACGTCACGAATCGTTCGATACCTTATTTCTTGTGGGATAATTGAATATAACGCTGCATATAACAGGTTATTATATATTTGCACGATCCAACAACTTCGGTGTAATACAATAATGAATGTTTGATAGGACAACGACAAGTGAGTACGACCCGAGACTCAGTTCGCATTGTTGCGTATGATGATGTATTTTGTCGACTTGACTGTATTCGACTTGTTGACTTCCTGAGGTTTCTGGAACTGTTTGATGAGATGCATGATCTAGACTGCCTGACTTGGGTTGATAGACTGACTGATTCGTTCTTATGTTTTCCGGAGGAAAGCTTGGTGCGGGTGTGCCCTTTGAACGAAGAACGCGGATTCGTTGTTCACACTTTTCGTCAGGGAAGTGAGGGTGACGATCCGCGATGCCGATTGGTTATGATGACCCACGCTAATGAAAAAGAATATGAGGAAGTCTCCTACCAACGTGGATCGGGGTGACCTTGTTCCTGGGGAGAAAACAATCTTTTTCTGTAGACACGTGTTCGTTTTTCCCATTCGATGACTACCCGCTTTCTCCGTGATTTTTGAGAGCGCCTAATAAACTCAAGGACTTTTCTAAAACCCAGACATAAACCGAAAACACTTATAGAATTGGAAGTTCCTTCCGGACAAGCAGTATGACTGGCAAACATGTGTGGATACAATGAAGCTAAAAATTAACGTTTTATGGTGGGTCCTTGAGTTTATTGAGGGTCGGGTCATTCTCTTTCGCGAGGTCGCAATAGCGAATTACATAGTGTCTTTGAGTTTGCTGTTGAGTGCCGAAGCGTGCAGACGTGTGTCTAGTGCTCTGTGAAATTCATAAAACAACACGTGTCGCCCATCCGTCGAAAGTGAACATAGCCAAGTGTTTCCTTTCTAACTAGCAAATAATCTCCAACGCTCCTAATCTCTACCCGACTCTTAGCCTCACAGCCTCTCGACTAGTTATTCAAATCGAATTAACTAGCTCGACGATGGCCCAAACACCCCTTCCGCCCCCGTGGCAAAGGAACAATGTATCGCTCCACTTAAACGACGCGAACAACTCAAAAAAACGTAAACTGGAAGCAAGTAAAAATAACGCAATCATCAATCAAAACATACTACAAACAAACCAAATGTCCACCTACAATAGATTCTCAATATTGGAATCCACTGTCGACAACATGCACATAGCCGAAACACCAACAACTCAACATACCCAAAAAAGTCCCCCACCTCCGCTTATCTTCATTGACGACGTCATCGACATACAAACTATGATCAAAATTGAAAAAGATATCTGCGAAGAAGATTACAAGTTAAAAATAACCAATAATAAAGTCAAAATCCTCCCGTCAAACCCGGACTCATATAGAAGGATCACTAAGCTACTAAAGACCGTGAATGCTAACTTTCACATTTACCAGCTTAAACAAGAAAGATCTTTCCGAGTGGTTTTACGCAACATCCACCACTCAGCAAATTTAGATGAATTGAAATTCGAACTTTTAAATCACGGTCACGAAGTAATCAATATTAGTAACTGTTACGACCGTTCGCGGAGAGACGCGATTGCGGGGAAAGCGCGTCAGCGAGAGGCGTAAATTCTCCTTACGATTTTAATAATCGACGCCGCGAATTAGTCGTTCCCCTGTTTCGGTTAAGATAACAGAGGTGGTTGAATGAAGTTAACACTGAAGTAGCAGGGTTAACAAAAATGGTATATTTTACAATATGCAGATCAGAATACAAAGGCACGTCAATGATTATTTAACGATTGTACAGTTAAATTGATGCAGTAATCCGACTCGACTTTACAATTGCTTTGTATAATTGAGAGACTAAGCGACTTAGGTTTTGCTCGTTTGACAGTTTAGTGCATTCCGTTCGGATCCTCGATCGATACTGATTGTGATCGATCCCTTTGTGATCTCTGGGTGGCGACCCCCACCAGCTCGGGTGACGCCGCCGATCACGCCACTGATCACGCTATGATCACGCCATGATCACGCGTGTCATCTTTGTGTGTAGTTAAAATAACGGCCAACTCGAAGGTTCTGGAACTCGCTTTTGTTGATATCGGCCGATACGTTTGTATATTTGTCGGGCCGCTTGAGACGGTCCGTCTGCGACATTGTAGTGCCACGAGCGACGGTTAAGAACACGGTCTTTGGTAAGCCTCGTGGCGTAACAACTACTTTGAAAAAAATGCATTGGTGATTTAAAATTCATTTCTAATTTGAATAAAATGCAGGATTTTGTACAAAATGTCTTATTATAGTACTATGTAGTACACTTTCAACCATTTCGACTTATTTTCCCGAAAGCAAAGCTTCCAATCAGAAGATTGGATTTTCGATTTTTTTTTTTTTATGGTACTTCAAAACTAAGTGGTTTCATTGACATCATGTTAGACCTAATAGATCGAGATTTAGGTCGAATATTTAGGGTCGAATATCAATTAAAATTTCGCGATTCATACGTATCAAAACCTTGAAACATGTCCTTGTATTCATTCATAAATCGGTCGCGAATAATTCTGCAAGTTCATATTTTTGATAATTGTCCCACTTATCAAATAACGATACTTTGGATATTTTTCATGCTTCTGTATATTACGTGTATTCTTTGTATTTTTGCACCTACAAATTTTACATAAACGAGCGATAATTCGCACTCTGTTTGTTACGGCTGTTCGCGGAGAGATGCGATCGCGAGGATAATCGACGCCGCGAGTTAGTCGTTCCCCTGTTTCGGTTAAGATAACAGAGGTGGTACAATGAGGTTAACACTGAATTAATAGGGTTAACATAAAATGGTATATTTGACAATGTATAAAATAATATAATGAGCATGTCACAAATTATTTAACGATTATACAATTAATTTGATACAGTAATTCGACTCGACTTTACAATGTTTCTTGATGTATTTGGAAGACTAAGCGACTTTAGTTTTGTATGTCAGAACCTCTCGATGCATAACGTTGGACTCCGCAATTGGTACTAATTGCCCTTCGATGGTTCCTTTATGTTGTCTGGGAGGCGACCCTCACCTTGCTCGGGTCACGCCACCGATCACGCCATGATCACGCGTGTCAACTTCTGTGTGTAGTTAAAATAACGGGCCGACTCGAAGTTTCTGGAACTCCCTGCTTTGCGATAGCTATGCGCTTATAGATACGTTGTAGATGTTTCGTCGGCCAAGTGAGACGATCCGTCTACGACGCTGTATTACCGAGAGCGACGGTTAGGGACACGGTCTATAGAAAGATTCAGGGCGTAACACTGTTTGATGAAGCAGAGCAATTTGCTAGATGGCCTGAGACTTTTGTACGATCCTGTATGCACGTCCTCTCACCCTTTCGCCCTATTTGTACGGTCATCCGCGTGTCACGGAACGCCGAAGCTTACTCGCGTGTCCCACTAGCGCACCGCGCTTGTTCACGAGCACGTTGTTCGAACTGGAAGCTAGTAGGAATCGGTCGGCTTCGTTGGTGAATCCCCACCGCTGGCGACCGAGCTGTGCGTGCTATCTGGCCGACTCCGAAAAATAAATGAGGCTAATGGAAATTGATCGGATCGGGACGTGTTTTGCGATCCTCCGAGCTGTTTTGCGCGCCCTGGTAGATGTACCTCGTTAGGCTGGGAAAAGAACATCCGGCTAACAGCGTCGCGGTATATCATATCAGGTGGTGGGAGTTCTCTAGGAGCTATGAGTCGCCGAATGAGGCTAATTCGCGCGTAGAGTGCCAGATATTACGCGAGCGTTAGGGTCGCTCAGGCGAATCTTTGTTTCATTCATGAACATTCCAATTTTTCGGACGAAAACCGCAGATGGAAAATGTACCGAAAGTTTGTTCGTTTACGGAATTGTTTTACGTGGAATATGGATTTAGCTGGAGGGACTAAAATTGTTTTCCGTATCGTGCTATAGGTTTTCATATAGGTACATTTCTCGTCAAAGAGATAGTCCATGTGAGCTGTCTTTAATTTCTCAATGATGCGTGTAAAGTTTTGCGTCTGTAACGTGTAATATCAAAACATTATGAGCTCAAGATATGCGGTTCGTTGAAAATAATTAAAAATATTATGAGGTTTAGTGTGTAACAAAAAAGAATTGTTTTATTTTAAGAATGAAATGATAGCACATGTACAAGTATCGTTCTTTGGTGACGGCTACTTTCCTCGGCTATAGTGCTACATAGTACCCAGGCACCCCTAGGGTCATAGGGATTGGGATTACGCCCAACCAGCGCACAAGGTACCCAGTACCATGCTACCTGAGTCAGTTAAGCCTGCAGGGGCTTCCACCCGTCTCAGGTCGAACGGGGCGCTTTCCAAGCCCTACCGTCTTCTTGGGACGGTTCCGTAGCAGGTGGGACGCTGCTCACCCGCCCAAGGCCATTCTGGGGAGCCAATAGCCCTTAAATCGGCCCTCTTGCCAGCATTTGGCCACAACCACTGCCACCACTAGTCCATACCCATAATTGGCCGAGTCGAGAGCTCTCTACACCCTCTGGGCTTACACTCGGCCCCTGTGGTACCATTCACAGTCATTGATGGGTCAACTTTTTTTGTGGATGTACCGCCACTTCTCTGCCGGCCGGTTACCCTGCTAACCGTGCTCGGTAGACACAGGTGAGCAACTCGGGGACTTATCCCGACGGTCTCACCAATCGCTTCGGGTTCGTGGGTGCGCTACTACCCAGGGCCGTTTAGGATAGCGTAAGCTTAGGAGCCTTACACTCCTGGCGATCTCCGTGCGGTGTACATAGAGGATTCACGCAAGCCGGACTCTTGCCCCGACGGTCCTCCCTGGCTGCGGAAACATGGGTTTGCCAACCCCCATATACTCACATAAGCGAGTCCTCCCTGCGGGAATAGCACATGTACAGTAAGAAAATAATAATCAGCATAAATTTTTTAACTAACAATAATTGCTTATCAAACGTATATACTTAATTAACAATGGGTACATCCCGCTGTATTTTCTATTACTTCTATTGTACGATTTTCATTCGATTTATATAGTTTCTGAATATAATTTTGACTCAATGTATCCCATTCGCGTACAATTGCATTTTTTAATTCTTATACGTGTTGATACTGCTTTCCATTCGCGTAAACGCCGTGAAAAAGTTCTGCCCAGCAACATTCGATAATATTAAGGTCCGCGGAGTGCACAGGCCACGACAAAATAGATATATTATTTTCATTAAAGTATGATTGAACCTATCTTGATGTGTGTACAGATGCATTATCTTGTTGAAAGATATAATCAAGTCCAGAAATGCGTTCTGTATGATTATTAATTTGTTCTTTGATTAAATTTATGTATGGGACACTATTCGTTCTCCCATCGATGAACTTGATACTTTTCTTGCCGAAATAACTGATGCCGGCCGAAACCACCACGCTGCCTCCTCCCATTTGTCATCGAATTGCCGACATTGCCTCTTTTCTTATGTTATGAAAATAATTTCGGAACCCATCAGGACCGTCCAAGTTGAATATTTTTCGCTTTTCTTCTCTATTTCTTTTTCCAATGCATTCTTTCTTTTGCAACGCGTAAACGTTCTATTTTGTGTTTCGTTGTTAACGAAGGTTTCTTTTTCAACTCTAGCCTCTTAATATCTTTGCAGGATAGTAGAACCCGACGAACACCTGAAACACTAGCACTAACACTAGATTCTTCCATTACTTCCTTCGTTGTTAACTGCGAGTTCCAACTCGCTACACGCAAAATTGCTCGCTTATCATGATCAGATGACGGCCGACCAGTACTTTTTGTTTTGCCATAATCTTCAACATTTTTTATGACATTGTGTATTACTTTACGATTTCTTATTACATTCGATATTTTTGCTGCTAATAACTGTTGCTGTTTCAGGTCAAGAATTTGCTTCTTTTCAAACTCGTTTAATTTTTTCCCGTACTTACAAATTTATATAATATTGTAGCCACACACGAGCTAGAGGACAAATCGAGCTACGTGTGGTCTTGCCTCGAAGTATCAACAACGTTAGGACATATTGTAACATTAAGTAAACGTCGGGCAAAAACCATGTCGCCGCTTCGTAGAACCGTCTAACAAATTTACGGGTACCCCCTCGACCAGCATAAATAAATGAACGCGATCGTAAGGTGACCAGTTCCATCAGTCTCAGTCACGTGCGATCTCTTTAGCGAGTTACATACAATCTGGAGCTACAAAATAGTTATAAGACGATTGCATCCAAAAAGTAACACGAAAAAATTAAGCGATGAACTAGCAAAAATTGGCCATCAAACAAGAGCAATAAGCAATATAACAAGATACGATACGAAGCAACCATTACCATTATTGGTAGAACTTAATAGAACTTGAACCCAGAACCAATAACAAGGAAATTTATGAAATCAATAAAATTATAAACATTATAGTAACAGTGGAACTGCCGCGCTACAAAAAAGATATACCACAATGCATGCGGTGCCAACAATATGGTCACACGAAAAACTATTGTAACAAAAGTCCGGCATGTGTTAAATGTGCAAAAAATCACTTAACAATAGACTGCCCATACACAGGAAAAATAGAAGAAGTTAGATGCTATAACTGTAACGGAAAACACCCAGTCAGCTATAAAAGATGAAATCAGAAAGCAATTACAACGTAAACTGTTCCCACCATTTCGCAATAGATATTTTAATAACCACCAACCACAACAAAGTATAACGGGTAATGATAAGGCATTGCAAGCACAATATGAACCAAACGCTATAAATAGAAACATTAACCCCCAAAGTAACCGAAGCTATGCGCAAGTAACCCACAATATTAGCCAAGCAACGATCACAAACAATCAAAATCAAAGCAACAATAACAACGACGCTACAGAAATCAAGGAACTGCTCAAGCAATCCATTAAAAATACCGAAATGCTAACAAAAATGATCAGCGAACAAAACGCAGTTCTCAGACAGCAAATGCAACAAATCACAGTCATGCTAGAACTGCTTACAAACATGCTAAGCAAAAAATAAAAACGGACACGATGAAAATAGCAGCCTGGAACTCCAATGGCTTGCAACAACGAGCCCTCGAAACTAAAACATTTTTGTATAAAAATAATATTGATATACTACTTGTCTCAGAAACACATTTCACTCTAAAAAGTTACATGAAAATACTGTACTACACCATCTACGACACCAAACAACCCTCAGGTAAAGCACATGGAGGAACTGCAGTAATAATAAAAAATGACATCAAGCATCACCTACATAGTCAAACAAGACAAGAACACATACAGGCAACCATTGTCACAATACAAACCCACGACAATTACTTCCAGATTTCATCAGTATATGTACTACCGAGACATAAAATAACACTTAAAAAATGGGAAGAGTACTTCCAATCCTTAGGCGACAAATATATCGCAGCAGGAGACTTTAATGCAAAGCACACGTTATGGGGATCGAGAATTAACACACCGAGAGGCAGAACACTTGAAAAATACATTAGGAACAACAACCTCAACGTACTATCTACAGGAAGACCAACTTACTGGCCGACAGACCTCAATAAAATACCTGACCTGCTGGACTTCCCAGTGATAAAAGGACTAAATGTAAGCAAATTAAAAATAGCAAACAGCCTTGAGCTTAACTCCGACCATACACCAGTTACAATAGAATATTCGAGCAAACCACTTCTTTACATCAAGTCAGAGTCGCTGTGCAATAAAACCACCAATTGGCAAACATTTAAAGAGTTAATAGAAAGCAAAATCACCTGCAATATCCCATTGAAAACACCTGAACACATTGATCAGGCAATAGCAAATATGACAGAAATTATACAGAAAGCCGCGTGGGCAACCAAATAGCAGGCAATCAAAAAAAAAGTGTTCCACAGGACATCCTAGATAAAATCAGGGAAAAAAGAAAAGCGAAAGCAAAATGGCAAAAACAGAGAACAAGTGAAAACAAGAAAAACCTAAACAAACTTACAAAGGAATTAAAGATTAAAATAAGGGAAGATCGTAATAACGAATTCACAAATTTCATCACTATCCGCGCACGAAAATACCAACTACTCCCTATGGAAAGTCACTAACAAAGTTAAGAAAACAACAAAACCAATCCCAGCAATCAGAAAAATGGACAACACATGGACCAGAAGCAATGAAGAACAGGCAGAAGAATTTTCGAAGCACCTACAAAATACATTTTCACCGTACGAAATTAATAACAGTATCCTCAGATGGGAAACAAATGAAAAAGTGGAAAATGCTAGCAACTGAACTAACAAACGCTGCACTATACTTAGCACAACAGCGCAAGAAATTACAAACTTAATTAAGGCAGCAAAGACAAGTAAAGCACCAGGATTTGACTTGATCAATGGAAAAATCTTAAAAAACCTTTCCCCAAAGGCAATAAGACTAACAACGATAATATTCAACTCAATTCTAAGAATACAGTATTTTCCTGCACTATGGAAAATAGCACAGATCGTAATGTTATCCAAGCCAAACAAAAACCCACATCTAACTGCATCCTACAGGCCAATATCATTGCTACCTGCGTTTTTCCAAATTACTAGAAAAAATAATATATAACCGCCTAAATCCAACAATAGAAAAAGAAAAACTAATATCGGACCATCAATTTGAACTTAGGAATAAACACTCCACAATAGAACAAATGCACAGACTCGTCAACGAAATCTTACAGGCGCTGGAAACAAAACAATATTGCACGGCACTCTTTATGGATATCGAGAAAGCATTCGACAAAGTTAACCATGAAAAACTTCTTCAAACAATCAAAAAGCAATTTCCAGAACAAATCTACAAACTACTCAAATCTTCCATAAACAATAGAACCTATGTAGTAAAAATAAATGACGCATATTCTGAAATTAAGGATATCAATGCAGGAGTACCGCAAGGAAGCGTCCTAGGATCAATACTATACTCATTATATACGTCAGACATACCGACAACTGTCAACAGCAAAATACTAACGTTCGCGGACGATACGGCCATACTAGTGAGGCACGCAAATCCAGAAACAGCTGCCGCACTATTACAAGAACACACTACAAAAATAGAAATGTGGCTACAAAACAAACAAATAAAAGCGAACACCAGTAAGTGGAACCACATTACATTTACACTTAGAAAAGGAAAAACACCAGATATCCAACTGAACGGCGCCCACATAGCACAAACAAAACAAATCAAATATCTAGGAATACATTTAGATACACACCTTACATGGAAACATCACGTAAAGACAATAATAAACAGAATACGTGAAAAAGGAAGCAGATGTACTGGTTAACCAATAGCAAGTCTAAATTAAGCATAATGAATAAGCATAATGAATATACAAAACAATAATCAAACCAATCTGGACATACGGAGTCCCACTATGGGGGACGGCAGCGATGAGTCACATAAATAAAATATAAACAAAGCAAACAAAAATTTTAAGGACAATAGTTAATGCTCCATGGTATGTTAGAAACGAGAAAATTCGGAAGGACCTGGGAATACCGACAGTCAAGGAGGAAATTAGCAGGTATGCGGGAACGTACAAAGAAAGAAAAGCAACACATCCGAACCAACTGGTTGTGGAAACGACCAACACAGCAAACATAGGTAGAAGACTGAAAAGGAAACACAAAGCAAACAGATCTCACAAAGGATATAACCTAATAAACACGATGATGGAGCCCCGCTGGGGGTAACCATCCACATGCTATATTTTATTCACGTTTATTAAGTTAAAATATTTTACTAAATGTTCTACTAGACAAATTGTAAAATTTTAAAATAAAATAAAAAAAAGAAAAACTCGTAGCCGAGACAATCGCGGTGCGTGTGTGATTTTGTTGTGGACGATTCCTACGACTTCTACGAGATAAGCTGTCGAGATATGTATCATTCGGATTGAGGATCATCAGATCAGATAGATCTATCTATATTAGATTTCGAAATTATGTTGGACAAGCTAAATAAGATAAAATATCATAATGACCGATTCAGTGGGGATATTAATGGTGCGTATAAATATAAACGTAACAAAATCCACTCTTTTTTTTATACGTGGGGAAATCCTCATAGCCATCGCGCTTTGTACCTACTCACCCAGTTTACGACATAATCAAGTATACACATGTTCGAAGAGTCTTTAATTTTGATTTACTTGGAGATAAAGCTCCCTATGGAAAAATATTGCTGCACTAACGTTACCAGTTTGGAAACACTTTACACAAAAAAGCATATTAATTTTAAAAGGTAAACTGCAGCAAAGAGCAATAAATTTCAATGGTTCTAATTAAACTTTTGTCATTTTAATTACTTGCTTTGCTGAAATAAATCTTACATGAAAGATGTTTGAGAGATCACGTAAATTAAATACATAATAAAATTTGACTGCTGTTGGTAGGAATGTTGTTGAAATTGTTAAGAAATGTTAAGGCGGTATGATCGCTAGTTACTACAAGCTAAGTTGGTACGACTTCTAGCGACGCTCTTTTGTCTTAGAAGGCGTCCACGCGTTATTTAACTGTGTGTTTCCTATGTGGTAAGACGCGTTGTACAAGCGGAGAAATATATTCTATACAAAATCGAATCTGTGTGAATCGATCAGTTATCGACCCAAAACCCACGTTAATTAACAGAAATTTTGTGGTGACAGTACAATGCTGCATTTAATAATGATTCTGCAATTTTCGTCAGCGCCAATTTAAATTTGTCGATAGGATTCATCAGGTATTGTTCTAGTCTTACGCATTCAATTTCGCTTGCAAATATTTTTAGTTAAATTTAAATCGAAAAGAGGCAAGGAAACGATAGCGTTCGAAATATGAATTTTAATATCTCCGATTGTTAGGGTAGTTGCTACCACCAGAAATAGTCTAAGGACTTTTCACAAATTATTTTTGTTTATTTTATATTTTGTATTTTATGTTTGTCTTTATATTAGAGATGATGCTGTATTATAGGTATTATCACGTTTGTCGTATTGTGGTAACAATTGAGTCCTCCTCAATATCTAGTCACTTTTATCAAGCGCATTCCCGCTGAGGAACTCTCGAATCTTTGTACCTTGTGTGTGTGTGTGTGTGTATGTGTGTGTATGTCGTGTTACGGTAACACATCGAACGATTTATGATAATTTATCTATTAGATTAAGAATTCGTAGGTAGCGTTAACTAGCGTTTAATGGGACTGGCAAACAAATTCCTCGTTTTCGGCTAACCTGCTATGGGCAGGAATACTAACACGGAAGAGGATTAAAGTTGTCCGGAATAAAATAATTGGCATGGACTCATGGATCTATTTCGTGCAGCTGGGCGTCAGTGTGGTATCGATGTATTTCAATTTATTCAAATTTTTACTCGGTTGGAATTGTTACAATATCGATTCTAATTGTTATGGATATAAATGAGCGTAGATTTGTATATGTATATGTCGGAAGAACATTGGAATTTGTGGCGCGTAGTGATTCTTCGTTTGACTTATCCATCATTCACAAGCAGAAATTAGATTTAACGTATATACAGGACTTATACTAAGTTTAACTAATATTAAATTAACGAATAATGAGATTACAAACAATAAATTTGGTGAACACTATTATTAATGTTTATTGGGTTCAAACGAATCCACGGTCAAAGGGATAACTCGTTACCAAGCAAAATGTCTCTAATCGCAAAATACGGTTTTATAGACGCTCGATACTTCTGCTCGATGTATCACTTTCCAAGGCGATCACACGAATGCGGATCGATGCAAATCTTCCTCG
>JACXIW010001309.1:930227-949872 GCA_014825925.1 Bombus breviceps | reverse complement strand
CCACAACAACACTTCTAGGGAGAACCATACAACCATTCCACACCTCCGTCAGGCAAAACGTCTATCCCGTGACCGTGGCTACGTTCGGCGACCAGTTGTCGCCTCGAGCCCAATCTCGCTATCACAAATCTCGAACAATTACAATCAGACAGAATGGCAATTGCTTAATTACGGCTATGATAGAATCCAGGCTAAAGTAATAGAGGACTTTTCCCAAAATCTCAGAGGAAGGACTTCGGTTTTCCTTTCATCTCCGACATATATATGTCGGAAACGATAAGAGATTTGGGAATTTTGGGGCGTTTGACAAATCTTCACCCGAACTGATGATGATTCACCCCCATCGTGATTATGTACCCTAGCTGATCGTTATTGGTATCGATGTGATGATTTGCAAGATTTTACCGGTAATGACAGCAATCGGACAAAAGAGATGTCGATGACGATAAATCTAAGTTCAGTAACGAATCCACGGCCACGGGAGACAAATCCGATATCATACTCGATCTGTACACGCAACTCAATCAGCAATTCCTTCGGCGACTAGCTCACTGAACTCTAGTCCAAATGGAACTGCCCTTATATAGTCCTTTTCCCACCTCTCGGGTCAATCATTGTTTCTAAGGAGGGCTGCACAATCACTTCATACCTCTGTTATTACGCGTCCCTCCCGTGACCGCGGCTACGTTCGGCGACTCATTATGTCAGCTCGGGCCCAGGCCCATCGTCATAAACCTTAGGTACCCATATAACTATTTCTTAGTTTATTGGTTAGTTGTAAAGTCTGAATTAGAGTATTGGGTTTTTCCCAAACGTTTCAGTGGAAGGGCACCGATGTCTTTTCATCTCCGACATATACATTAATCCTTCAATCTAAAGGGTATTTTCGTTTTAGTCTGCGGGTTTGAACCGTCCTGTCAAGTGGTTGGGTGAATAATGGGTTGTGGTGGTTGTTGACTCTTATGTTACATCTGCTTTTGAATTTGTATATTTCTTCTTTGACTCTGGGAATATGTGAGGTCGCGATGTATTACTTTGTTGGTGACATACCAGGGTGCGTCTATAAGGGATCTAAGAGTTTTTGATTGAAAGCGTTGGAGAATTTCAATGTTGGAATTGCTTGCTGTGCCCCATAGTTGGATTCCGTAGGTCCAGACAGGTTTTATTACGGTCTTATAGAGGGTAATTTTGTTTTGTTTGCTTAGGTTGGAGCGTCGGCCAGTGAACCGATAAAATTTTTTAAGTTTATCCTTGAGTTGCTTCGTTTTGTCTGTGATGTGATTTTTCCAAGTTAATCTCCTGTTCAGGATCATGCCCGTGGTATCTGACCGTGTCCTTGCTAGGAATTGTTGTATTGTTAATGGTGACCTGAGCGCAAGCTTGTTTTCGCAGCGTGAAGGTTACATGTGTGGATTTTTTTTCGTTAATCTTGAAGCCCCATTTACGAAACCACTTTTCCATAGAGTCGAGAGAACGCTGGAGAGTGGATGACGCAGTTATCGGGTCTGCGTGGGAAGCTAATAGCGCTGTATCGTCAGCAAATGTTGCTATAGTTATTTCTGTTGATATTGGTAAATTGGCAGTGTAGGTGGAGAACAGCAGGGGTCCGAAGACACTACTTTGCCAGCTTCTATTAGGAATGTTGTGATAATGGCGTCTAAGTATTTCGTCACGAATTGTCTATTGGTTAGGTAGGAATTTAGGATGGAGTAGTAGGTGTGTGGTAGGATTTTTTTAAGTTTGTATAGAAAATGGCTCTTCATGCCATACTTTGTCGAATGCCTGGTGAATGTCAAGAAATACCGCTGAGCAATATTTTTTCTTTTCTAGGATTTGGCTGATATTGTGAGCTATGCGATGGATTTGCTCTATTGTAGAATATTGTTTCCGAAAACCGAATTGATGATCTGGCAGTGTTTTCAAATCCTTTAGGAGTGGGAGGAGTCGATTCGTTAGCATCTTCTCGAATAGTTTTGATAAGGTAGGTAGAAGACTAATTGAGCGATAGGAGCTAGTTTCATATATTGGTTTTCTGGGTTTAAGGATGAGAGTAATCAGTGAAATTTTCCAGGCCTTAGGATAGTATTCAAGGCGAAGAATTGCGTTAAAAGTTGATGTGATGAATGCATTCTCTTTTATGGGAAGTTCCTTGATTGCTTTATTGCATATTAGGTCATTCCCCGCTGCTTCCCTGGGATTTAGGCGACGGATTAATTCTATGATTTCTGCAGAAGTGAAGGGTTCAATAGGAATGGGGTTTAAATACATTAGATAAGTATTTAGCAAACAGGTTGGCTTTTTCTATAGGGCTATGCACCCATCCACCTTGCGGACGGCGGGTTAGATGGATTATTTGCGGTGGGCGCGTGAGTTTCCTGGAAGCCATCGATAGTGTGGAGTCAGCTGTGGGAGACAAATTGGCTACATATTTTTGGAAACAGTCATTTTTATAATTTTTGATGATTTTGGTTAACTTCCTAGTTGCGTTGTTTAGTTTACGTTTGTAATCCGGTGTTCTATGGGTTTGCCATACTCTTCTTAGTCTACGTTTTTCAGCAATTTTGTTAATATGTAATCGGAATATTCACGTTTGCCGATAGAAGTCTTAGTAGGTGTGGAGGAATGGATAGCGTTTATTATGCTCGTGTTCCAATATTCCGTGGCTGTTTCGATATCTTCAATAGTTTTTAGTGAACTTAAGGCTGAAATTGAGTGATTAAAGACTTCTCTAAAAAGCTGCCAGTTAGTGAGTTTGTTATGAATAAAGCCATTCGGTGGATTCTCAATAATTGTTGAACTGACTGTTGCTATCACGGAGGAACGATCAGAAGAGAGATCCGCCGAGGAGTTGATTTGGACATATTTTGGCGAGATATTTTTAGTTATGAAGAAGTCAAGTACGTCAGGTATTTTATTAATGTCAGTAGGTCAATATAGTGTCATATGTGGTGAGGTAATTGAGATTGTTGGTGATTATGCTATTTAAGAGATTTTTGCCTCTTACTGTGACCAGTCTGCTGCCCCATTGTGTATGTTTGGCGTTATAGTCTCCTCTAGCTATGAATCTATTGCGCAGAGCGTCAAGGAAGTTATCAAAGTCTTCTTTGGCAATGGAGTGTCTGGGAGGGCAATATACTGCTGAAGTGGCGACTGTACCATGGCAGTCTGCTATTGCTACGTTTGTTGCTTGGAGGTAGTCTTTCTGTGTCGCCGTGGGCCTTTCCACTGAGATGTTGGGTATGGTAGAAGTTATAACCATTTATTTTTAGATAGTTTTTGTCGGTGAAGTGGATTTCAGATATAAGCATTTCGTCGATTTGCTGTTGTTTTAGGAAGAGTTCTAGTTGGAATTTGTGTTGACCTAGACCGTTGGCATACCAAAGAGCTATGCGTCTTGGTTTTATTTTGCGTCGGGCCGTATTAATTTATCCATGATCAGTGTTAATATTGATAGCAAATTATTTACTCGTTCTGATTGTTTTTCTATTAATTTCTCAAGTCTAGAGAAGTTGTCTGTGTTTTGTGGATTGGGAACACTATTTTGAGAATGGTCCCTATGGATATTCGGATTATTTTGATTACCCTGTACTGCTTGGGTATAGGAGATTGAAGTAGTAGTGAATTTTGGAGGCTCTGAGTCTAGGATACTTGTTTATATATAAAGTTTTGTAGGCTGAGCAACCTCTGTAGTTAGCAGGATGGTCAACTTGACAGTGGATGCACTTTGCTGGGGTTTCTGGTGATTTAGTGCATTAAGGTGTGGCGTGTGAACCACATTTTACGCAGCGGAAATTATGATTGCAGTATTTCTGCGTATGACCGTATCTTTGGCGCCTTTTACATTGCACTATCTCTTTTTTTTTATTAACGGAGGTTCAATTTTTACTACCGAGTTCATTAGACGATTCATGTTGTAGATTTGTTTGTTGTTGGGTTTTTGTTTCAGGTCGATGAAGAATAGGGATAGTGGGTTTTTTGAGATTCTATGTCTTATGTTGCTGATGTTATTTACTTCGTGACCAAGTTTAAGGAGTTTGAACTTAACTTCGTCTACCTTAACCGAGTAGTGGATATTGCGTAATACCACTCGAAAAGGTCTTTTTTGTTTTAGTTCAAGGTTTTTAGTAGTTTTGTTATCTTTCTGTATGAGTCTGGGTTAGCCGGCAGAATTTTGACTTGGTTATTATTTATTTTTAGTTTATAATCCTGCTTGTTGATTTCTTTCTCAATGGACTTTACCATTGTTTGTATATCGATGACATCATCAACAATTTGTGATAGTGAGCTTGGGCTCGAGGCGACAACCAGTCGCTGAACATAGCCGCGGTAAAGGGATGAACATTTGGTCTAACAAAGTTGGTATGGAGTAATGCTATAAGTATACCAATGGTATAAGTATAATGGTATGGTATAATAAGTAAAGGTATGGTAATAGTATAGCTCTCCTTAAAAAGAAATAGTTGTAGCGGCACTCGACAGTAAACATTCCAACGGTTTCTGTCCCGTGACTCGCCACACGCAGAGCCTATTCTCCGGGTGGGATGATTACCAGATGTCGATGCATCTCCACAGTACACGTTCAGCTAGCCTGAGGAGCCGTTATAAATCTTAAGATTTAGTTAACTAAAGTCCTTCAAACGGACAAACAGTCTTTGTCCTGACTACGGGAAGATAGGGGAAATCTATTTTTCTCGCGAACGACGCTTCCCGCTAGCAACTTTCCCTCAGGGGCGGCTAGCATCCTTCTCTAACCACCAACATAGAAACTGACCAATTAACACCAACGTCAATTTCTCTGACTCTCCGAACAAAGGCATATCTCCACGAATCCGATGATCTCGTGTCCTTAAACACACCCTATGATTGGTTTCCTCTGCAGCATCATCGTGACGGAATCTCGTGAGGTTGCATTAGCGAGTTACATGACGTCTTTACGCCCGGTGGATATTCCATGTTTTAACAAATAGTTAGTTCAATAATTCTTGTACCGTAGACAAGGAAGTTGCGTACAACTTGGACTTTTGAAGAAAGCGCATTTTGTTATCCCGTTGACCGCGGATTCGTTATTGAACCTAGGATCATTGTCACCTTCTCGAGTATCTAATTACCACGGTTACTTGTCAAATTCTGTAATAATCATATTTGCACTAGTAAATATCTCCTCTATCGCATGACAATAATGTCTAATCCAAATGAAGATTTGTTTCACGCCCCTAACCCCAACCCTAATCATAATGTGATCCCGACATATATATGCCAGAAATGATATATGTATATGTAAACTCCCTAGAGAGTTCAAGGGTGATAGGGACTTTCTCTGTTTCGCGAACAGCACGACTTTCTTTGTTTCACGGACAGACCGACTTTCTTTGTTTTACGGACAGCCATTTTGAGAGACGCTCATTTCCCAAACGGACGGACAGAGAGCAACATCAGAGATAGACAAGACCATAGTAGAAATGGTAATTGTTTAAAACATTGAAGATTGACGAAGAAAGATCGGTAGCTCAGGACGTTGAAAATCGATTCTCGATTTTCAGGTAGACGCTGCACAAAACTTGTTATTTATTGAATTATTACTGTTATTAATTGTTATCCACTCCCGTATTTCATTCAAGTATTTTCACAATAAACTCGGTTTTCAGACTTCAGAATCGATTCTCTGAATTACATATATATTTGGCGGGTTGGCGTTAGACTTAGGGGCGTGTAACGTATCTTCATGAGGACAAGCCATCGTTGTTGTTCAATGGAAATTATATTTACAATTATATGTACAAATGTTGATTTAACAGAGTTTGACAATTATACGTGGTGATTAGACATTCTAGACGTTAAAGATAATGTTCTTAGGTTCAATAACGAATCCACGGTAAACGGGGAAAACTCTTTGTTCAATAGAATTTATTTTGAAACACAAAGTGACGTTAGCTGTGTCGCTCGATTTCTTTCTGACTGACGGACAAGACGATGTGAGTAAACTCTCCAAGGTGATCACAAGAATAAAAGACCGATACCATTACGTTTGTCAATTGCATATTGACCGGGGATATCAACAAAATTCCAGGCGCCGTTACTAGGCAGACCCGCGTAGAGCCGACATTGCTCCTTCCCGGGGTTTGTTTGTTAATACAGCGTGTGTCCCTCAATGTTGGTACTTCTTCTGTTAGGTAAAAATGTTCATCCCGTGATCGTGGCTACGTTCGGCGAATAGTTGAGTCACCTCGAGCCCAAGCCCACTGTCACAAATCTCGGGCAAACATAATCAGATCGTATCACAACAACAATTTCTAATTATTTATTCTAGTATTTAAGTACAGCTATAACAAATAGTTTGGACCAAAGTATTGGGGATCTTCCCAAAATGCCAAAAGAAAGGTCCGATGTCCCTACATCTCTGACATATTACACATAGACACAAGCATACAAATAAATTAAAGTAAACGTTCCAGCAAGTGTTTTAAGGAGACTGTGATTTACCAAAGTTAATATATCTTCGAATAAAAGGAGTTAGCATGATTTAGCTCACGATTGAAGCAACATGTGTTGATTGGTGTAGAATAAACTATTGGTTCTAGGACATCTTAAAGAGACATTAAGAAAAAATTGCTGGTTGACATTAGAAGAAGAAATAATACCGTCTCCTATTTTATTTACAAATAAGATGTCAAACATTATTCTCTTAATTTGTTATAAAATATAAAAAGAAGATTCATACGTTTATGATACCAAACATACTTTTGCATGAATATAACGAAAATTAAGACCGAGCATTCGTATCTATAAGAAAAAGTTGTTCAGAAACATGGTCTCACGACATATTTCAAGGGCATTGAAGTCGATGAGCAAGTAGCTCTTTGACAGATTCATCTGCGCTAATAATGACATTTCATTAAATTTTTAAGACATCGTATTAAGAAAACGAAAATTTGTTATGCCTATGAAGCGGAGATACACGTTCGCATAGCACCGGTTATCTTTTTCAGGAAGCACTTTTTAGTTATTGTTGATCAGAGAATATTTGTAATCGGAGAAAGATTCAGACAAATTGAGCATTGAGCATGATTCTGTACCATTCAGATTTTTATATAACATAACAACACTAAAAAATATAAATCAGAGGAACCGATTAAACACCGTATGAATTTGGACATTATTTTTGTTACGTCACGCAAGACATCTGCACACCATCCCTCGTCGCCTGGCAGCCAGCGGACCACCGACAATATTCCCGACTCTCAATAAACTCAAGGACCCACCAGAAACTTTAACTTTCGCTTCATTGTCTATACATATGCTTGCCAGTCTGTTGATGTTGTCCAGAAAGAAGTCCCAATTCTATTTACGGTTTACGATAGTAATAGAGTTTCGGTTTACGTCCGGGTCTTGAAAGAGTCCTTGAGTTTGTTAGACGCTCTTAAATATCACGGAGAAAGCGGGTAGGCGCCGAATAAGAAAAACTAACATCTGTCTAAAGAGAAAGTTGGAATTTCCCATAAACAATGTCACTCATGAGCCACGCGGATAGGAGGCTTCTTCCTCCTATCTCCTTTTTTTAACGTTAGACTTAACCAATCGGCATCGGGGATCGTTATCCTCACTTTCTTGACGAAAAGTGTAAGTAACGAATCCGCGATCATCGTTCAAAGGGCACACCCTAACCGAGCGTTCCTCCGCGATCACAGAAGAACAAAACGATCACTTCCTCTGTAACATTCGTGGAGTCAACAACGACTCATTCATGTATATCAGTCAGTTTATCGAGTCGAAATCAGTCAGTCGACTCAAATATCGTCATACGCAACACGCGAACCAAGTTTCAAATCGTGCTCATACGTCGTATCATTGAACATTCGATATTGTATTACTTCTAAGTTGTTGGATCGTACAAATATATAATAACCTGTTAATAGCAGCGTTATATTTAATTAACTACCCTTATTATTCCCGGCGACGATGAGTCAATCGTAACGGGAATTTACGACTCCCGTTGGTGCGCTTCTTAGTGATCGCGTCTCCCCGCGAACGTGCGAATTTACAATTTTAGAAATCGGAAATCATCGAAATATTGATAGAAGTGACTTGCTTAACGAAATAAAAATATTTTGTGACATATACAGCAAAAATTTGTCGTATATAACACCAACGCAATGTTCGAATATGATACATAAAATTAAGGATTTATTTTCCAATTTTATGTTACTTTAAGGATATTACTAATTATTCCAATCGCTTCTGCAAGGCATACTTTCTCTAGTTTAGAATTAATTAAAAATTATATATTTTTATCATGTCTCAGGAAAGCCTATCTAATCGATTATTTAATTTGAATAAGCTATGTGAAAATTGAAATTACGAAGATATAATTACTGATTTTGCAGAAAACAGAGCGAGAATAATAAACTTTATGAAATAATCGTACTTCACTAAGTTTTAAAATAATAAACATTTCAGATACAGGTATTTTTGTTAATATGTATTCAATCATCAAGTCATTATTTTGTTATTGTTATTACTAAAAACTTTATAATTAGAATAGGAATAAATTTTCATCAATGAAAGTTATGAGCTACAGAGGTACATGTATTTTCTGTTTCTAATTTGTAATACTATACATGTGTATAATAATATTATTTTGTCAGAGCGAGACTAGTTCCGTGCTCCGCATAGACCGGTCAAAATAGACATTTCAAATAATAAAAATTCCGACAGAGCCAAATTTTGGTGGATTCCTTGGGTACACCAGTAGAAATAAAGTGCCAAAAGTCTCTGTTACGTCGCGTGAAACAGTCCGCGCGATGTCTCTAACTGCATGGCCGCCAAGGACCTGTACCAACCCTATTTTCAACCACCCCTATTTTCCTAACCGAAATACGGGGATCGAACTGTTCGTGGTGTCGATTATTCTAATCGTAACGGGAATTTACGACACCCGCTGATGCGTTTCCTCGCGATTGCGTCTCCCCGCGACTGATCGAACATTCAGTCCCCATTGATCCCATGGGTGCTAAAAAAATTATTCAAGGTCAAAGTCAATATTTTCGGATTTTTTGAATTTTTCTTGAAAACGGTAAATTTAATTGAAAATACAGTTCAGACAAAAATTGTAAATCATAAAATTATCTACAAAAATGCTCCTCATATTTTTTCCCTAAGAATCACCATTCTTAAGATATCGCCATTCTAAAAGTTAGAGGAGTTGCATCCTACATGATATGCACACATTTCCACATCGCCTGTGAGATAGTGTACTTGGCGCTTCTTTTTTAACGTGGTTTCCCCGGTAAACCTCTTCCACTTAGTAATATAATAGATAATTAGTAATATTGATATTGATATAGGTGATTATTTTAAACTATAATTCTAATTTATGTTAATATTTTAATCTGATTCTGTTAGGAAGATGATACATTTTTCCTGTACATGTGAATATGTGTATAAGCGTCAGAGGGCGTTCAGGTCTCAGTTGAGACAAAAGACGATTGGAAACTGTTAGAAGCATCTGGAAAAGTCGGTTGACAACAAGCGTGCGTGCAAGTAGGTTTTCGAGGTCTTCAGAGTGTAAAATATATGTATAGCTGTTGTGCGTGAAATAAAGTAAATTATTTGTATTTCCGAATCCCTTCTAAGTTCATAAATTGTTGAACTGAAGATGAATCAGCTGTCTCTTCATCGATATCACACGAATCTTTGTCTATAGGATTCGATTGAACATTCGAGAAAGACTGGCCTTGGCAATTAGTACACGCTGGTGAACACGACAACCCTACTCTTCTACAGCCACATTTAGCACTACAACCTTTTTTACAATTACAAAAAATAGTACTTAGGAGCTTATCCGGAACAGGTGGGAGGATAGTTTGAATCGGTTCCAAAATATTGTCAACCCCAATTAATTTCCAACCCCAATCTTCGGGGTTTAGTTGATTGCCTAGCCATGCCTGAACTTGATAGAATACCCAATACAAGCGTTGATGAGCAGAAGCCGATGTTGGAGGAAGACAAGATAGTTGTACTTGTTTCTTGTTCCGCGTATTTTTTACAAAAGTTAAATATCTATACTTGTCTATACAATCAATTTTCTTTGGAGCTCCATAAACAACAAGGAGAAAGAGAATTCCTTCTGTGATTATCGTTTGAGAAGAAGAGTCAATTACTTCAAATACTTTAGCGCAATCAATTAAGTCCTTTTTTTTCAAATACTTTTAATACTGATGTTTTACCCCTTCTGAACATTGCTGATGTAGTATCGCAGCCGGTTATCGAATATCGTCATGAATAATTGCTGCCGCGGTTTTCAAAATTTTTAACCGTTCTTGCTTTTCATTCAAGTTTTTTTTATCAGACCAGGCTTGACTTAAAATGTCTTCGTAATTGTCGACGAAACAAATAAATGTTAATTTTCCTGGCTTTTCTGTAATAATAATTCTACTACCATACTTTACTTTCAATCGTATTTTTATAGTTATGTTATCTAAAGCTACATTTTTACTAACATTCTTTAGTTCATCCAATGTAAACTGACAATCATCACTACTTTCTATAAACTTATAAATTTCCTCCATCGCAGAGTTTGCTGCCTTATCTTGAGGACGGCCTACTCTACCGCCAGTATTAGGTCTCAGGAAAGATTTGTAACAATTGTCATGATACTTAGCCTCAGCAGCAACTAAGTCATACTCGAAATTAATGCGTGCAGTAACAGCTACGTCATCAGAACGATCCTGAGCTACTGTCAAAACGGATTCTTTGAATGAAAGTGTAGCAACGTTATAAATTTTTTGTCGACGATGCAGCGATTTTTTCAGCCTCCTCATCCGCTTCATTGCCACAAAATAAGTAATATTTAAAAAAAAAAGTCGGATTCACTTACTCGTGCTCTAGTACGAGGTGGACTTACTTTCGATGTACTAGCTTGTCCATCCTCATGTTGTCTGTTGATAGCAGCTATTGAACTTTTCCGGATGTATGATTTCTGGCAATCCACGTGAACTATTACAGACTTTTCACTTCACAGATAATCAACAAACTCATCACCTCTTACGATACTTGCATCGATCAAAGTTTTCATTCCACGACTAACTGTAACAGTTTCACTTTCCGTCAAAAGTTTCTTGCAAATAAAGCACAGTTGTGACATTTTTTTAAAATATTAATGGTTACAATCTGTAATAATGGACGGTAGCAATAAATACATGTATTCACTAGAAAGGAACGTTCAACGCTAAAAGTATTTCACTTAAGCCACTTCAGAAAGGCAGATATATGAGCGTCGCCACGTGGACGATAGAGTAGGCAGATGTTAATCAAGGCCATGCGGGTATATAGAAGGGACTGGCTAAGGGACTGAGTTTCTTTTTAGTGTACATTCTCAGAATTGTACGGTTTAAACATATAAGAGATACAAATTTTTAGGCATTTGTACTTCTATTAAGTGCCTGACTTATTTGTGTGCATATCATGTAGAATGTAACTCGTGGCGGCACTCGACCGCACATTTCGACACTAACTAAAACCGAACTACGATAGCGCAGTGGTTAGCGACATAGGTTACGAACATTCGGGACCCGAGTTTGAATCCCGTCGCCTGTAGTCCGATATTTTTCTTCCATGATTCTTAAATAGGAAAAAAATGCGACACTACCTCAACAACGACATCTACAGCCAGGAGCTATCACTGTTAATACGACATATCCGCCTCAAACTCCTTCAACTTTTAGAATGGCGATGTCTTAGGAATAGTGATTCTAAGGAAAAACAATATGAGGAACACTTTTGTAGATAATTATAATTTTATGACCTACACTTTTTGTCTGGGTTATATTTTCGATAAAAGTTACCGTTTTCAAGCAAAATTTAAAAAATTCGAAAATTTTAACTTTGACCTTGAATAACTTTTTTAGCATCCATGGGATCAATGGGGACTTTTAGCACTTTATTCCTACTGGTGTACCCAAGGTCTCTACGAAAATTAGTCTCTGTCGGAATTTTTGTTATTTGATCACTGTTACGTCGCGTGAAACGGACCGCGCGACGTCTCTAATTACCTATCCGCCAAGGGTCTATACCGCTGTGCAGACCCCCAATAAACCTAAGGACCCACCATAAACCTAGGCTTTCAGTTTACCTTTTGTTTCGATATTCCTATCTAACTTCTATTAACCTTGAAGGAATCGTTGCTCTCGTATGTGTTATTGGTTTATGGATGGTCCCTGGAGCAGTCCTTAGGTTTATTATGCGTTCGTACAAATTACGGAAAGAGCGAATATTTCCCTAACGGGAAAGACGGTTTTCCCCATGAACAAAGTTAATCCCGAGCCACGTCGGTCAGAGGTCTCCTCCTTCAATCGTCATGTATTAACGCTGGCTCTAACCAATGGACATCGCGGATCGTTTCATCATCTTTCCTAAAGATCTTTCCTAAAGAAAGATGTAAACAACGAATCCGCGTCCTTAGTTCAAAAGGAACACCCACACCGAGCTTTCCTCCGTAATGCTACGAGAACGTACCTTTACTGTTACGAAAATCCTCTTACAGTCAACACCTGATTTGTTCTCCTTCCTCTGTAACATTCGTGGAGTCAACAACGACTCATTCTTGTATATCAGTTAGTTAGTCAAGTCGAAATCAGTCAGTCGATTCAAATATCGCCATAGGCAACACGCGAACTAAGTCTCAAATCGTGCTCTTACGTCGTGTCATTAAACATTCTTTATTGTATCACTTCTAAGTTGTTGCATCGCACAAATATATAATAACCTGTTAACAGCAGCGTTATATTTAATTAACTACCCTTATTATCCCACAAGAAATAAAGGATCGAACGATTCGCGGCGGCGATTAGTCAATCGTAACGGGAAACTACGACTCCCGTTGGCGCGCCTCATAGTGATCGCGTCTTCCCGCGAACGTGGGAATTTACAGGCGTTGTAACCACGGTGGTGCGTTGAGTTTTTGGATCTCGTAAGTGGAGCACTCACTTACCGCGGCAAATCTTTTTATTGCGAAAGCCGGCGGTATCGATGTAAAGAGACGCGTACGGGTCTGTCAGGCGGTCGCCATCTTGGTATGGTGGCGCCATTATTCAGGGCAGAGTTATAGAATCATCATTAGCCTGATGCCTATGTACGAACTGGTGGTGTCACCTGTACGTACAAGTAACGATACATAGCTGAGATGAGTATATTGAACGTGGCGTGCCATTTGGGGACTATTACAGGTCATGACAGTTAGGTATTCGAGCACCAAGTCACACCTCTGGAGCTTACTACGCGTATTACGGTGTAACAACAGCCATATGATAAGCTGCAGTGTGAAGCGTACTTATTCTCTTCACTTTTCCCTAATGCCCTTTTAGTTTAAGATTGGGAGAGTGGGTCCTTTCAAATTATAAGGGTTAATAGCATGGAATAAGCCAAATTGGGAGGAATTTACTAAGCGAAAGTTCCCGAAAAAATGGTCGTTTACGAAGTATTGTTCTCGAGGTCCATTCGCAATCTCGAGAAAAGGTCGCCACATTACGGACCAAAGAGGAAGTCGCCAGATATGCAAAAAAGTATAAAGAAAGACTTGCAACACACCCAAACCAAATGGTTGCTGAAACGAATAAAACAATAACAGAAGAAAGACTGAAGAAGAAGCATTCCGCAGGCCTCACAATAGAAATACAATAGACAAGCTGGAAGATGGAACCCCGCTGGGGGTAACCACTCACATGCTATATTTTATTCTCTAAGATAAAATATTTTACCAAATGTCCTACTGGATAAATTGTAAAATTTTAAAATAAAATAAATAAAAAAGAAACATTACGGATCACGTGTATGTTGACAAAAATAGAGTCTGCTCTAAGTAAGATTCGCCGCTGTTGAGCTGTTACTTTGAGGATGTTTTTTGGGGATTTCTGAAATTTTCTCGTGATTCTAATTTATTTCATATAGTGTCGTACAGTGGCAGCTATCTACTTGCCAAGTCGCGTTACAGGAGAAAACTTGGGAGCACGGGAAATTACTTTGAACTCCGAGACGGTTGGCCTGATATAGTCGGCTGCCCGAAAGTTCCATTATAATATTTCAGAATATACCATAATAGGATTTGGAAATATTGCGCTATAACGGTTTGTGAACAACATAAAGGAATAACGATGATGTGTAGGTCAAGGTGGGTGTAGGCCGTAACACAAAGGATAGTGTAGATAAATATGACAAGGTGTATTTATGAACAAGTTATTTATTATAAATTTATATAATGTATACAGGCCAGTCGTCTTATAGCGGCAATAGTTAGAGATAAATTATTAATTTTAGCTTTTTATCGTAGTTAATATTATGTTGATTATGGCCATGGTAAAGGTGAATCAGGATAGTCCTAGCCGAGGTCGGTGGTCTGGACCTATAACAAATAATATCAATTTTAATATAGCAAATAAATATCGTAAACATCGATATCATTTGTAAGGGGCTGCTGCATTTTGAGCATAGTGAATTTATGTTGAACAGTTTTTGGATACTAAGTTGAAATTAAATAATAGTTATGTTACTTAAGTTATAGATTTACCCGTTAATTTTAAGGAGATGTAATTGTTCAGGTGCCGTTAATTCACTGGATATGTCGGCCTAAAACAGGATGTTTAGATTTTAGATTGCATATTGTACTGATAGGAAGTATTTTATCGCTACAATTATGAGATTCGATTAAATATAGCATAGTGTCGAGTCACTATAAGAAAGGAGGTCAGTCGTGAAAAATGGCAGTAATTGTATAATAACAAAGGACAAGCCAAATATAGCAAAATGAAATTTGAAAGACCTTAGTTTATAGGACTTGTTGACAATCAATGTCACACGGTCGATACAATGTTTGAGTGGGCTGTGTTTATACACACAACATAATTTATGAAATAAACAATTCTTATATTTGATTTAAGAAATGATAGCTCGTTTGCGAGCAGTATTTATCAGACAGTGACTGAAATTCAGTTGATAATTTGAATTTAATAATTAAATAAGTAATGAATGAGTTTTTAGTCTATAAAGCACGAATGGAACAGTTGATAACACTCTATAGGGCGTTTGTGCTTGGCGGGTGTATTATTTTGTTTTTTTACCTAATCGATGGGTATTCTGCTGCGATAGCTTTAAATTTGTGGATGTAAATAATGGGATTTATTGATATTATAGGGAGTGGGTTATCACTGCATGCACCTTGAGAGTTGTATAGCACTGGTAGAGTTAATTGAGTAGAGATAGTGGCTAACTACTGATAAACTACGTAAAATATATTTTGAGCATATTTTGAGCCATTTGATTGTCTTGCATTCCCAACTTCCCTGCTTTCATTTGAGCTTCTATAGCTTCTGCTTCTTTTATTTTACCAATACTTCTATAATACTCTGCCCATTGTGCATTATTCCGTGCAGCTCCAGTTTGTTGTTGTTGTGGTTGTTGATGTTGCGTTTGTGGTTGCTGCTGTTGTGCTGGACCAGCAGTCCAAAGATATATTTATTGAGCTATTTACGTTTTTTGGGGAGGGACTGTATGAAGTATTTGATTCTGCCATGACTATACCATCCGAATAATTCGATTTTACTAACGATTCAGGAGATGTTTTCGTAGTTTTGCTTCCACTAGAAAATATTTTGTTCCCATGCGCATAGAATAAATGAGATTGGACATGTCTTTTATAGGAAAACATTCGGTTTCAAAAATTACATCTATAACCAGACAATTCTTTCGTCCAACATCACTTCTTTAAATGACATACATGTAGTAAAAAACGTAGAAAAAAGGCCTAGGACATACCGAGTAATGTCGCTATGGACAGTGTCGCGAGAGCCGACGCGCCGTTGGGCCCATCAATTTGTCGTCGGTCCTTCAAGTGAATGGTTTCGTAGAAAGGGCCTGCGAAAGCCTGGCCACGAGTGGTTGCGTAGCACGTGCGTGGGGGGTCTAAGAAAAAACAAAAAGGGATGCGAGAGCAGAGTGTGTGAATAGAGAGTCAGTTGAGAAGTTGGAAGCCCAGTGTTATGTTAAGACGTACGACGATATTATAGTCCGTTTCTGTATTGAGTATTGCTTGTACGAATAAAACTAAATTTAACTTTGAATAAACCATCCTTTCTTGTCCTTGCTCTAGACAACATATTTTCGATCACTACATTTTTGGGGGCTCAGCCGGGATCTAGTGCGCCAAGTGACAAGTGAAGAGTTTAACTGATAGTGTATTCGTAAAAGCGATATCTCATAATAATGGCAAACGTTGGAGACGAACGATTGTCTTGGGTGAAGAGGGTTCGACGCTGGAGGAGCTGAGGAGTAAGCTGCACGAATGAATTTTCCTTTATCTGGTGCGAGTTCAGTGTTGATTGCAAGGCTGAATCGAGCGAGTATGATTGGACAATCCTATCCTAAGGGATCAACGGGCGGTGAAGAGTCAACCGAGAGCTGAGCGCGATCGGGATGAAGACAAAAATCTCAGGAAAATGAAGACGAAGGAGTTGAAAGAGCGACTCGCCAGTTTGGGGTTAAAGACGACGGGAAGAAAAACCGAATTAGGATGAAGACGAAAAAAAAAACGTAAGAGGATACAAGAGAGGGACGCGAAGGATGTACCAGGACTGTGACGAATATTATCGAAGGGCATGGGTTGGTTCGACATTGAGCTTCAAAAACGTTGAAGATGCATTAGAGTCGTTTAGTGGCGACAAAGGCGAAAATGTCGAGCGATGGTTCGAGTCGTTCGAGGAAGTCGCAGATACGTGCATGTGGTCGGATGGAAAAAAGACGATCTACATGAGGAAGCTGCTGAAGGGATCAGGGAAAATATTTGCGAGTTTCGAGTGCCATGCCAGGACTTGGCATGAGATGAAGAGGGGGCTAGTGAAAGAATTCTCTAAAAAGGTTAATAGTCGGCAAGTACATCAGAGCCTTAGAGAAACCAAAAAGAAAAGCGATGAGGCATGCTTGGTTTACATGTACCGCATGCTCGAAATAGCTAGCCATGTGGATATAGAAGAGGGAGCAAAAATGGAATATATAGTAGACGGAAAAATAGACGACGAGAGCAATAAGTCTATACTGTACGGCGCTATGTCAATCAAAGAGTCGAGGAAGAGATTAATTATGTACGAAGAGCAGAAGAGTCGCAGAGCAAAGTCGATTGCGAAGCCGGCCAAAATTGAGAACAAGAAGTCCGGTCAATCTGAAGATGTAATGAAGAAAAGAAGATGTTTCAATTGTGGTGGTGGCGAGCATTTAAGCGCTCAGTATCCGGAGAAAGGAAAAGGTATTAAGTGCTTTAAGTGCAACGAATTTGGATATATTGCGGCGAAGTGTACAGCACGACCAGAAGAAACTTACGTCATTTCAAGAACCGAGAAGAAGGAATACTTGAAAGAAGTGTCGATAGATGACTGTTAGTTCATATCGTTAGTGGACGCGGGTAGCGATCTCACATTTATACGATCAGAAGAGTATGCGAGGCTAGTATCACCAATCGTATAGTATTCTATCGTAAGTTTAAGTTTGACGGCTTCGGTTCCGCTGGCAATGATCTGGGGCGAATTTACAAAGGTCGATGGGTGTGAATTTCCAATCACTCTGCATGTCGTTTCAAACAAAATATTGTCGAAACACAGTCTGTTGTTAGGTACTGATTTCTTGGATCAGATAGAGTTGCGGGTCAAACGAGGCGAGGTGACCTTTTTACGACATGACGAACAGACTGACGGTTACAAACACGCGCCGGATATGTTTTGAATCAACATAGTAGAACAGACTGAAGAAATAAATTCATCGCACGTACAGGAACTGCATTATCGTGAAGCGGTTCGCGATATCATTGGGGGATACAAGCCGGAGAAGAAGCGGGACGTCAGGATAACTGAAAAGATCGTTTTAAAAAGTGACAAACTCATAGTCAGAAAGAAAGAAGACTCACAGATCAGAAAATTAATCGACGAAGAGTGGTCTGTGAAATTCGAAGAACAAAGTCGTGAGCTACGTGAGGACGCAAAAAAGAAGACCGCTGCAACTCAGGAAAATCGAAGAAACTACCATAAAAGAAGAAAAGGTGCGAAACAGGACCAAAGCGGAGATTTAGTTTTTTTTCTTTTTTTTTATTATTTTGTTTTAAATTTTACAATTTGTCCAGTAGGACATTTGGTAAAATGTTTTAACATAGTGAATAAATAATAGCATGTGGATGGTTACCCCCAGCGGGGTTCCATCATCGTGTTTATTAGTTTTGTAGCGGCACATGAGTCACGCTGTTCACCTCGGAGTAGGACGATCATTAGGTTACACATAAGAAAGATTAAACAAACGCCGCTACGTGTAACCGTCGAACAAAAGACGAATTCGAACTTTCCGTCTTCCCCTCGACTGGCATAAGAAACGGACGCGATCGTGAACGAGCAGTTGAAACCGTTACAACGACGTAGACACACCGATTTGCGACCTAACAGCTATTTCCTGTATTATCCGTTCGGAATTTTAATTTGTACATAGACTGGATATTGTAAATACATTTAATTGCTTGTCACACGAGTACTGCAGTATTTAATCACAAATTGGTGACCCCGACGTGATTCGAGCAATAGAGGTAACCGTGTGAGCGCTTGTGAAGACACTGTGTAGGTTAGTGCGTCCAAAATGACAAGTTCCGACAAAAACGAGCTCGGTAGTGTAGACGCGGTGAACGCTCAGCTCCGAATACCACCGTTCTGGGCGGAAGATGTAGAGTTGTGGTTCGGCGTGCTGGAGGCACAGTTCATACACGCCCGGATTACGAGCGAGGAAGCAAAGTATAACGCCGCCCTCGCAAACATCGACAGACCACACGTGAGGATCATCAGGGACATTATAACCAACCCACCCGAGAGCGGGCAGTACGAGTTCCTCAAAAAGGAACTCAGCAAGAGGTTGTGCGAATCAGACGATAAACGTCTGCGCAAAATGATCGAGAACGAGCAAATGGGCGACAGGACGCCTTCCCAATTCTACCGGGATCTGAGGAGCCTCGCCACCCCAGCAGCAACGGACGACCTCATCCGGACTCTCTGGGAAGGTCGACTCCCGGTACACATGCAGCGCGTCCTGGCCTCCGTCCAGGATAAAAGGCCTGAGACGCTGATCGCGATCGCCGATAGCATTCACGAGATACGCCCCGAACTAGGACAGGTTGCCGCGGCCAGCAAGGACCGAACCATGGCGGTAGGTAACACACCGGTACGTAGCGCCGAAGGAAACGATGCTACGACCGCCGCTATCGACGCGCTGAGGGAACAAATTACGCAGATCCAAGCGCAAGTAAGCGCGTTGACCATCGGGAACCGCCGACAACCATGTTCCTGCGAGAGATACCGCCGCCGCTCGCGATCCCGAAGCCCGTCACAGCAAGGCGGCTTCTGTTTCTAGCACGCGACGTTCGGAGATCGTGCGAGAAAATGTAACTCGCCGTGTACGTGGAAATCGGGAAACGGGTCCAGCCGTCCGTAAATGCGGCGAACGACGACGGCTCGATATCTCGCCGCATTTTCGTGCTCGACAAAAACACACGCACCTCGTATTTGGTAGACACCGGCGCCGACATTAGTGTCTACCCGCGTAACAAAATACAGGGACCCGCGAGGAAAGGCGAGTACGA
>JACXIW010001309.1:819798-902428 GCA_014825925.1 Bombus breviceps | reverse complement strand
ACTTGACAAGCCCTCCATCATAAGAGCCAACACCTCCTGCGATATATTGTACAAAGATGAACACATGCGTATAGGCGAGACAAAAGACGAAGTCAAATACAAAATCAAAACTAAAATCCTAGCGCTCAAAACAAACGATAGCTTCACTCATCTGTTAGACAAATTCGAGCGAGCACCAAAGATAATAGATAATTTACAATATAAGATCACGATCGATAAAATAGGCAACGAGATAGAAACTCTTAATTTCGAACGTCGTTGTTGACTTCACGAATGTTACATTGGTAGTAGATGTTGACTCCTCGAATGTGACCGAAGAAGAGAGTGTTTTATTTTTATGTGATCACGGAAGAATGCTCGGTAAGGGTGTACCCTTTGAACGAAGATCGCGGATTCGTTACTCACACTTTTCGTCAAGAAAGTGAGGGCAACGATCCGCGATGCTAATTGGTTATGTCTAACGTTAAAAAAGAAGATAGGAGGCAGAAGCCTCCTACCCACGTGGCTCATGGGCGACACTGTTTATGGGAAAATACAACTTTCCCTTTGGACAGATGTGCGTTTTACTTATTCGGCGACTACCCGCTTTCTCCGTGATTCTTAAGAGCGTCTAACAAACTCAAGGACTTTTCCAAAACCGAGACGTAAACCGAAACTCTTCTAGAATTGGGAATTCTTTCTGGACAACGTCAACAGATTGGCAAACATGTGTATAGACAATGAAGCTAAAAGTAACGTTTTCTGGTGGGTCCTTGAGTTTATTAATGGTCGGGGATACTGTCGATGGGCCGATGGCTGCCAGGTAGCGTGGGCTGGAGTGGAGATATCTTACGCGACGTAACACGTTGTAACGCAACACTATATAACATTATGCGTTGTACTGTAATAGTACACACCGTTACAAGTTACAATGTAAAACTATATAACTTCATACGATATAACGTTATACGATATAACGTAACACTATATAATATTATACAGTATACTGTAATTGTATGTAACGTAATACTGTATAATGTGATACGATATAACGTAATACTATATAACGCCATACATTATAATATAATACTATATATCGTTATACGTTATACTGTAACATTATATAATGCCATACGTTATACTGTAATACTATATAACGTTATACGTTATAACGTAATACTATATAGCGTTATCTGCTATATCGCAATACTTTTTTTTTTATTTTTTTTACGTGGGGAAATCCTCATGGACACTCTGCTACTGCTGCCGAGGCAGCTGCAGCCGAGTAGTGACGAACTCTTACCGACTAACACCTCACGGTGGTCGTCGCGACGTTTCGAAGAGGTGTACCCGGGTTCTCTTGTGATATCTACCGGGGGTGCCCGTCGTCATCTATCTCCCTGTTGGGTGTTGAAGGGAGGCTTCCCGAGTTAGGCAGCTAGGGGGGACCGCACTCCCTAACGCCACGTTCTCTGGTCTGACGCGCGCCCAACGAGGCGGCGGCGGGGTGGTGCCGCCGCGACCCAACCGCGTGCGGTACCTCTCCATAGTGTCGTCCTCGCTGGATTGCGCGTTCTCGCTCTGTTTCCTTCCGCCCACTCCTTCACCAGCATCACTAGCTCGCAGTAGGAGCGGACGGCGTTGAACTCCTGGGGCCCTCTTAGCATGCCCTCTACGACCGCTTCAGAGGTCAAACTCTCGCAGATGTCGAGCTGCAGGACGCGTCGCGGTGCTGTCCACGCCGGGCAAAACTCCAAGGTGTGTTGTGCCGTGTCCTCTTCCTCCTGGCAATGGTGACAGATAGGGGTAACCTTCCGCCGAATCCCTAGCGGATACTCGCCGAAAACTCCGTGGCCGGTGAGCACCTGCGTCATCCTGAAGGTTAGCGGGACCCCGCCTCGGTCTCTCCAGGCTTCTCAGTTGGGGAGCACGGCGTGAACGCTCCCGTGCGGCCGCACAGCGTCTTCCGAGACTAGTTGAGGGCGCCACCGCGCCAGTCCAGGGGGAGGGATTCCTCTTCGGGGGCGGCCGAAGAACCACAGTGTCTCGGATTTGGCCGGCGACATGTTCAAGCCGGGCTTCTGGATGGTGCGTACTGCGCACGCCACGGCGACTTGCGCTAGGTTCACGGTCTCGTCCCAGCAACGTCCCTCGGCCAGGACCAAGGTATCGTCGGCGTAGCACACCATACCTGTGCCCGGAGGCATAAAACATCGAAGATCCACCTATCGTTGAGGTACGCCCGGATGACCCCGACGAGATACACCGGTACCTCGAAGTATCGCAGGGTCTCCACTATCCTGGCCCAGGGAATGGCGTTGAAGGCGTTCGTGACGTCCAAGGAGACCGCTATCGCTTCCCGGGAAACCATGTCCTCCGCTATGGACCTCACCTGTTTTATCGCATCCACTGTCGAGCGACCTCGGCGAAATCCATACTGGCTATCGTGCCACCCGAACACCCGCTCCGACATATGGGCCTCCAGACGGGCTGCAATCACTCTCTAAAATAGCTTGCCCATCTCGTCGAGCAGGCATACCGGCCTGTACGCGGGTGGCGAGTCCAGCGGACGACCGTCTTTCCGCAATAAAACTAATCTCGCCGTCCGCCATTATATCGTAATGCTACATAACGTAATACGGTATAACGTTACATGACATAACGTAATACTCTATATCGTTATACGTTATAATCTAATATAATACTATATAACGTAATGCGTTATACTATAATACTATATAACGTCATTCGTTATAACGTAATACTCTTTATCGTTATACGTTAGAACGAAATACTATATAACGTTACACGTTATAACACAATACTATATAACGTTATACGTTATAACGTAATACTATATAACGTTATACGGTAATGCTATATTACGTTATACGTCATACTGTAACACTATATAATCTAATGCATTCTAACGTATTTCTATATAACGTTACACGGTATACTGTAATACTATATAACGTAATACTATATAACGTGATATGTTATAACATTAATCTACATATCGTAGTCGGTTATAACCTAATACTGCATAACGTTATACGTTAGAATGTAATACTATATAACGTTATACGTAATAACACAATACTATATTGTTAATTAATGTAGGTTTGGGGTTGATAATTAATCGATTGACACAGATTCGATTTATACTTGGTATATTTCTCCCTCTCGTACAACACGTCTTACCACACAGGATACACTCAGTCAATTAAAACGTGGTCGACTTCTAGGACAAAAGAGCGTCGCTAGAAGTCGTACCAACTTGGCTTGTAGTAACTAGCGATCACACCAACTTAACATTTCTTAACATACCCCTAGTCCAGACTTTTACTACAGCTACACTTAAGTAATAAAACTAAGAAATAGTTGTAATGTTCCAATCCGATTATGGATGCTCAAGGTTTATAACGATGGGCTTGGGGTCGAAGTGACATAACGGCTCACTGAACGTAGCCACGGCCACGGGATGGACGTGTACCTAACAGAGGTATGGAATAATTATATAGCTCTCCTTAAAGATAAATATTGACCTGAGAGACGGGGAGAGGACTATATAAGGACAGCTCCATTTGGACTGCAGGAGGGTTTATTGAGAGAAGTACTACTTGTACTTTGAGTCACACCAGGATCGTGTATCACATCGCATTCGTCATCCCGTTGGCCGTGGATTCGTTATCGAACCTAAATTCATTGTCATCGACATCTCTTTTGTCCGATTGCTGCTATTACTTGTAACCTCTTGTAATCATCACATCTGTACCAATAACGATCAGCTAGAATACATAACCACGATGGTCAATTCGAGTGAAGATTCGTCAAACGCCCAAAATTCCAACGCTAACCTGACATATAATTGATATTCTAAATGTAGTAATCAAAATATGTATTCTAGAGCAAGGACAAGAAAGTATGGTTTATTCAAAGTTAAACTTAGGTTTATTCGTACAAGTAATACTCAAAACAAAACTGACTACAATACCGTCGTACGTCTTACCCTAACACTGGGCTTCCAACTTCTCAACTGACCCCTTCTTAGGTCAAAAACAGCGGACCCTCAATCCTCTCATCCTTCTCCCACTCTCTCACGCACTTAGCCCTGACGTCACCCAGGCGTACCCTCTTAATTACACACTCTCTCTCTCTCATTCTCTCTCTTCCCCAGCACTCTTACGGTTCTTAGTTTATCCCTTAACTTTGCAACAGACCAAGGGTATACCTCTCTTTTCCGATACTACATAAATATAAATTGTTATTACCAGTTCGTTATAATTAACCAGAGCTTCACCCAGTAACTTCGTCAATTGTTGCCAATCTTTTATTGGCATATATTTTGGTTCGCCGATTCCTTCCGCAAAATGACAATATATTTCTTATGATAATAAATGATATTATTACATTTATCATTATCAAAAATTAAATTAAGAATATACGGAACGAAGACCTATTTACTTCTCTTCTATTTATAATAATTAATACTATTGACTTTTTTAAACTTACTGCTGAAAGGCCTTTTCATATTCAGCATTGATTAATTTATCTGAATATACTCTTGTTGCTTCGCGAACGTACAATCTGATCAAATGATTTCCAGTCGTAACAGTATGCCCTTAAAGAAAGATTAAACCTCTTTTATATCAAATATTTATTATTACATATAATATTAAATATTTTTTTAAGAAATGTTTATCTCAATAAGTTGAATTTCATGGTAACTACTTCAGTTACTGAAGGTACGTTCGACAGGTATACACGTCGATCCAAAACTTTATTTCAGTGCGGTTGACGTATATACTCGTTGTGTAGAATAAAAAATTAGTATTTGCTAAAAAAACTCAAAATTTATATAATACTTTACTGTGTATATCGGTTATTCCCCGAATTCTTTTATGTATTTTATTCTATTATCTTTTGGCAATTTTTCAGCTTTTAATAACAATAACCTTTTCAACGATCAATGAATTGTTAATTTTGTAGTCCAACGCAATTCCAATTTCCCCGTGCAGATACCATTTACTGATGGGACAATATTTCGTAAATGTGGAATAACAAATATACGTAATGAATATTTCCGGACACACGAAAATCCACACGCATTAAGAGATAGTTCGTGCAGGATGGTGCACCATCACGTTCTACCAACGCTGGTACGACAGTACTTGACCAGCTGTTTTGGAAACAGGTAGTCGGTTGAGGAGGATCTGTGCTTCGGCCTGTTCAGTCCTAAGATTTAAATCCTCCCTACTTTTAGTACTGGGGATACACGAACACGCAGTACAGTCATGCTCCGGTCCCGGAGGAACGACCGGACCACACCCCGCAGGTACGCGGGTACCCGATGAAACTCGAGGGCCTGGCATATCCTGACCCAGGGGATGCTGTTGAAGGCGTTGACCACGTCCAGCGACACTGCCTACGCCACGTGACCACGCCGCTCGGTCCCCTCAACAAGGGAGCGGACACGGGCGACAGCGTAGGCCGTAGACGGCCCTCTCCTGAAACCAAATTGTCCGTCGTGCAGTCCAGGAACACCCCTGGACAAGTGGAACTGGAGGCGGGCAGCCACCACTTTCTCCAGCAGCTCGCCAGCCTCGTCCAAAAGGCACACCGGCCGAAAGGTGGAAGGCGAGTCCGGAGAGCGTCCCGGCTTCGGCAGCAGGCTCATCCGTCCCTCCTTCCACGAAACGGGTAATTCGCCCCGAGACAGGCATCCGTCGAACCGACGCATTAGTCTCGGGGCCAAGACCCCGGCGACGTCCTTCCATAGGCGGGATGGGTCTCCGTCGGGACCCGGAGCTCTCCGTGCTTCGATCTTCCCGACAGCCTCGGCCAATTCTTCCTCGGTGACCCTCGATTCCGGGCTCCAAATTCCCGCGGTGTCACGTGGCTCTTCCTCCGGCGATTGAGATTCCTGCTTCTTCTCTTCGGTAAAACTGCCATCTTCCTCGTTCGCCGCTCCCGGGAACAGGGTGCAGACAACCTCCTCCAGGAACCGAGGGTTCATGCTCTCCGTTGCGGGAGGTGCCCATGGACGGAGTTTGTTCAACACCATCTTGTAAGGGCACCCCCAGGATTCGGAGTCAAAGCTGGCCAGAAGCGGTCTTGGGACTGCTTCTTCGCCTCCTTGATGGCTCGCTACAGTGGCCTCCGCGCTTCGCGGCAGGCCCCGTACAGACGAGGCTTCGTCCACCCGCCGCCTACGGCGGAATCTGGTGTACTTGCGCCGAGCGCTGATGCACGCCTCGTGGAAACGAGCGATCTCCTTGGACCAGGTGTAAACCGCGCCGGCGCGTCGCGAGGCTCCGGACCACGCAATACACGAGTCGCAGATCGCGTGCACGTCGCGCCTCAGCCGGATCGTCAGCCTCTGCATCTTTGTTGGTCGGGGGTTGTTCCGACCAAGCGACGGCCATAGCGGCCGCCGCCATGAAGTCCTCGTCACGGTGGGTTGCCGCCCACCGCGGGAATCTTCTTCTCCTTCCTGGTGTGCCGATGGGCCCTCGAACAGCTATAAGTCTAGCTCTTACCCAACCTATACATTTCTCTAATTGCATACAGCATTTATCTATTATTATAGAACTTATACCGAGCCGACTCTGTCTCAATCGTCGGTTACTCGGTCCGTAAGATGGCAACGAGCTATCATTTCTTAAATCAAATATAAGTATTGTTTATTTCATAAATTATGTTGTGTATCTAAACACAGCCCACTCAAACATTGTATCGACCGCGTGAAATTGATTGTCAACAAGTCCTATAAACTAAGGTCTTTCAAATTTCATTTTGCTCGTGATCAACACAACCACCCGGTAGCCGATGAGTCATTCTGCTATATTTGGCTTGTCCTTTATTATTATACAATTACTGCCATTTTTCACGACTGACTTCCTTTCTTGTAGTGACTCGATACTATGCTATATTTAATCGACTCTCATAATTGCAGCGATAAAATACTTCCTATCAGTACAATATGCAATCTAAAATTTAGACATCCTGTTTTAGGCCGACACATCCAGTGAAACGGCGCCTGAGCAATTACATCTCCTTAAAATTAACGGGTAAATCTATAACGTAAGTAACAAAACTATTATTTAATTTCAACCTAGTATCCAAAAACTGTTCAACATAAATTCACTGTGCTCAAAATGCAGCAGCCCCTTACAAATGATATCGATGTTTACGGTATTTATTTGCTATATTAATATTGATATTATTTGTTATAGGTCCAGACCACCGACCTCGGCCAGGACTATTCTGATTCGCTTTTACCATGGCCATAACCAACATAATATTAACTACGATAAAAAGCTAAAATTAATAATTTGACTCTAACTATCGCCGCTATAAGACGACTGGCCTGTATACATTGTAATAATTTATAATAAATAACTTGTTCATAAATACACCTTGTCATATCTTTCTACCCTATTCTTTGTCTTACGACCTACACCCACCTTGACCTACACATCATCGTTATTCCTTTATGTTGTTCATAAACCGTTGTAGCGCAATATTTCCAAATTCTATTATGGTTAATTCTGAAATATTATAATATTATAATTTTCGGGCAGCCGACTATATCAGGCCAACCGCCTCGGAGTTCAAAGTAATTTCCCGTGCTCCCAAGTTTTTTCCTGTAACGCGAATTGGCAAGTAGATAGCTGCCACTGTACGACACTATATAAAGTAAAGTAGAATCGCGAGAGAATTTCGGAAATCCCCAAAAAACATCTCCAAAGTAACAGGTCAACAGCGGTGGGTCTTACTTCGTGCAGACTCTATTTTTGTCAACAAACAGGTGGTCCGTAATGTGGCGACCTCGTAATGTGGGGTTAGACCTCGAGCACCACGCCTGGAAACATACCGACCTGTACAACAACATGACGTGTCGAGAACAATACGGTAAATCGCCATTTTATCGGGAACTTTCGCTTAGTAAATTCGCTCCCAATCCGGCTTATTCCATGCTATTAACTCTTATAATTGGAAAGGACCCACTCTCCCAATCTTAAACTAAAAGGGCGTTAGGCAAAAGTGAAGAGAATAAGTACTCTTAACGTTGCGGCTTATCATATGGCTCTCGCTACGCCGTAGTACGCGTCGAGCTCCGTAGGTGTCACTTGGTGCTCGAATACCTAACTGTCATGACTTGTAGTAGTTCCCATGTTTCGACCGTTCGCGGAGAGACGCGATCGCGAGATAGCACGTCAACGAGAGTTGTAAGTTCCCGTTACGATTAAATAATCGACGCCACGAACTGATCGATCCCCTTATTTCTATTATGATAGTAAGAGTAGTTCAATGAATTTGTACTGATTTAACACAAATAAATTAGTCTTTCTTCCAACAACTTATTAACTAGAGAGATATAAATGTATATAGAATGATTAAATTTTGGTTGATAGCCAAGATTATAATATGTAATGCGCGACGTATGCTTAGGGTGTTGACAGTTTGACTTCTCTAAAGGTTCTGATCGCCCTTCGATCTTTTTTGTCTCTTCTAGAAGACGACCCCCACTACGATCGGATCACGCCACATTCTTTACGCAAGGTAAACCAACGGTCACGAATCGACGTTTCTGGAACTCGCTCTGTTTAATGACCTATACGCTTGCCGCTACAATGTATATTTGTCGGGCAGACGAGACGGTCCGTCTGCGACATTGTAGTGCCACGAGCGACGGTTAAGAATACGGCCTATGGCAAGCCTCGTGGCGTAACACCCCAGATGGCACGACACGTTCAATATACTCATCTAAGGCTACGTATCGTTACTTGTACGTACAGGTGACGCCACCAGTTCGTACATCGGCACCAGGCTAATGATGATTCTATAACCCTGCCCTGGATAATGCGGCCACCATACCAAGATGGCGACCGCCTGACAGACCCGTGCGCATCTCTTTACATCGATACCGCTGGCTTTCGCAATAAAAGGACCTGCCGCGGCAACTGAGTGCCACTTTCCACTTACGAGATCCAAAAACTCAACGCACCACCGTGGTTACGACACCCTTTAAGCATCGATCCACCGCGCCGAAAACAGACGAAGCTAATGCTGCGTCTCTCCGCGAACGGTCGAAACAATTACTTTTTAAAAATAACAGATACTGCGTTAGTATCCTTTAAAAGTAGATTCGAATTATATGCAAATCACCAAAATATTTTTGGTTTTCTATACATGAATGAGATTGGAAATTTAGATGATGAATATTTATTAAAGTGTTGTCAAGATCTTCACTTACATTTGGAAGCAGATTTCGATGGAACTGAAATGTTTGAAGAAATTAAGATGTTCCGGTCAATAACGCGAACCAATTATTCGGCATTAAATTCGATGAATTACATTGTAAAGTACAATCTCTTAATTTTCTTACACGGCAAGCAGTTTACTAGTAATTCGTATTTTTCAGTTAAAATCGAACAACCTATGTATGTATCGCGTTAGATACCCATATCGTACTGGCACTCGATGAGAAAGGAAATCATTCCGAGTATTCTAGAACTCTACTCTTTTAAAAGTGTCGTGTTTCCAATGCTATAAACGCAATGTATCGTACAGTTTTCACATATAAAATTCTATTCCTAAGTTATATACATGTAGACAATGCGATACAGACCCGCGAGGCGCGGGACGAGCCAACGATAGTCGGTTTTTTAGTGAGTCAAGGACGCCTCTATGTATGGACGATTCCATGTGTCATTCTACGTATTATGAGATTAGCTGTCCTAAAGTACAACGTAGAATATAGGGGAATTCTCGTTTAATTTCTTAGGCACGATGCGTCACTGTAGTGGCTTTCGCGAATGTTATCTTCTATTACGATACGCCACTATAGTTGCTCGTTCTATTGACTCATTCGCTCACCGTGTAAATTCGCACGTTCGCGGGGAGACGCGATCACTAAGAGGCGCGCCAACGGGAGTCGTAAATTCCCGTTACGATTCACTAATCGCCGCCGCGAATCGTTCGATCCCTTATTTCTTGTGGCATAATAAGGGTAGTTAATTAAATATAACGCTGCTGTTAACAGGTTATTATATATTTATGCGATCCAACAACTTAGAAGTGATACAATAAAGAATGTTTAATGATACGACGTATGAGCACGATTTGAGACTTAGTTCGCGTGTTGCGTATGACGATATTTGATTCGACTGACTGATTTCGACTTGACTAACTGACTGATATACAAGAATGAGTCGTTGTTGACTCCACGAATGTTACAGAGGAAGGAGAACAAGTCAGGTGTTGACTGTAAGAGGATTTTCGTAACAGTAAAGGTACGTTCTCGTAGCATTACGGAGGGAAGCTCGATGTGGGTGTTCCTTTTGAACTAAGGACGCGGATTCGTTGTTTACATCTTTCTTTAGGAAAGATCTTTAGGAAAGATGATGAAACGATCCGCGATGTCCATTGGTTAGAGCCAGCGTTAATACATGACGATTGAAGGAGGAGACCTCCGACCGACGTGGCTCGGGATTAACCTTGTTCATGGGGAAAACCGTCTTTCCCGTTAGGGAAATATTCGCTCTTTCCGTAATTTGTACGAACGCATAATAAACCTAAGGACTGCTCCAGGGACCATCCATAAACCAATAACACTTACGAGAGCAACGATTCCTTCAAGGTTAATAGAAGTTAGATAGGAATATCGAAACAAAAGGTAAACCGAAAGCCTAGGTTTATGGTGGGTCCTTAGGTTTATTGGGGGTCTGCACAGCGGTATAGACCCTTGGCGGATAGGTAATTAGAGACGTGGAGCGGTCCGTTTCACGCGACGTAACACACCGTTTGAACTAAATGATCTTTTTCATTTGTCTTGCTTCAAAACTTTTTCTGTCTTCGCAATGTTTTATAACAGTGTTAACAATATACAGGCAGAATATATAGTCTTTGTTTTTGATACGCCAGTGTCAGATATCGATTGTTGCATTCCGTTAAAATAAATATACCATAATTGGATGCTCTTTTTAACATGCTGATTCATATCCTTATAATTTTTTAGAATCTTCAACCTCAAAATGTCGCTTCAAAGTAGAAAACGAAGAGCAAGTTGAAAAACACCATCGCGTTATGAGTGTGAAAATTGTGACGTGGCTCTATGTGTCGTACCGTGCTTTAAAATATATTACACTCAATTATATTATTAATTATTAAACTAAATTATTAAAGTTAAAGTATATGCATTATACCTTTAAGAAAAATTATAATTTAATTATCAAAAGCTTCATTGCAATGTGCTTGCATAGAGTGCACTCGTAGGTTACAAGCGAAATGATCGGCATAAAATAATAATTGTTCTATTTCGAAGAATAATATCAATTATCAATTCGTTCGGTATTTGTATAATTGACTTGTTTTTATTTCAATCAAGCTATTAAAAAGACTAACCCAAACGCAATACATTGCTAACATTTACATTTAGTTGGTTTACAATAGGCATTTCTTACAACCTATGCAGTTGTGCACGGTGTGAATTAACGTGGGTTTTGGTTCAATAACTGATCGATTCACACAGATTCGATTTTTGTATAGAATATATTTCTCCGCTCGTACAACACGTCTTACCGCACAGGAAGCACACAGTTAATTAACACGTGGACGACTTCTAAGACAAAAGAGCGTCGCTAGAAGTCGTACCAACTTAGCTTGTAGTAACTAGCGATCATACCACCTTAACATTTCTTAACACACGGGACATTAAGTTAGCCCAATTATCGTTTATATATGCCATAAACAGAAGGTAAGAGATAGATTTGTGGTGGATTTGGGCAACCAATACCGACCCATACACTGCCTCAGACACACAACTATAGGCTGAGTACACTATAGTACTATCGATAGTTATTTGCGAATATCTCAGATAATAAGACCGATCGCCGGTTATATACATAGGAAAAAATTATTCAGTATGTTGAATATACTTTACGATATATTCAAAACCCATTGAAATCGAAGAGAAACTAGTTTTTCTACAAGTCCACTCATTATCATGTTTATTTATGGCTTAATTCAGTACCTACGTATATTCCTATATATACTGTTACGTCGCGGAAGGCATCTGCGAACTATCCCTCCTTGCCTGGCAGCCAGCGGCCCACCGACAGTATTCCCGACGCTCAATAAAATCAAGGACCCACCAGAAAACGTTACTTTTAGCTTCATTGTCTATACACATGTTTGCCAGTCTGTTGACGTTGTCCAGAAAGAATTCCCAATTCTAGAAGAGTTTCGGTTTACGTCTTGGTTTTGGAAAAGTCCTTGAGTTTGTTAGACACTCTTAAATATCACGGAGAAAGCGGGTAGTCGCCGAATAAGTAAAACGCACATCTGTCCAAAGGGAAAGTTGGATTTTCCCATAAACAATGTCGCCCATGAGCCACGTGGGTAGGAGGCTTCTTCCTCCTATCTCCTTTTCTAACGTTAGACATAACCAATCAGCATCGCGGATCGTTACCCTCACTTTCTTGACGAAAAGTGTGAGTAACGAATTCGCGATCTTCGTTCAAAGGGCACACCCTTACCGAGCATTCCTCCGTGATCACATAAGAACAAAACACTTACTTCTTCGGTAACATTGGAGGCGTTAACATCTACTTCTAATGTAACATTCATGGAGTCAACGACTTCTTCTTGTACATCAGTCAGTCGACTAATATCTCGTCATACACAACACGCGAACTGAGTGTCAAATCGTGCTCATACATCATATTATCAAACATTCGTTATTGTATTACACCTAAGTTGTTGGATCGTACAAATATATAATAACCTGTTAATAGCAGCGTTATATTCAATCAACTACCCTTATTATCCCACAAGAAATAAGGGATCGAACGATTCGTGGCGTCGATTAGTCAATCGTAACGGGAATTTACGACTCCCGTTGGCGCGCTTCTTAGAGATCGCGTCTCCCCGCGAACGTGCGAATAAACATATACATATGTACATAATAAATCTCTGAGATAGAAATACTCGTAGAGTTGCAAGCATTACAGATGTCCTACGTCCAATTAAAAAAAGTTTCACGCATCTCAACAAAAAATCAATAGATAACAACGTATTTCTCCCAATCTACATAGTCCAAGTACACCCTCAAAGCAATATTAATAACTTACCAAAAATTAGCCGTCTGAATTATTTTAGGGTAAAATGGGAAAAAATTAGAAAAATTACATAACGCAATGCCACAAATGCCAACTGTTATATCATATCTCACAAAACTGTAACCTTAATTATCGATGCATAAATGCATTGAGTCGCACTGACCAGGCGAGTGCAAAATCAAAAAAGAAGGCGCGGTAAACAAAGACAAAATCAAACTTGCGATCTATGAGCCTCCTACCCAACATAAGCGAAGTATACGAAATAGTCAGAAACAACCTTCTTATCTCCTTTTGCACAAACGAAACGTAATCCCAGAAAATCAAATCGCCTTCCGACACAAACATTCCACACTGCACGCAATAAATAAACTAACGTCAGACATCCGATGGGCTCTCAATGCAAAGCGACGAGTAGCCGCCTGCTTTGAAAAAGCATTCGATGCAGTAAGAATTTTGGCCTTACATACAAAATATGTATTTCTTTGGGCAATAAACGTTATAATTAAAATTTAAAAAGCACTCGTTCTCGTCTGATCACGAAAGTTAAGCAACGCTGGGCACGGATAAGACTTAGATGGTTGACCGCTTAGGAACACCGTGTGGTATTGGTTTTTTTATTTTTCCAATTTTTTTTTTTTTTTGCTTTCCTTAGTAATCTATTTTTAATAATCTATAATATAAGCACCGAGAAAAAGAAATGTTTTAGTATAACGTGACTATTACCATACGTTATATCATTCTCATTTTTACATACATCTGTTTTTTTAATATTCTTTTTTTCTTGAACATTAAGAGGAAATAACAAAACTGGTTACTTCAGCCAACTCTCATACCACGTTGAGTGCACTCGTTCTCGTCCGATCACGAAAGTTAAGCAACGTAGGGCACGGATAGTACTTAGATGGGTGACCGCTTGGGAACTCCGTGTGGTGTTGGCTTTTTTTTTAATTTTTTCCAATTCTTCCTATTTTTCTTAATAATTCATAGTCATGTACGTCGTGTTAAAAATATACTTTTAGTATTACCGCCTATGTCAATGTCGTGGTTATTCGCAGCTTTCTCCACGCTTTTTGTTATACATCTAAGTACGCTTGTTCGAAAGTCAATAGACTATTGCTGAATCACGTACTATTTATAAATTGTTGTCTAGCACGTAAGTGTAATTTCGTGTACATTATACATCAGTACTATGCGCTATAATTCACGAACTACACAACAGATTTAACACTAAACCTACCGACGCGATCTTTTAGACCGCTTCCAAAACTTCTACTCAAATTTAACCATATTTAAACGTTATCAAATCGCTTCATATTTCGTGCCTTATCCTAAAACATGCATACAATATATTTTTCGGTATTTATTTCTAGTTTGCTTTTTTCTTTTCCAAGAAATATTTGTACTTTGCTAGAATATTGTACTTTGCTTGTACTAAAATATTCTATTTATTCTTAAAATAAATATAATCAGTGCAAAGAAAAGACTATATCAAGGTCAGATGACAAACAAAATTAGTAATAACAAATAATAACTACTGCTACACACGTAACCTTATCATAAACCATAATTTATCCCTCAGTCAAGAGGGCCACTCAGTTCCATATAATGACCCTAAGGAACTGCCATAAAATTTAGAATTTTTATGGTCAATTGTTACAAACATTTTAAAAGTCGAAAAGTTTTTTAGGGTTATTGCTCATTCCGGTAAAACATGGAAAAAGTGGGGTTTTCCCATGTTCAACGATCAATTCGGTCGGGCCCACCCTCGAACTTGATGAAAAATGGCCAGTACCCATCAATATTTTCATATAAATATCGCCGTCAGAGACTATATTTTTACTTGGTATCTTCCTTTCGACCAGAATACGTGTCAGTTTGTTAGTGAATTAGTCGACATCTAAACTTGTTATCTCTATAATTCAGACAGAAAGTATCCCAGAGTGTTTTGTGTAAAGTGGTTATAAAAAAAATAGTAAAGCATATAAAATTTGACAATAATTTTGTATTCCGTACATAGTGTTATTCTGTGATTAATATTTACCCTAGAAATGTCAAGACTTAAAAAAAAAAAATTATAAAGAAAATAACGGACGTAGAAGAAGACTGTTCAGTGTGCGATGAACAAGAAGCTTCGGCAACTGAAAACGGCATGGAAACACGTGAAAAGCTATTTACAACCGAATCTGAGTTGAATATTATAAATAAACGTTTACGTAATGACAAAAAGGAAAGAAATTATCGTTGACAGCAGAGAGTGAAACTGTGCCCGATGGAACAGTTTGGAAAGAAATAGATGCAAGTCCCAAATCTGGCAGGACATCAGTTCATAATATTTTTACGGATATGCTAAACGATATATAACGAGAGGACAAGTAAAGAGGGCATTTTATCTTATCATTGATCACCGTATAAAGGGTAATATAATAAAATGTACGGAAAAAGAAGCATTTAGAGTATTGGGGACTAAGAGGGAGCTAGATGCAACAAAACTAGATGCATTTATTGCTCTGCTGTATGCCCACGGTGCGTATCAGGCAAAAAATTTAGATGTCTCATATTTGTGGAATAAAATTTGGAGACCTGCATTTTTTTCAAAAACAATGAGCAGGAGTGACTTTACTGAAATTACGAGGTTTAGACGATTTGATAAGAAGAGCGAAAGAAGCCAACGTTTACGAACCAGTAAATTTGCAATGGTATCTACGGTATGAGGCTAATTTACAGAGAATTCACAAAATTGTTATAAACCTGCTGCATACATTACTTTTATATAAAGAATTGCGGGAAAAGACAATGCAATAAAACTATCAACAAGTTCAGATTCATTACTAGAAAAAACTTGTTAAATACAAAATTGTAAAGGTTACAAAATTACGAAAATTTGTTTAAGATGCGGGAAATATTTATACGGCAAATGTACATTTGATAATAAGATAATTTGTAAAAAATACAGCGAAGTTGAATAAGATGTATCTCTATATAAATAAAAGCGTAATTCTAATTAAGTCTATAATTGAAATGAAATAAAAGTAAATTTGGACGATATTTCCTGACAGATCATCATTTTATATACATTCAGTTATAAATTAACCATTATTTAAGTTAAATTATAAAAACTATTACTTTTTAAATCAGCGGTCATTTTGTCCGCGCCCGGTAGGAATAGGTAACACGAAATGTCGGTAGGTTTTAAATTTTAGTGGGAGTGTTAAATTCTAGTGTTAAATTTTTCTGGGAGAACTTCTGAGGAATAGAATGTTGATAAATTTAGTAGTGGGTAATCTGATTATTGGTTTGCTCAGATTTTTTTACTAATTTATTAGGTGAAATTCTTTATGATATTGACGATTCTAGGACTATATTTTTGTATTTATTCAATTCTACGGATATTTTCTACACTCGCGATCAAAATTCGTACTCGAAAAGAATTCTTTAAAATCTACGTTAAATGATTCCATTCATAAAATATGCAATATGTAAAATGAATTTCGTTACAATTGAAGATTTTTTTGATACATAAAGCATTCTGTAATATTATCGATAATGCATTCTGTAATATTATCAGTGCCAATGGTTTCTCTTTGAATCGTATCTTTACTTTAACCATTGACTGTGATACGATTTCAATTTGAAGCAAACGCGAGTGCATGTTAGGAAACTGTAAATGACTGCTTTTTGCTCCACTGTTTCATTAAGCATACGCGTTTTGAAATCGTAAATCGTAAATCGTAAATCGTAAATCGTAAATCGTAAATCGTAAATCGTAAATCGTAAATCGTAAATCCAATTGCATAATGCATAGTAAACTGCTTTAAGTTGCTGGTACGTGTATTACTATCGCACCGAGTCTCTAAGAAGAGGTTAATGCAATTAGTCGAATACTCGACGAGTATCTAGAGATTCTGGTTTATTATTTTGAAAAAGATGAAAAAGGTGGGATTAATTAATTTACCAATGAAAATAGAAGTAGATGTACGATATNATTCGTTAATTCTATTATTCAAAACGAAGTTATTTGACAAATTTAATTAAAGACTGTAAAGAATCATATGTCACAACCATGAAGTTCAGACGTGCATTGTACAGGAGTGTTTTAAATGAGATAAAATAAGTCATCGATAGGATTATTTATCTAACAACAAAGTAGCTAGCTTTATTCACAGAATAGTAGATTTTATAACATATTCTATAACATTCTATATATCATGGTTAACATATGTGGTTCATTGTGTGTTGTCGCTTTAAATTCGGCGAATCTCGAGCAATTTGGCTGTAAAAAGGAAAGTTAGACATATCAAATTCGAATTAATTTTTAATATCGACTCTCTAATCGAACAAAATCAACTATCATAAAGAACGACATATACGAATTTAGCAAATACATATGAATTTTCATTTGGCATCAGAACTACGTAGAATCAAATTCATCTAAAATCTGATTAAAGTCTTACGTCCTCTATTAACACGATACTTGGAGTGACTAATATTACTTGGATATTTACCAGGTTGCAAAGGAGTGTAGGGGGTGTGCATCAACGAGGTAAAACATCCTGAACAGACGGACGTACTCGTACAATGGGCACTCGAATGTTTTTCGAGTGCTCCTTGAAGGGAAGTGCCCATTTCGAAGGGAAGAGCCTCGAGTGCGCGACAATTCCTCCAAAACTTGTACGAAGAAGTGGAAACGGTTAAAGAGGCCGTTACAACCGCTCCTGTTTACGTTCTCCTTGTTCGACCCTGCTACAGTCATTGCAATACTATTTTGTCGTATGTTCGCGATTCATGCAACTTAAAGTGTGGTGCAATCGCGTAGTTTCTTTTAGCCTGTTCGGAATTGGGTAGAAAAAAAACGTGCGGGCGATTAACAGCCCGCTCGGTTCGCTACGACACCGTTTCAACCCCTCTCTTCCCCCCCCCTCTCTGTCTGTCTGTCTGACACCCTTTCTAGTTGGCGAAAGAAACAGAAGTTTGAGCATCGTAATGTTCATTTTGCCGCGAGCGCGCAAAACATCTCGAGTTTTGATCTTTACGGAAACGGAAACGGTGAACGTGGAATTGGACTCGATTACTTCCCTCGTCTCCCCAATTTTAGGAACTGCTATATAATGATTCGCTTCCTTTTCTGCTTCGTATTTGCTCAGCCAGTTTCGAAGATAATTGAGAAATTGAAATTACGAGGGAATGAAGAAAAATTCCAAAAGGGAAAATTTTTAATAAAAACAAAGACAGTGTTTCGACATCGATCTTCCTCTTTATCAGTTTTCAAACATAGTGAAAGTTTATCTATGTTATTAAAAGCTGAAGGACACGAAGAAGGGGCCAATGGCTGACCCTATGGATTATTTTGATTTCAAAAAGATTAGAAATTTCGTACGTAAAGCTGCGATATCTCGGATCGTGGCGAGATAATTAAGATCCTAGACGTATAAGAAAATAGGGATTCCGGGAGGCTGGTTAGAAAATAAAGAGAGGGTGCTGTTTAACGATATGGAAATAGCTATTTCGAAAGTAGATGCGCGATAATAGCGGTACAAGCGGCCAAATTTGCGGGTATCTACACGACGTGAAAATTACGTGATGAGTTTCGAGAGCCTAATAACAATAACAAGTTTACCGATGCTTCCGGACTACGAGAAGGATAGTTTAGGTTACTGGGGCTTGGTAGATAAGCTAGATTTATGCGGTGAATACAAAAGTTCGTCGTTAGATTACGATCGATTTGTTTGTACTCACGATAGCTTCGTAATCTCCAAGTTCGCATTCGACGAGAACGAATAACATCGTACTGCTGAGGATTAAAATAGCTTAACTTTCGATTGATTATATTGGTAGAATGCAATTACGTTTCCGGAGTTTCGAGTTGACCTGTACGGTCTATCGTTTCGGTTTAAAAAAAAAAAAAAGGGAATTCAATTGTTTCAACTGTAATTTATATTACATAGTTAGTCTTGGACATAACATTCGTCGTTATTAATTGCACGCGTATACACGAATTTTTATGAAATTACAAGGAAAATTCTAAATTAATATTCAAGTTTACATATACATATGTATGTGTATTATTGAAACAAATGAAATAGCTTCTGAAGTTTCTAAAATATTTTAAAACGTATATTTCTAATGTGAACCATCACAGACAGAACTCAATATGAACACGTAAATCATTGCGTGTCAAATATTTTTACAAAGCTTTTGACTCTGGTCCATGTATGTTTCTTATCGTTGCAATTTTATTTGGTCAAAGGATTCTGATAGCTAACGCACTATAGTGAGTTAAGAAACGCAAGTTTGCGCACCGATTTTACATCAAACACAAAAAAATCTTCAGAACATCAGAAATATTTCATGAATATTTACAAACGGAGTAATTTGTTCCTATCGTGAAACTCTCATCTACCTATAAATCAAGCGAAACTACCACAAAAAGTAATAAGAACAAGGGTCGTCACCCTTGGGTGCCACATGAGACCGAAAGAAGTATGCGTACTTGCATGCAAATATTCAATTAAAGTAGCGCTAGTGGCATGTGTGGTCATGCCCGCTGTGTCCGCGCGTCTACACCCGACGGGGTGGCTCGAAGCTGGCAAGGGGATCGCTCGGGCGGCTACTGTAAATATATGATCAACATATGTAATATAATTATTATAATATATATATATATATATATATATATATATATATATATATATATATATATATGTCGGAAGAACATTTGAATTTGTGGCGCGTAACGATTCCTCACTTGAATTTTCCATCATGGGCAAGTAGAACTTAAATCTAACGTATTTACAGAACTAATACTAAGTTAATCGAACAACGGGTCTAACTAACGTTAAATTTAACAAAACTAGGTTTAACTAATATTAAGGCTACGAATATTAAGTTAACGAATAACACGATTACAAACAATAAATTTGGTGAACACTATTATTAATGTTTATTGGGTTCAAACGAATCCACGGTCAACGGGATAACTCGTTACCAAGCAAAATGTCTCTAATCGCAAAATACGGTTTTATAGACGCTCGATACTTCTGCTCGATAGAAGCGTCGGGAAAGTTCCAAGCGCCGTTGCTAGGCAACCTCTGCCTGGAGTTTGATTATTAATACAACGTGCGTTTCATTATATTGACACCTCCGAGGCAAAATCATACGTGGCTAGGCCCGTTCTTCAGGCCGTATGCCGCCACAACACACTCCTAGGGAGAACCATACAACCATTCCACACCTCCGTCAGGCAAAACGTCCATCCCGTGACCGTGGCTACGTTCGGCGACCAATTGTCGCCTCGAGGCCAATCTCGCTATCACGAATCTCGAACAATTACCATCGGACTGGATGACTACAATTGTTTAATTACAGCTATGATAGAAACTAGATTACAATGTTGCGGGATTTTCCCAAAATTCCAATGGTTCCGGTGTTCTTTCATCTCCGACATATATATATGTATATTTGTATATGTATGCATATTCTGCACGTGTACAATTTTATATCTATCGGAGTGTTATAACGCAGTGTATTTTCTTTATATTTGTTAGTTATTAATATGTATTCCTGTTCCTTTTTCCTTCCTTGTTTAATTATTTAATTTATTTGAGTCGCGAATTGCTTTGATTAGTTTAAATCACTAATTGTTATTGATTATAGCTTATTCTTAGTTAATAGCATATCGTAGTATGTTAGTTAACTTATTCAAATCGTGAGTTGTTCTTGATTGATTGAATCATAGTTTGGATTGTCGAGTCGTAAATTATCATAATTTATTAATTAACTATTTTTCAAATAGCGGGTTGATTTTGATTGATAGAATTTCAAATCGTAGTTTGGACTGTCAAATCATAGGTTAATCCCGATTGTATATTGTTATATTATGTTATGTAGAATTACTACACTTATTAATTAATTTATTCTTTTTTTTATTGATTTATTAATTAATCTCCAAGTTGTTTTAATTAACTTATCCTTAGTTTATTTGTCCGTAATTTATCCTTACTTGAGCTATCAAATCGTGGATTATCGGTTCGCGGCTCGCTTGGTTTATTAGTTAGCACAGGTTATGTTGTCTTTAGTAATTTACCAGTGCATGTTTCTATTATTTCGTTTTATTACGTTGCGTACAATTATCCCTATTTTAGCAAGTTCGCGGTTCGTTCGATTTATTAATTAATATTATTAATGATCCAAATATACTTTTTACTTTTTATTAATAAATTATATTCAGTGTTTTAGCGTTTCTTACATACATTCGTCCCTATTTGTTAGTTTACTAGTCGCCCTTATGTAATTGTATTACGCGTATCTATATTTAATTGATCTTTTTTTCTGTGATTGTCTTCTGTGTCTTTTTGGGGAAGGGCCATGTTGTATCTCCACCTAGTGTCTATATTCTGTCCATTTAAGTTTTCCTCGTAGAGTATTGTTTTAATCCCTATTTTTCTTTTTATATGGTAGATTATTGGGATATTATTTTGATCTTGAAGATATTTACTTTCGTCTAGGTATAAAAACGCTTCGGGGGGGGGGGATGTAACCTGTTGTCAGTGTATCTTTGTAATATGAATCGTTTGGAAATAAGCAACGGAAGATTAAACTACAGCAACGGAAGATTAAACTATTTTTTTATAACGCTTACTGACTAGTAGATGAGTATTACATTTGTATGTTGTTCACAATAAACAATGGACTTTGGTTGTGGGGTGGTTTAGGCAAAAGTACCGATACGTGACGGTACGACATAGCCGTACAGTATTTGTGTGTCGGAATTACATTTTTTATCGTTGCAATTTATAAATTAGAATTAAGTCGCTGTAGAGCGGTGCTTATATACGATATTGTTTTTTCTTCTTAACTCTGTCCTGAAAACCTGGTCGCAAAAACAGGTCAGTTCGGAGACGAGAACGAGTGCACTCAGCGCGGTATGAGCGTTGGCTGAAATAAGTAGTTTTCCTATTTGCCTTTGATATAAAAAAAAAAAAAAAAAAAAAATAGAATATTTAAAGCGTGTGCCAAAATGAGAATGATATAATGTGAGGTAGTAGTCGTGTAATGCCAAAACATTTCTTTTTCTCGATGTTTAGGTTACAGATTATTGAAAGTTGATTGTTAAGGAAGCCGAATTGATTTGTTAGGATTACGTTATTTTTTGTGCAAAAGGAGACTGGGGGGATATTTACGACTATTACGAATATTTTAGTTATGTTGGCTAGGAGACTTATATGTCGGATTTATATTGGAAGCGTGGGCTTCCAATATAAATTTGAAGAATCTTCACTCGAATTTGTCATTGTAGTCTCAGTTGTTGTTTGTTGGTAGAATCACGTGGGTTACAGCAGATTACAAACAATTACGGCGGTCGAATGGTCGAAATGATAGTGGCTTCAGGTTCGATAACGAGTCCACGGGATGGATAACTCTCTCAGGAATACTCTCTGTAGCAACTAAATCAGTAATTCGCTCAGCGACTGACTAACTCTAGTTCGAATGGAATTGCCCTTATATAGTCCCTTTTCCCCTTCTCAGGCCAGTATTTGTTTTTATGGAGCTGTACAATTATTTCATACTTCCGCTGTTACCTGTCCCTCCCGTGACCGTGGGTACGTTCGGTGACTCATTATGTCACCTCGTCATAAACCAAGCCCATCGTCATAAACCTTAAGTACCCATATCACTATTCTTAGTTTATTGCTTAGTTATTAAATATCGTAAAGTCCGAATTAGGGTATTGGGTTTTTTCCAAACGTTCCGAAAGAAAGGAACCGATGTCCTTTCATTTCCGACATATATATCGCAGATTTGAGGGTGAGAAGCGGTCTTTATATTTTTCTCTCGTGATGGCTGTTAAAATTATTAAAGAGCACTGTGTTATATCATTTTATTTTGTTGGTTAAGCGTTTGTGCAAAATGTTCGGAATGTCGTCGAAATCGGATGATCTTTTATTGTTTAATTTAGAGAAAATGATTTTTAGTTGGTTATAATTTGTAAAGTAGTTTATTTCTGTGTCTGGTTGTTTAGGGTTGTCCGAGTTGTTTTCATTAAAAAATATGAAGACTGTCTTATTTAGCGATATATCTCGCTCTATTTTATTTTTCAGTTTATTTGTTTCGGAAATATTAAATTCTGTTTAAGTATTCTCGACCCATGTATTCGTTGTGTGTGTGTGTGTGTGAGTTTTGGAAAAGGNGAGTGCCGATAACGTATAGTTTTTCCGTTGTTTTACATGTTATGAAATAAATAGACTCCATGTCTTTATTGATGTTCCGTATCGCTATATCTGAATCTTGGAGGAGGAGAGCGTTCTCTGGAGGCAGTTTGAAAGAAGGGATAGAGTTAGGTTCTTTTAACCTAAAAATTTGATTTGTCTGTGGGAACATGCTAGTTGAGTCTTTTTAGACATATTTTTTTATTTTACTTTTTTATTATTATCTTCCCTTTTGTCGTAAGAATAGTTGTATTTTAGATCGTTTCTTTTGGATAGTATGTACCTTTTGTCTCGTTGTATCTCGTTGTAGCTCGCTTTCGCAGTCAAGGCGTTATTTTAGAAGGGTACTCCAATAGCTAAAACGATTCCATTCACCATTCGTAACAGTATTTCTAATTTCCTATGCTATGAGTTTCTTGTATGGATAATTGACGGATTTTAACGGTCGGAGCGATCGAGCGCCACCCTTACCCAATTACATCGAAGCCAGGTATTAGCATTCATTCAGGTATCGTTCACGCTCTTCCCGCGAAGGATCCCCGCACTTGGAGCGTGTTCACGCAGTAAGCGCCATCTTGCGGGCGAATATGCAGTTTGGTGATTTTCTTGAAAACCAATCAGCGTGCGTATTTGGGGTCCTCCATTTTGAGCCGTATTGCAGTGTAACGGGATGCGTGTTGGGCTCGCTCGAGTCTAACGACGGTATCGGCAGTCTCGTTCGAGTAATTGAATCGTGAACATGTAGCAGAGAGTCAGTTTCCGTGCTTTCGAATCCCTAAACGTAGACTAAAGAACCGTTTCAATCTCTTAGCGCTCTTCAAGCGCTCGTGCAGGTGAAATCGTTTCGTCAGTTGTAACGGTCAGTTGATACTTTTTTGAGCTGGCTTCTTCGGTGCGTCAATATCTTCAAGCATTCGTGGACATGGCAAGCGTTGTTGGAGACAGACGTAACGATCAGCGGACAGTCCTGCGCGAAATCTTCAGTTGTGAACAGTATCTCCGAGCATACGTGAAGGTAAGTATTATTTTAGTGATCGAACAATTAGTAAACCGTCTCGTGCGGGTCTTTCAAATGCGAGCAACATCGACACGCGTGTATCGTTAATCATTCGTATCGTCGTACGATAATTCAGTCGCATTTCGTCCGCAGTAAGTATTTGTAAATTTCGTCTTAATCGTCCAAGACAATTTGAAACTTTCTCATCGTTTGTTCTTTGATATTTTTTTCGAGTTTTAACTTCGTCAATCGTTCTTCGTGCATGGAGTCATTACTCTCCCTCGTAAATCTGTTACCCAAGATTAATTCGACGGGGAACAAGTTACAGAGCGCGGTATCGTTGATATCAGACACACGAGCGTATTAGACGTATCGTTGTTTCTTTAACCGTTTGAGTACCAAGCAGCGTGATCGCGCTGTTTAGATTTTATGTCGAAAAGTCCCAGTACATTTGATCGCTACGGACGACTGACGGTATTTTATACTTCATTATTATCTTAATAATTTTTATCGAACAAATCTTGAAATATTTATAAACTAATAGTACATATGTACAAAAATATAGCGGTATTTCATAAAAATAACAAATATAAGGAACGCTGTTGTGCCGCTTGTTCCTCTTCGCAATCGATTAAGAGGCTATCGTGCCGTTCGGGACTTTTCGACTCTGGTTTTTCAAAGACCCCTGGGGCTCAAACGGTTAAATTATGTCAATATCATCAGCAAATAATTATTTTTCGTTGCTTTGTACTAATTTGTTACCTGGAGGAATACATTCATGAAATAACGTTAAACAGCCATACTAAAAGTATTGTTTGCGAATCTAATTTTTCTTACATTTGAATATAATTGAGAATCGAATATGGTCGACTTCATCGCATAATAGTTTGAAAATATCGATCGGCCCTGTCCTATGGTAAATGTTAGGAGTTGAAGAAAAGTTTCTTAGTAATTCTAATGGAACCGTAAATTCATACAAAATTTACACCTCTTTTGTTATGTATATAGTATTATGGATTTGTGCAGTTATGTATTTCATGTTTTTAATGGTAGAACCTGGCTAACTCATAAACGTGGCGTCATAAACCGTTCTTTCTATTATCTAGTTCTGTAGTTCTATACGTAGATTTCTATCCTACCCGTGATATTTTTGGCACGATTGACTTCAATTACTAGACTTGGACTGTTTCATAGATTTTTCGTTTCTTAGGACGTTACATTAGGTTTCTATTTTTTTTTCAGCCGTCTGAATATGCAATAACAATAAAAGAAGAGCCAATCGATCCAGAGATCCGCGATGACTTGTCGCCAGTTGATACGAATACAGGGAATGAAAATGAAACAGCAACGTTTAAAAGTGAATCTTTGGATGACGTTTATTGTAGAAATGAAGAGTCCGGGTTTCCTCAAGAAAGTACGTATTTAGAAAATAAAAAATCGAATCCTGATAAACGAAAAAGTAAACATAAAGTACCTTCAAACAACGGAATAAGTTGCAATGTTTGTTTGTTGACTTTTCAAACTAAACATTTATTGGAACTGCATAATAAATTATATAACTGTAATGTATTTAAGTGTAATAATTGCACCGCGATCTTCACTATGCATATTTCGTTGATACGCCATTTAAAGAAGCAATGTTGTACGAAAAAATTGTCTGGATATAGATGTAATTTTTGTAACCGAACGTTTTCCTATAAAAGACATGCTCAATCTNCATTTATTTCATGCGCATGGGAACGAAATATTTTCTAGTGGAAGCAAAACTACGAAAACATCTCCTGAATCGTTAGGAATGTCGAATCATTCGGATGGTATAGTCATGGCAGAATCAAATACTTCACACAGTCCATCCACAAAAAACGTAAATAGCTCGATAAATATATCTTTGGAACTATCTAATAGTTCAAACAATACACCCATAGAGGGTTCGAGCAGCAATATCAAGTCTACGCATCCGAAATGGTTGAACGATTCGCATGGTACACCTTCGAAAAGGATGAAGCAGACCGTCCTTACAGACTTCATATCGATGTACAAAGACAAACCGAATGACAAATGTGTTAGCCCGGGAAAAGGTATCGATACGGAGAATATTCCTGTTACTGCGACTATTACTCCAACTTCGACGCTCGAGACATTTGGTAACAAGACATCAACGGCTGCACAAGTTATTCAGATGTCTACTTCTGTTAAGCGAATCGAATCTCCTGTTAGGAAAAGCCCATTTGTTCAAATACACGTGAATTTAAAAAGAATGATATCCTTATCGAGGAACGAAATAAAAGCTGAATCTGAAAGCTCTAATACCTCGCGCAATATGTCTTACAACCTTAGGCAAGTGAAAAGATGTTCTTCTTCTTTATATGACTTTTACGATTTATTAGAGTCTGAGACCTTTGGAAGATCAAGACAATCTTTTAAAAGAAACAAGTCCCCCTATATATTTAACCAAAGTAGAAGATCCGCACCTGAAGCTAAGTGTAAAGAATGCGTGGTCCGTTTGGAGAAATGCGACAAATACTTCGGGCCTACTAGTTTTGTGTCAAACGAAGACGAAGACGAAAACGAAAAGAAAAACGAAAACGAAGACGCTTTCGAACAAGCAGTATCGAAAAATGTGAAAGAGGAATTTGAAGATTTTCGTGAAACAAGCTCGGCACGTAACTTGCCTTTGAAAGCTGACACGACTGCGTCAAAGCGATTCAATGAATTTGTAAAATCTTTCGCTGATAGATTAATCGTACCTCAACAAGAATCGGTTGAATTTCAGAAGAACTTTAAGGTCGATCAGCGGAAAATATTTCAATGTCATATTTGTAAAACATCGTTTCCTTTGAAGGAGAACCTGCGCGAGCACATGGAATTGTTCCATACGATTTACATGTCGAGCATATGCAACGCGCGTTACACGTCCATGAATAAGTTACTAACTCACTATCTACGTCAGCATATTGTGTTTAAACGAAGGGAATGTTGCGTGTGTTATGAGAAGTTTGACACGTCGGCATTGTTGAAGCGGCACATGATTTTGCATTGTTTGAAGACCATAAGATCAAAAAAGGACGCTCCATCGGTCGATGTTGAAATAAATTGCAATGCGTTCAAGAAACATCACAAATGCAAAGGTTGTCGCAAACGATTTTGGCTATACTCGTGTTTGAAACAACATGAGAACGTATGTCGTCGAATGAAATTCTTAATAAATAAACAGCGTGTACCTTGTGTAAACCGTTTGTCTCGGTCCTTGAAAGAACCGAGTGACATGGAACTCGGCATAGCACAGTCACCTGATTTGGAACAAATGTTGGATGTTTCGGCTGGGACGACAAAATCTTTGGAAAATTATTTGACTCCGAGTACGCCTATTACGGATGATACTTTCTCTTCGTCATTCGATACAGCTGCAGAGAAGAAAAGGTTACTTAATGGGATTGCACGCGTAAAGGGTCACCAAGCGGACAAGATGAACAGAACAAAGTTTCCTTGCGCTACTTGTGGAACACAATTCCAAACGTTTAAAAATTTGTGCATACACGAGCGCACCTATTGCCAAACAGCCACAGAAAAGTGTAACGTTTGTAACACGATGTTTTCCACTAAAAGATTATTACAGTTTCACATGCTTGCTACTCATATGCCTGCGTGTTCGGTAAACTACAAATTCTTTTGTAAGTTCTGTAATCAAGGATTTGTTAAGAAATCGAATCTTCAAGTTCACGAACGACACTTTCATATTGGGCAGGATTCTAGACTGGTGCCGAATTCCGATTGCGTTTTCAAAGATAAATCAATCTGTAATATATGCCATTTGCTATTCGAATCCTACGAACGTTTAGTCGAGCATAACATGTATTATTACAAGGGCAATGATTTTTTATGCGCAATATGTGGTAAGGCGTTTCAAGGAATTTACAGGTTTCATCATCACAACAAGTTGGAGCATTATCCAGGCGAATCATGGAAATTGTACCCTTACAAATGCGATACTTGTAGCGAAGGCTTCAGCTACGAATCACATTTACACGCACATAAGTTACACGTTCATTCGCACGATTCGCCCGCTGACGAGGCGCGCGACCGCGATACATCGGATCAGACTTTTCGCACGTGTTCATGATTCGTTGGATGAATTAAGATAATCATAGTATAAAAACATAGAGAATATTTAATGCTTCGATTTATAGGTCGTTTCAAAATCAATTTTCACGGTACTATACCGAAGAATCGGCTTCGATTGAGACGTACAACAAACACGCGAAATACACACACGAAGCAGATGATTTCTAATGCATTCTTTAAGTCATGTATTCGCATTTTCCATGATACGCATGAAATATATTGATATTTGTTAAAATATACTTTACAAGTCAAATCAATGCTTCTGACCTAGTATAAACTGCGCTCGACTCCAAACATCGAACACTGAGTGAAGTTTGGGTGTCGGGCTTAGGCGCTTCCGGTTCATTGTTTGCGATGGTCTCAGTTTGTTGAACCAGAATGTGTTAAGCATTCTGGGCTAGACGACCAGCCGGAAAACGAATGAACTAGATTTGCCATACTGTCTCTAACTTTATTTAGTATACATCGTTTAGTTCACATAAGAGGTAAATAGATCTAATCGTTTACTAAGTGCCGCTTGAAACAGCTTAATGAAAATTATGATAGATTTATATGCATTAGATCGAGTAATAAATTTGTCTGCTTTTCTTTCAGCGCATTATATTTATGTGCTTTTATACACGTATATATTTCTGTGTGTATGTGTGTGTGTGTGCGCGCGCGCTTCTGTATTTTATTATGTACGTTGATCATTACCCTATTTTATTATTGTAAAATTTTTTGTTAAAGGGAGTTTTTCGTGCGGCGTGCGCGTGTGCTGATTTCGATATTTTATAAATTGTTTTTGGTCAGCGCAAATGTTTGAAAAAGTTGGAAAATAAATGAAACGAGGGTAAGTAAATATTGCAATTGTCTTGTCTTAATTGGTCTGATATTGGTCATTTTTCTTCTATTGCAATGTTTATTCGCTATAATTATTCGTTTAAATGTCCGCTCGATATAATAATTATAACATTCGTTAAAAAATGAACAAACCTATTAATGAATCTGATATTGAGATTAAAAAAAAATTCATTTCGTTTATCACACGTGGAATGATTATATGATAAGTTTTATATTTGACAGATCGTAATTACCATTTTCATTATGGGATGATATATTTACTTACCCAGCTATCGATTAATGACGTCGAATGTTAATCGTACAGGAACGATAATGCTTTGTATTGTGCAATTAAACTATTACGATAAATATTCGGTAAATTAATATTTCAATTTCCATCACAGTGCCGGTCGCACAATTCGGTAACAAGGGGAAAATGAGACCAAGAACGATATGTATCGCTATGAAAGCGCGAATGAAAATAGTCGTATTAGAATTTCTATAAAGAAATAAGAATTGACGTTTATATCAAAGAATAGTTGCAGCGCGTAATCAGATAAATTGGTTGTTCCACGGCGGCAAAATGAACTATTTTCACGAGCTTTCACCGGTTCTGCCGTATAACGGAACGAACGGTTGAACAATTGTAAAAGCTAACATTTGTATTTTTTAAAAATTAGAAAGTTGGCAAACTTAATAGATTGCTCGGGAAATTTGTAGATTTTAGTAGTACGATATGTATTGTTTTTAAAAGTGTAGGTATTCTTTAATAAATTACATTTTCCAGAAAATAACGTAAACTCTTTCCCCGTGTAAACCATGACATTCGTACAACCTTTTTTTTCCATTTAATTCTTTTCGTTCTCAATTTGTCCAATTTGGACATTTGGTAGAATTTTTTAACTGTTTGATTATCATGTGGGTAGTTACCGCTAGCGGGATACTATCTTCGTGTTTGTTAGGTTATATCCTTTGTTGTCTCGTCGTACGGTGTTACGTCCCACCTACGACACGGAGAACTTAAACATTAAAATAATGTTATACGAACAAAACAGCAGACACATTACTACAAGAACATATCACAAAAATAGAAAAGTGGCTGCAAGTTAATCAAGTAAAAGCAAACCCCAACAAATGCAACCATATTACATTCACACTGTGAAAACAGATACCACCAAATATCCTACTGAACGGCACGAACATAATGCAAACAAGGCAAACCAAATACCTAGGACTCCACATAGATACACAACTCACATGGAAACAGCATATTAAATCAATAATAGACAAAATACAGACAACAAGGAGACAAATGCATTGGCTAACAAGTCGGAAATCCAAATTAAGCATAGAAAATAAATTAAAAATATACAAAACGATCATAAAACCAATCTGGACGTACGGAATACCGCTATGGGGGACAGCAGCAATGAGCCATATAAACAAAATAGAGACAATACAAGTTAAAATTCTTAGAACAATAGTAAACGCCCCATGGTACGTTAGAAACGAGGACATTCGGAATGATCTGGGAATATCAACGATCAAGGAGGAGATTAGCAAATATGCGGGAAGGTACAGAGAAAGAATAGCAACACACTCGAACCGACTGGCTGTGTAAACGACCAACACAGCGAACATAGATAGAAGACTGAAAAGGAAACACCCAGCAGATCTCATAAATGATATATCGTAACAAACACGAAGATGGTACCCCGCTGGCGGTAATCACCCACATGATAATCTAACAGCAAAAAATTCTACCAAATGTCCAAATTGGACAAATTGTGAATGCAAAGTATTAAATAAAAAAAAAAAAAATATCCTTTGTGAGATCTGCTGGGTGTTTTCTTTTCAATCTTCTTTCTATTCTCGATGTGTTGATCGTTTCCGCAGCCAGTCGGTTCGGTTGTGTTGCTATTGTTTCTCTGTACCTTCCCGCGCATCTGCTAATCTCCTCCTTGACCGTTGGTATTCCCAGGTTCTTCCGAATGTCCTCGTTTCTAACGTACCGTGGCGCGTTTACTATTGTCCTAAAAATTTTACTTTGTATTGTCTTTATTTTGTTTATATGGCTGCTGTACCCCATAACGGTATTCCGTACGTCCAGATTGGTTTTATGATAATTTTGTATATTTTTAATTTATTTTCTATGCTTAATTTGGATTTCCGACTTGTTAGCCAATGCATTTGTCTCCTTGTTGTTTGTATTTTGCCTATTATTGATTTAATATGCTGTTTCCATGTGAGTTGTGTACCTATGTGGAGTCCTAGGTATTTGATTTGCCTTGTTTGTGTTATGTGCGTGTCGTTCAGTAGGATGTTTGGTCGTATCTGTTTTCACAGTGTGAATGTAATATGGTTGCATTTATTGGGGTTTGCTTTTATTTGTCTTTATCTGCCAGTGTATCCATTCTGCAGTAAGGCATTCCTCGCCGTATTCAGTTCTTTTTATGGATACGCTTTGTCCGAAATTTTGATATTTCTGTATGTTAGCGACTGGATGACAGATTGTTTCTGGGATATGTGATGGTATCTGTTGGTGCAGGTCGGTTTTCTATAGACTTCGTGTTCTAGTGTGTTGTTGGGTTTGAGGTGAATCTCGGTGAAGGTGCCCACAAGAAATACTCTTGATTTTCAACAATAACGTTTATTATACTCTTAACAATTAATAGCAAATAACGATTAACTACGATTAACGATCAACAACGATTAACGATTAATAACAAATAACGACTAACACTGAACTATCAAAAGTCAATAACCAGTTTCACCAATTGTGTTTGCTTCGCTATGACGCTTAATCTTTCGCACTTCGCGGCTCGGGTCCGAATGAATCTTTTGTTCGAGGACAAACAGATTCTTCCCTCAGTTGCCCATCGATATCCCCACTAGCACGCGTTTATTAGATGCACCGCGGCGGTTACCGCGTATGTGTTATTCCGAGAATTCGGCGAAACAAGCGTAGAGATATCGATAGTACATTGGGCACGTCGATGTTGCGCTTTGACGGCATAGCGCTTTGTATCGCGAAACCGACGGAAAGCTCCGTGGCGAGTGCCGCCGCAGGTTTCTTGCAAACGAGGACATCGAGGAAAGGTAGCGTTCCGTTTTGTTCGACTTCCATAATGAATTTCATATTTGCATGTTGTGCGTTTAGTTACTTATTTAGTTAGCTTAAGAGTAGGTATAGTTCGTCTCGTCCATGTGTCCAGATAACAAAACTATCATCTGCATATTTGTACTATATTGTTGGCCTCGTACGGGTCACTTTGAGGATCCGCGTTTCAAAATGTTTGTAGCGGCACATGTGTAGAGAAAGCGTGTGTGTGTGACGGAGCGACGTTACCACGTTCTCTGCTACCCGCAATTCTGACCTCAAAGTTTCAGCTCGTCGGGGCTGGTTCTTCGCTTGTACTCCATGAAAACATTCCATACATGTATGTACACGTTGAAAGTATATTCTGGGCGGTTTGTATCCGAACTTTCCAACTGTTAATTCGAAGCAGGAACTCAAAGAGAATCACGGTTTATTTGACTTCTTGGTCTTGTCGCTAACATTTTCCGAGAAGAGTTTTAGTAGTTCTGCAATTCGTATGTCTACGTCAGTTTGCTTTCCTACAGTTTCCTAACCGTAACGATTAGCACAATGACAGCTCAAAGAAGACAAAAAGATTGCTAGAACAAAATTATATGTTAAAAATACACAAACATAGAAACGCGTTAAATAACGTAGAGCAGAAACGGCGCGGATGACTACGAAGAATAATGGTAGTGTGTGAGAAGAAACGAGGTGTTAAAAATGAAACTCGTTCGTACGTTTTCCATGCATGTTCTTACATTCATATCACTTGCAAATTTTACGATTGACCTTTGGTGTGTCGCGGTGCCGTGCGTACTCGTCCCAGTTCCATCCATGAAATTGGGTTTGCGCGTCACGACGGAGCTCACCCGATTGGAAAATCTAAATGATGCACCGGATTAGCGAAAATCAGCTTGTCTTGCCCGTAGACGAGCACCCGGATGAGAAATATTAATTGGATGGAGCTGTCTCGCGGGTATCTTTTAACCGTGCTTTACAATCGGGCGAAACAATCGACGACGCGCCGTTTAGCAAGTAACGTGGCGAGTAACGCGGCCGTTAACGAGTCCGCGTTGACTAAAATCCACTTCCGCCAACTAGTTCACCTAAAAAAAAAAAAAAGAAAAAAGAAGAAAAAAGAAAGGAAGTAGGAAAGAAAAAAAAAGGAGTTGAATTATTTTAAATTCCTTGCGATAATTGGGTTCTCCCAGATTCACCACGCTGAAGATTCACTTTTTCAGTTGCATTCTTCTGTAATGCAATTTTGTCCCGTCGACTGGAGCGCGCAAGACCTTGTCTGGACAACCCGAGCCACGATGATTTCGTAGAAAAAGGAGTTGAATGCGGTTTTCGATTCTGGCGTGGCAACGATCGAGGCGAGGTCTAATAGAAAATTGAATGCCGTTCGATTATCTGTGTAGCGAATGGGGCGTATTGGCCCGCTTCCGGAACCACCGAGAAGAAGAATGGTAGGACAAAGCGAAACCTAGGACGACCTCGATGAGAAAACCGGGGATGAAGGTAAGTTCGCTTTTTTGTCGCAAGACCGGTATTAGGAACTCAATTTCAATCCTTGAACGTGAATTTATTGTTTGAAATGACAAGTACCCTACCCAGTGAGCCGATACAAGCGAAGTCTCTGCTAAACGACGTCTTAATTACTTTCCTTCGCACCCTTCTATGATACTGTAGAGGACTGGTATATAGGACGTTTGACCGTGAGATTTGTTGAATGTTATCGGTTGTTGTCGTAACCCTCGAATATATTTAAAATAATAAATTAGTATACAGCCTATATTCGGTGAGTCGCTAGTACAGAGCATAAATCGCAAATTAAAATCGCGGATAAATATTCGATGAATGCTCGTCGAATTCAGTAGCTAACCCGTGATAACACTTGGATCGCTCGTTGATACAGAAAGATACTCGTAGATACTAAATTCGGTTGCGTTGGTTTATTTATACTGGTCAGGGGAGGGAGAGGGTCGGAAAATTCAAATTCGTGTTCGTTCGACAGTTGTGCGTAGCTGCGACATTGTTTTGCCCGGAATCTATTTATTCTTACATTACTTGTATCCTATCGATCTCGATACTCCGAGGCAAAACAACAACATGATTTGAATTTTTCTCTACACATGTGCCGCTGCAATACGGTGGCGATCAAAATGGAAAAGTGGCCGGGTGACTTAACAGTGATTGTAATGGTAAACTGATCTGCAAATCGGTGCCATATTTCTTTCGAATTCAGTCTGCGACCATTGGAGGGATAAAAATCCTTCCCTTTATTAAGCCGTATGTTACAAGTTTGCACAATTCTTAGGAAAGATCGGTATTTTCTAGTAGGCCGGCTGCTTGTAATTCATGGCCGTTTTATGCAGAAGATAAACGAGTCTGATGCGACGAAGGGTCACGTCGCATTTTACCATGGCGTCACACGCGTTTTACTCTCGTGGCTTGATCAAAGAAGATCAACTGCTGGATATCCGGGATCTCCGAGATCTTTTATAAGATCGCTGTTGTTAACTTTACGAGTTGGCTTATTTTTAATTAAATCGTCGGCGGGTGTGTTAACTCCGTTGCGAGCGCGAACATTACCGCGCTCGGAAGAAGGATCGTCGTTATTTCTATGACGGCTCAATGTCTTTTTTCTTTTTCCTTTTTCTTTCCTCCCTGCTCTTTCTGTTTAGTTGCGTCGAGTCTGACACAGGCGGTCTTATCTCATCTCATCCATTTTGCATTTGAGTCCCTTTATCAAACGTCACTCGTACTATACGTACATAGAATAGCCTAGGTTGCCACCGGCCGTCTTCGAATCCACCACGGGCTAGATCTTACGAACATTAATAATTTTACACCGGGCTGTCTGAAAGGGTTGTGGAAAAGCGCGGGAAAGAGCAAAGAACAAAGTAGCAAGGAAGCGAAGGAGCATGTAATTATGTTTATGGGGAAGAAAAATTTATCACGAGACAAGAAACAAGCCTTTAACGCGTGTATTTATGTCAGCAAAAAAGAAAGTTATTCTATTTCGCTACAGAATATGAAACTTCCATGGCAGAGTTATCGATACATCGCCGATATGGATCGCGAAACTTTAAAACTCGGATAGGTACGAAGCATCGGCGCGCGACGATTCCTAATAATCCGGACTGGATTCTTGAGAACAAAGTAGTTGCAACATTCTCAAGAAGATAAATATTGAATGTGTTACAGGAATCGAGTGGAAAAGTTAGCTGGTAATTGAATACTAGCATCTGGCGTGCATCACCTTGCCCGGGAATAAATCTGCAAGTTTAAACGTTGAAAATGCAGGTTTCTCCCGAACGCTTATATTTCTCCGGACGTAGGAAAGACACGATCGAAATTAGAATTATAAATATGTCAGGCGGAACATTAATTTTTCATCATTAGCTGATCGAAACCACGATGTCATTCAATATGCTTTATTCTCCGGTTGAATGTAATTATTTTTTGTCAACAAANAAGCAGCCGGTTAACGAACATTTTTATCTCTGCACGTTTCTCCCGTGAAATTGAACGTTTCTGTAAAATTCTCGATACGCCGATGGAAATGGCGCACGTAATATTTGTAACAAACGCAGAGAGGTCGAGTATCCCGAGAACCTTAACGACGAGACGAGACGAGACGAGACTTTCAATTCTTCCTGTTCGTAGATTTGCGTCAAGTTTATCACCTTAGCTGGCTAGTAATCAACGCGATCATAAAATGTAACAGGCACTAAAGCGGACCGGAAGTGACTGATCGATTGAGCTGCATCGAATAGTAGAGTTTCGTACGACGATATCTCGCGAGCTGGCTCGCGATAGGCGATAGGCGATACGCGATACGCGATACGCGATACGCAATGAAAACTCTGGGATAGGTGTTCTCTCTGTTTGTCGGTTGTGCACTTGTAGATGATTAAATGACGAGATTGCTTGTAAGTGAAACCGTCGAATGTATTTAAAGTAACAAGTCCTCGTACAGACTAGAAGTCAGAGCCGATAATACAAAGTATTAATCGTTAGATAGTATAGCGAATAAAAACTTGTGAAGGCTTGTCGCGAAACGATGTGCGCGAAGTCGCTTGTAACAGTTAATAATAATCCGTCCGTTTATTTATATTAGTCGGGGGAGGGGGGGGTGGGGATCGGGGAATTCGAATTTGTCTTCGTTCGACGGTTACATGTAGCGGCGACGTTGTTTTGCTTGGAGTTTGTTTATTCTTACCTTATGTGTATCCTAACGATCATCATACTACATCAGCCCCCTACCAGTGATAACGTTTTATTGTGTTTATCATGATCGTCACAAAATCTATATTTTTCGTAGTATGATCCGTGTCCGATAATTACAATACCTAGCCGACACCTGCCTGTAGCCAATCGGGAAAACGGACTCTTCGCCCAGACCGCGTGACATACCGATTACTAGCGTTTCCCGTATCGTTTTCGTTGTTAATAATTGCGCCGCTTTCGTTGTTGGCGTTCGTCCGTTCTACTGGAATAAGCACGTCACGGGTTTCGGCGGTTCTCGCTTCGAGATCCTCTGGTATTACAAAGGCTGGCTTTAGCCGATCGACGGAGACCGTTATATCGCGATTGTTGATCTTGATCGTGTATGTTTTCTTGCCTCTTCGCGTTACTTTGAACGGCCCGTCGTAAGGTGACTGTAACGGACCTTTAATCGCGTCATGTCGTAGGAATACATATGAGGAAGACTCCAACTCGCGGAAAATGAATATTTTCTTATCACCGTATCGTTTAACGGGCTGAGGCCGGACTTTCTCTATTTGTTCCTTTAGCTGGGTTGCGAACTCCGAGTTGGCCCGCTGCTTAGTTGGCAAGAGGAACTCCGCCGGCAGCCGTATACCGGTGCCGTAGATCATCTCGGCTGCCGTTGCGTTTAGGTGCTCCTTTATCGCGGTTAATGCCTAATAGTACGATGGGCAGGATTTCGACCCAGTTGCTCGTGTCGTGGCACCTAATCGCCGCTTTAAGTTGTCTATGTAAGCGCTCTACCATCCCATTAGACGCAGGATGATAGGCCGATGTGCGTAGGTACGTAACGCGGAGCAACCGGCATAACTCTTCGAACAGTCGCGATTCGAATTGGCGTCCTTGATCCGTTGTTATTTTTAAAAGGACGCCAAAACGAGAAATGCAAGTCGATAGGAGGGCCGCGGCAACTGTTGGCGCTTCCGTGTCAACAATACTGTGAATACTGCATTACGATAATGTCCACGTGTATATGTTCGAATCGGCCCGCTAATGTTTTGAACGTTCCGACTGGTGACGATACGTGCCTAGTGACTTTATTACGTTGGCACGGTATGCATTGCAGCGTCCACGGCAGTCTTTGTTTACGGACGGCCAGACAAAGCACGTCGTCAGCAGTTTTTGTGTGGCGCGTATTCCCGGGTGGGAAAGTCCGTGTAACGACTGAAACACGTTGTATCGTAACGGTTTCGGTTGATTGAAACAAGCTGATTCAACGTCACAAAACGTCTTAAATCAGCCAATCGTAATTTCGTTATGTATATAACTTTTTTATTTGCAAGTATTAATATACGCAAATACATCTATCCAAAATAGAATCCAAGATATTTGGAACGTTAGTAATTTCATTATTTCAAACTTCAAAGTTTAAACCGCTATTTATATTAAATACTTAATTGATTTAGTAAATTTACACAGGGCTATATGAACGTTAATCGATAGGTAAGCGAATTAAGAGCGGTGTTAGGAGCCCAAGAAATCGTATTGAAAATGAGGAATGAAATTGCAGATAAAACTCTTGCCAAAGCTAGGAGGAGAAAGCTATTGGTATTGTTTCGCTTCTTAAATCCGATCAACCGAGAACGAGTACTTTCAACGCGGTATGAGCGTTGGCTGAAGTAATCAGTTTTGTTATTTCATGTTATCGAATAGGCAAAATATTTAAGAAAACATACATGTATGTATGAGGATAAATGGTATTTTTAGACGTGCATTCAGATGTATAAAATTTTTCCTGGCTTCGTTTCCCAGACAATGGATTGTCAAGTTCCGTCATGTAGATACGCGTATACTTAAAAAGTAGCGAGTCAAGTGGACAAAACTTCATAGTCGATTTTCTGAAAAACCAAGTTTTGTGTCAAAAATTGTCACTTCGTCCTCGACTAATTTTTGTATAGGAAATCAGAACCTTTCGACTTCCACCATCTCGAGTTCACGATATCTCGAGTTCTAATGAACCGATTTATTTGAAATTTGATGTGAATGTTCTTTATACACTCCTCTATCGCCTGAAGCACGCTCAGGTCAAAATTTTTAATTTTACTATTTTTAAAAAGTTCAGAATTGTTAAAAAACATGCCAAAAAAAATTTTTTTCAAACGCAGGAATACACACGGCGATGATTCTAGTTCGCGAAAAAGAAACATTTTCTTTTCACCGTGTCGCAAAACCAGTGTAACATTCGCACGTTCGCGAGGAGACGCGATCTCGAAGAAGCGCGCCAACGGGAGTCGTAAATTCCCGTTACGATTGACTAATCGACGCCACGAATCGTTCGATCCCTTATTTCTTGTGGGATAATAAGGGTAGTTAATTCAATATAACGCTGCCATTAATAGATTATTATATATTTGTACGATCCAACAACTTAAGTGTAATACAATAACGAATGTTTGATAATACGACGTATGAGCACGATTTGGCACTCAGTTCGGGTGTTTCGTATGACGATATATTTTTCGACTGACTGATCTCGATTTGATAGACTGACTGATGTACAAGAAGTCGTTGTTGACTCTATGAATGGTACCGACGAAGTAGTGTTTGACTCCCCGAATCCGCAGAGGAAGTGCGTTTTGTTCTTATGTGCTCACGGAGAAATGCTCGGTAAGGGTGTGCCCTTTGAACGAAGATCGCGGATTCGTTACTCATACTTTTCGTCAAGGAAGTGAGGGTAACGATCCGAGATGCTGATTGGTTATGTCTAACGTTAGAAAAGAAGATAGGAGGCAGAGGCCTCTTACCCACGTGGCTCATGGGCGACATTGTTTATGATACATTCACAGATCTGCGTTTTACTTATTCGGCGACTACCCGCTTTCTCCGTGATTTTTAAGAGCGGCTAATAAACCCAAGGACTTTTCCAAAACCCAGCCATAAAGCGAAAACACTTATAGGATTAGCAAGTTCTCCAGGACGAGCAGTTTGACTGGCAAACATGTGTGGAAACAATGAAGTTAAAAGTTAACGTTTTATGGTGGGTCCTTGGGTCTATTGAGTGTCGGAGTGACTGTAGGTGGGCCGTTGGCTGCCAGGTAGCGAGGGATGAAGTGCAGATGTCTCACGCGTCGTAACAACTAGTGTGGCCTGATTTTCCCCATCTGTTCTTTTAGCCGGTTCGTGTATTCCGAATTGGCCTGTTGACTCGTTGTTAAAAAGAATTCTGCCGGCAATCGTGCCATAAATTATCTCGGCCGCCGTTGCGTTGAGGTCCTCCTTGATAGCGGTTCGAATGCCTAGCAAAACGATCGGCAAAATTTCGACCCAGTTGCTCGTGTTGTGAGACTTAATCGCCGCTTTGAGTTGTCGATATAGGTATTCTACCGTCCCATTGGACTCGGGATGATAGGCAGTCGTGTGCAGATGCTTGACGCCGAGCAACCGGCATAATTCCTCGAATAAGCGCGATTCGAATTAACGTTCTTGATCGGCCGTAATTTTCAAGGGTACCTTCTTTCTGACCAGGTACCAAATATTTCTATTTTATACAATTCATGGTGATTTTTGTAGACATTTTGAGTTGTTTTTTTATATTTTTAAATGATATGAAATTTTTAGAGTTTTACATGGTGTTTATTACTCTGCCGTACATTTTATTTCTCATTTATAATACATAATTTGCTAAACACGTAGAAGGACCGCTCGTTGCTTTGTACTAATGTGTTACCTGGAAGAATAAATTCATGAAATAACGTTGAACAGCCATGCTAAAGGTATTGTTTGCGAATCTGATTTTTCTTACATTTGAATATAGTTGAGAGTCGAATATAGTCGACTTCACCACATAATAGTTTGAAAATATCGATCGGCTCTGTCCTGTGGTAAATGTTAGGAGTTGAAGAAAAGTTTCTTAGTAACTCTGATGGAACCGTAAATTTACACAAAATTTGCACCTCTCTTGTTATGTATGTAGTAATCAAAAATATATATGTTCTAAAGCAAAGACTAGAAAGGATGGTTTATTCAAAGCTAAGTTTAGTTTTATTCGTACAAGCAATACCCAATATAAAAACGGCTACAATATCGTCATACGTCTTACCTTAACTCTGGGCTTCTAACTTCTCCACTGGCTCTTTATTCACACACTCTGCTCTCGCATCCCTTTTTGTCTTTTCTTAGACCCCCCACGCACGTGTTACGCAACCGTTCGCGGCCAGGGTCACGCAGGCCCTTTCCACGAAACTATTCACTCGAAAGAACGACGATACATTGATGGGTCCAACGGCACCTCGGCTCTCGCGACACTGCCCATGGTCTACTCGATATGTCCTAGGCCTTTTTTTCCCGGTACTGCACTCGGCCATCCTGCAGTAACATCTGCTCTCAGATGTTGTTGTCTTCAATTCCGCTGTCGTCGGATGCGTCATTTTCGGTGTTTATGACCCAAAGCTTCATAAAATCGACAGTCGTCGATGTTTGTTTAGGCCCTTCGTGCTCAACTACTTTTTCCACAATGTAGCAGTCATTCCGCATTGCTCGCACTATCCGGTACGGACCCAAAAATCTTCCGCCTAGTTCTAATCCTGGGCCAAACTGTGTTCGTTTTATGGCCACTAAATCTCCGCATACCTGCTCGGGTAACCCAGGGGAACGAACGTCTCTGGTCGGTGGTGTGTTCCGGTGAAGTGATTCAGAGAAGTGTTCCAAGTGAAAAAAAAAAAAAATTTTTTTAACGAATAGTGTTAGTGAGGGGAAGTCCAACAATGCAGCGGCAGATACCAACAATCAAAATTACTACTAAAGGAGAAACGTGCTACATAAACAAGACGGTAGATTTACCAAGCCCAAAGCAACAACAACAAGATATTAATAAACAAAATGACATGGGTATAGAAGAAATGGAAAAGCAGATGAGATACGAGGAGTGCCGCCACGATAACGAAAGAAGTTACCAGGACGAAAACTGGAAGCTAGCAAAGACTAACAAAAAACGCAAAATAAATCCAGATACAGAAAAGCAGCGATGGCTGCAAGAATTACCATTAAGAAACTCTTTTAGCTCACTAACGGAAGAAATAGACGCTGATCCGATAAGTAAAACCACAACTCATCCAGCCCACATTACAAAACCACCACCAATATTTGTGGAGGCCCAAATAATAGATCCGCTTATCGATCTACTAAACAATATGGTCGGGGAGGATAAATACACAATCAAGCAAACAAAAATAGAACAAATAAAAATACAAACAATTAACCCAGAAACTTACAGGAAAGTAAATAAAGCGTTAAAGAATAAAAATGCTATATATCATACGTATCAGCCCAAAACGGATAGGAGCTATAAAATAGTAATAAGAGGATTGCACCCGAAAAGTAACACAAAAAGAATAAGCGATGAACTAGCAAAAATTGGATATCAAACAAGAGCAATAAGCAATATAACACAATATGATACAAAGCAACCATTACCATTATTCTTAATTGAACTAGAACCCAGAACCAATAATAAGGAAATTTATGAAATCAATAAAATCCTAAACACTATACTAACAGTCGAACCACCACGCTATAAAAAAGATATACCACAATGCATGAGATGCCAACAGTACGGACACACGAAAAACTATTGTAACAGAAGTCCGGCATGTGCCAAATGTGCAAAAAATCACTTAACAATAGACTGCCCATATACAGGAAAAATAGAAGAAGTTAGATGCTATAATTGTAACGGAAAACACCCAGCCAGCTATAAAGGATGTGAAATCAGAAAGCAATTACAACGTAAACTGTTCCCACCACTTCGCAATAGATATTATAATAACCACCAACCACAACAAAGTATAACGGGTAATGATAAGGCATTGCAAGCACAATATGAACCAAACGCTATAAATAGAAACATTAGCCCCCCAAGGTAACCGAAGCTATGCGCAAGTAACCCACAATATTAGCCAAGCAACGATCACAAACAATCAAAATCAAAGCAACAATAACAACGAAGCTACAGAAATCAAGGAACTGCTCCAGCAATCCATTAAAAACACCGAAATGCTAACAAAAATGATCAGCGAACAAAACGCAGTTCTCAGACAGCAAACGCAACAAATCACAGTCATGCTACAACTGCTTACAAACATGCTAAGCAAAAAATAAAAACCGTCACGATGAAAATAACAGCCTGGAACTCCAATGGCTTGCAACAACGAGCTCGAAACTAAAACATTTTTGTATAAAAATAATATTGATATACTACTTGTCTCAGAAACACATTTCACTCTAAAAAGTTACATGAAAATACCGTACTACACCATCTACGACACCAAACAACCCTCAGGTAAAGCACATGGAGGATCTGCGGTAATAATAAAAAATGACATCAAGCGTCACCTACACAGCCAAACAAATCAAGAACGCTTACAAGCAACCACTGTCACAATACAAAACAATGACAATTACTTCCAGATATCAGCAGTATATGCACCATCGAGACATAAAATAACACTTAAAAAATGGGAAGGGTACTTCCAATCCTTAGGCGACAGATATATCGAAGCAGGAGACTTTAATGCAAAGCACACGTTATGGGGATCGAGAATTAACACACCGAGAGGCAGAACACTTGAAAAATACATTAGGAACAATAACCTCAACAGGTTAACCTCAATCTACTGTCCGACAGACCTCAATAAAATACCTGAGCTGCTGGACTACGCAGTAATAAAAGGAATAAACTTAAACAAATTAAAAATAGCAACCAGCCTTGAGCTTAACTCAGACCATACACCAGTTATAATAGAATATTCAAGCAAACCACTTCTTCGCATCAAGTCAGAGTCGGTGTGCAATAAAACCACCAATTGGTAAACATTTAAAGAGTTAGTAGAAAACAAAATCAACTGCAATATCCCATTGAAAACATCTGAACACATTGACCAGGCAGTAGCAAATATGACAGAAATTATACAGGAAGCAGCGTGGGCAACCACCACCTATGAACCAAATAGCAGGCAATCAAAAGAAAGTATTCCAAAGGGCATCCTAGACAAAATCAGGGAGAAAAGAAAAGCCAAAGCAAAATGGCAAAAACAGAGAACAAGTGAAAAGAAGAAAAACTTAAACACATTCACTAAGGAATTAAAGATTAAAATAAGGGTACACCATAACAACGAATTCACAAAATTCATCGAATCACTATCCGCGCACGAAAATACCAACTACTCGCTATGGAAAGTCACTAACAAAGTCAAAAAAACAATAAAATCAATCCCAGCAATCAGGAAAATGGACAACACATGGGCCAGAAGCAACGAAGAGCAGAAAGAAGAATTTTCCAACCATCTATGCAACATATTTACACCACATAATATCACCAACACCAACCTCAATCGACATACGGACGAGGATGTGCCAACCATTAATACCGCATCTGACAAGCAATACACCATAACTAAAGCAACGACACAAGAAATTAAAAACATAATCGAAAAAACAAAAAACAACAAAGCACCATCAATAGATCTAATCAATGGTAAAATCTTGAAAAATCTTCCTCCAAAAGCGATACGATTAATCACAATAATATACAACGCAATATTAAGAATTCAATACTATCCTAAACTATGGAAACTAACACAGATAATCATGTTACCTAAACCAGGGAAAGACCCACAACAAACAGCATCTTACAGACCAACTTCGCTACTTTCCGTTCTTTCCAAAATACTGGAAAAAATAATTTACGCCCGCCTAAAACCAATAATAGAGAAAGAAAAATTAATACCAGATCACCAATTTGGATTTAGAAATAAACACTCTATAATTGAACAAATGCACAGACTAGTCAACGAAATCTTACAGGCGCTGGAAACAAAACAATATTGCACGGCATTCTTTATGGACATTGAGAAGAGAAACTCATTCTCTTGTGCGATCTCATCGGCGAGAAAGAATAACGTCTGTACGAATATTTCACGTTTTGTTAACCAAGAGCCGAACTTAGAGTGTGTGAGAACATACATCTATTATCCCTTTGACCGCGGATTCGTTATTGAGCCTGGGATCATAATCATTAGCGTCTCGAGTATCTGGTTACCACGGTTACTTGTCGAAATCTGTGGTAGTCGTATTTGCACTAGTCAATATCTTCTCTATTGCATAACAGCGGTGCCTAATCGCGGCGAGGATTCATTTCGAGCCCATCACCCCAATCCTAATCATAACGCAAATCCGACATATATATATATATGTCGGTGACCGTCGTAATGAGGGCCCGAGTCATCATCGGAGGGCAGGTATTGGGCGCACAATGATTCTTCACTAGAAGTATACACCTTTATTGCACAATCAGAATAATGTTTGTTAGCACAAGTATGGGCTTCACAGAGTGAATTAGCGATCGCGGGGATTCGACACTGGTAACAATGGCCTAGGCTTCGATAACGAATCCGCGGTCAACGGGATAGTAGTTGTATGTCCTCGCACACACTAAGTCCAATTCTTAGTTAACCAAACGTGAAATGTCCGTAAAAGCGTTATTCTTTCTCGCCGATGAGATCGTACAAGAGAATGACTCTCCGTCGCGATGATGCCACAGAGGAGAGCTATGACGGGGTGTGTCTAAGGGCACGAGATCATCGGATTCGTGGAGCGGTGCTTTTGCTCAGAAGGTGAGGGAAATCGACGTTGCTGTTAATTGGTCGATTTCCATATCGGCGGTTAGAAAAGGCCACCTCTGAGGGAGAGAGTTGCTAGCGGCAGCGTCTTACGCGAGAATAAAAGATTTCTCGTATTTCTGCGCAGTCGATGACAGATTTATGGGCTGCGAAGATTAAGACTATTTGTTGGTTTGAAGAACCTCAGCTAAATAAATTCTAAGATCTATAGCGGGCCGCGGGACAGAATCCGTTGGAGTGCTTACAGTCGCGCGCCGCCGCTATATTCTTTCAAAGAGAGCTATACGATAACTTTATAACTTTGTTTCGGCAAACGTTTATCCCTTGACCGCGTCTACGTTGGCGGCTGATTGTCTCGAGGCCAAGCTCACCGTCACAAATCTCGAATAAACACGATCGGATTGAATGACAGTTGTTTAATTATGGCTATGGTAAAATCCGGATTACAATATTACGAGATTTTCCCCAAGTTCCGAAGAGAGGCTCCGATGTTCTTTCATCTCCGACATATATATATAAAGAACACCGGAACCATTGGAATTTTGGGAAAATCCCGCAACATTGTAATCTAGTTTCTATCATAACTGTAATTAAACAATTGTGGTTATCCAGTCCGATGGTAATTGTTCGAGAATTGTGATAGTGAGATTGGGCTCGAGGCGACAACTGGTCGCCGAACGTAGCCACGGTCACGGGATGGACGTTTTGCCTGACGGAGGTGTGGAATGGTTGTATGGGTCTTCCTTAGACGTGTGGTTGTGGCGGCATATGGCCTCAAGAACGGGCCTAGCCACGTATTATTTTGTCTCGGAGGTGTCAATATAATGGGACACACGTTGTATTAATAATCAAACTCCAGGCAGAGGTTGCCTAGCAACGGCGCTTGGAACTTTCTCGACGCTTCTATCGAGCATAAGAAAACAAAATGCAATCGTACAGCGAGAAAGATTTCCATGAATCCAGCATTCGTGTGTTCGCCTTGAAAAGTGTTACATCGAGCAATTATATTGAGCGTCTAAAAACGTATTTGTGACTAGAAACCTTTTTAACTTAGTAACGAGTTATCCCGCTGACCGTGGATTCGTTTGAATCCAATAAATATTGTTAATAGTGTTCACCAAATTTATTGTTTGTAATCTCGTTATTCGTTAATTTAATATTCGCAAATTTAATATTAGATAAACTTAGTATGAGTCTTGTATATACGTTAAAATCTAATTTCTGCTTGTGAATGATGGATAAGTCAAACGAAGAATCACCACGCGCCTCAAATTTCAATGTTCTTCCGACATATATATATGTCGGAGATGAAAGAACACCGGAGCCTTTGGAATTTGGGAAAGTCCCGCAACATTGCAACCTGCTTTCTGTCATAGCTGTAATTAAATAATTGTAGCCATCCATTCCAATTGTAATCGTTCGAGACTCGCGATAGTGAGCTTGGGCTCAAGGCGACAGCCAGTCGCCGAGCGAGGTCGCGGTCAAGGGATGAACGTGTTGTCTAACAAAGCCCGCCATATACAGACCCTACACTTCGAGTAAGATGGGTACCAGATGTCGATGCATCTCCGCAGCACATGTTCGGCTACCTCGAGGGCCCGTTATAAATCTTAGGATTCGGTTAATTGGAGTCCTTCAAACGGACAAACAGTCTTTGCCCAACTACGGGAAGAGAGGAAAACTTATTGTCTCATGAACGGCGCCTCCCACTAGCAACTTTCCCTCGAGGGCGGATAGCATCTTTTCTAACCATCAATATGGGGACTGACCAATTGGCAGCTATGCCAATTTCCCTCACCTTCTGGACGAAGGCTTTCCTCAACAAATCGGAGGATCTCGTACCCTTAGACACAGCCGAGATAGTTCTCCCTCGGTGGCAAGATCGGGGCGGGAAGTCATTCTCTTGGAAGGTCTCATCCGCGCAAGGAGCACAGTGTTTGCGCTCAGTGAATTCTACACAATTTTATTGAATCGAGAGTCAGACTTATATTCGGTGAGAACGCACATCTATCATCCCTCTGGCCGCGGACTCGTTATCCAACCCGAGACCACAGTCCTCAGTGCCGCGAGTATCTACCAGCCGCGGATACGTGCCAAACTGTACTACTGCTATTATCGAAATAAATTCCACCTGTGTTGAACGCATCATGGCTAACTCACATGAGGATTCACTCGACGCCCACAACCCTAACACGGACACTTTTCCGACATATATATATCACTTTCCAAGGCGATCACACGAATGGCGGATCGATGGAAATCTCTCTCGCTGTACGATTGCATTTTGTTTTCTTATGCTCGATAGAAGCGTCGAGAAAGTTCCAAGCGCCGTTGGTGGGCAACCTCTGCCTGGAGTTTGATTATTAATACAACGTGTGTCTCATTATATTGACACCTCCGAGGCAAAATAATACGTGGCTAGGCCCGTTCTTGAGGACGTATGCCGCCACAACCACACTTCTAGGGAAAACCATACAACCATTCCACACCTCCGTCAGGCAGAACGCCCATCCCGTGACCGTGGCTACAGTTGTCGCCTCGAGCCCAATCTCACTATCACGAATCTTGAACAATTACAATCAGACAGAATGGCAATTGCTTAATTATGGCTACGATAGAATCCAGGCTAAGGTAGTAGAGGACTTTTCCCAAAATCTCAAAGGAAGGACTTCGGTTTTCTTTTCATCTCCGACACGGCCATCCTGACTATCACACGTCCTCGGGTGTATCTAAAATATTGAGTTTTCGCCACATTAAACTTGATACAACTGACGTTATTTACAATTTAACTAAATATTCCAACAAGTCAAGGGTCCAGTTCAGCAACAAAAGTTCTGATCTGATGTTCGACATCAAAACAAAAGGAAACAAAATTGGTATCAGTGTGATTAGTATTCAAAGTGCCAGTCGAATCCTGTGGGCTATCAGTCAGGCCGTAATGACATGATAAACCATTCTCGATTTCGCACCCAAATAAGTCTCAAATTTTTTTTGCCCGGATCGCATCATCACTCAAAGTTTTCATTCCATATCCAGCTTCGTAACACCATCGCTGTCGGTACAAGACCAGTTCCAGCTTCGTAACACCATCGCTGTCGGTACCAGACCAGTTCCAACTTCGTAACATCATCGCTGTCGGTACTAGACCTGTTCCAGCTTCGTAATATCATTGCTGTCGGTACTAGACCAATTCCAGCTTCGTAACATCATCGCTGTCGGTACTAGACCAGTTCCAGCTTCGTAACATCATTGCTGTCGGTACTAGACCAATTCCAGCTTCGTAACATCATCGCTGTCGGTACTAGACCAGTTCCAGCTTCGTAACATCATCATTGCCAGTGCTTGACCACACTGATCTTCATCCCATGGCCACACCAGAGTTCATGTGAACTTCATCACACAGCCACATCATGCTGATCCTCCAAGACCGGGGTACTCACATCGCAATGGTCGCTGTTCTCGCCATCACTACAGACATCCAACTCAGCAGAAATGCAACTATCTGGCATTTTTCTTGCTCTGTCATGGCTGTACTTGTATGACCTTTTCCCATCTAGTGTTTTTAAAACGTATCTATCTCCTTCCAGAACTTCCGATACTACAAATGGACCCCTGAATTTTGGATCTAGTTTCGTTTGGTTCCTTTCTTCATTTTTCAGTAACACAAAATCGCCGAGATTAAACCTAACTACTTTAGCCTTCGTCTTGTCAAATTTGTTTTTATCATTCTTAGCGCTAATTTCAATATTTTTTATTGCCTGCTGTCTTACATTGGAGATATCTACTTCCCCATCCTCAATGTCGTCAGGTAACAATAAACCGTAGGGCCTTGCTGTTTTGCCAATTAGTAACTCCAAAGGACTCGATTTGGTCACACGATTGGTGGTACAATTCAAGGCCAATTGTATTTCGCCAATCGCGTCTTGCCATGATCGCCCGGTCGTTTCTACGGTTGTGAACATGTTCTTCAGAGTACCCATGATACGCTCTACCTGTCCATTGGCCCTACTAGCACCGGTAGCTATCAAGCGAAGTTTAATACGCTTACCCTGACAAAAATCTTCAATTCTTTACCCGTAAAACATCTTCCCTGATCCGCTATCACCCGGCAAGGACTGCCGAACAAAAATATAGCGGACTCAAGCGCTTTAACGGTACTGGAAGAATCTATTTTACGAGTATGATGTAGGTATACAAATTTTGTAAACGCATCAACCAAAACAATAACGTACTCTTTTAAATCACTTTTACCGCTTAATTTGCCCGTTATGTCCATGTGCACTGTATGCCAAGGTATGCTGGTCTTAGGTATAGTATGTAATTCGGCTTGTGGTTTGCCCGAACTTTCCTTAGAAACCTGACAAGCATGACAGTTCTCTACGAATTTGCAAACATATCTCGCCATTCCTTCGATCCAGTAATACTCATACAGTTTCTCAAGCGTTTTATCCCAACCTAAGTGCATAATTGACTGGTGCGCATGATTAATAACGGACCACCTAAAACCTCTTGGGACAATGGGCAAGCAGAGAGTTCTGCCTTTCCTTTGTATCCTACGGTAAAGGGCACCGGAACGCAGTTCGTATATATTCGCGACATCCTCCGCGAGCTCATCGTTTTGTAATTTTTTAACGATCTCTGAAATCTGAGGATCGCGACGTTGTTCCGCTAATAACCAATTTTCTGAGATTTCGGCCAGATTAATTACTTTCTCTGTAATTTTGTTATCTGTACGGTGATCCATGTCTATGGGGTTCCGCGAAAAGAAATCTACGTGAGCCATACGTTTACCTTCTCGATACATAATGTCGAAAGTAAATGTTTGCAGATAAGCCCACCACCTGTAAACCCTGTCATGTAGATTTATCTCATTACTAGATGCCTTCAAGGAATTGCAATCAGTAACGACAAGAAATTCTCGTCCATACAAATAATGATGAAAATGTTTGACAGCGTTTACAACTGCCAACGTTTCCATTTCATATGAATGATACTTAGATTCCGCAGGGCTGGTTCTTTTGCTGTAGTATTCTACTACTCTATTATTTCCCTCGACCTTATGCATCAGAATAGCCCCATATCCATCCGAACTAGCATCAGTGTGTAACTCTATGGGATACTTGGGGTCAAAGATCATTAATACCGGCGCATCGGTCAGAATAGATATTACTTTTTGCCGTATCCTTTCGTGATTATCCGTCCAATTTATGATTTTGTTGCCGGAACTAAGAGAATACAAAGATTTCATTACTTGTGAGAATTTAGGAACGAATTTCCGAAAATACGAGGCTAGACCAATGAATTGTCGTAGTTGCGTGACGGTCGTCGGTGCGGGTAAAGTACCCAAAGCTCGTATTTTACCCGGGTTGGGGCGGACTTCTCCATTATGAATTACATACCCCAAATAAAGCACCGATGTCTTTAGAAAAGAACATTTGGCGAAATTAAACGAAAATCCGGCTTTTACAAGGATATCTAATACAGTGTCCAGTCTTTCTAACGCTTGATTTATGGAGTCGGCAATAATTAAGACGTCATCCAAATAAACAACTACATACGAATAGGCAAGATCGCCTAAGGCTTTTAAAATGGCCCTCTGAAAGACAGATGGTGCATTTTTCAACCCAAACGGCATCGTTACATATTCGTATTGTCCACCGGGGGTAACGAACGCTGTATACTCCGTAGAATTAGGACGAATGTGGATTTGATGGAATCCGCTGGCCATGTCCAGGCTAATAAAGTATCTAGCCTGTTTCAATCTCGCGATTTGATCCGCGATAAGAGGCAGAGGATACCGGTCCGCAACCGTATGTTTATTTAGCGCCCGGAAATCTACGCACAATCTATCTGAGCCGTCTTTCTTCTTCACGAGTAACATAGGACTTGCGAACGGTGAGTTGCTAGGTCTTACGATTTTTGCTCTGATTAACTCGTCTATCCTCTCACGTACTATTCTGCGCTCCTCCTCGCTAAGTCTATACGGACTTCTTTGTACTGTGACGTTAGGATCGATTAATCGTATTTCCAACTGGCCCGTGTTTACGCGTGTACGTGGGAAACCCGAAATAAATGAGTCTTTGTATCTTTTGAGAACGGAAATTAATCGACTTTTATCGTTCCCAATGACATCAGTGTCAATTTCATTCATATTGACCTCGACCTCCGCGATTTTACTACAAGCATTAATTAGTTTTGCTTTATAAATAACAAGACTATTTTGTGTAATGTTTACATCAAAACCTTGGCTCAAAATTTCACGCCCAATCATAATATCATACTTTAAGTAATTATCGGCAAGGACACGAAAGATTATCTCCAATGTAAAACCATTAATACAAACAGTGGACAAAATCTGAAGAGTACTATTAACGCACGTATCTCCAATTCCTCGCATTACTACTATATCGGTTATCCTTTTGCCGGAAAATTTCGAGGCTAAGGACTCTTTAATTAACGAACACTCGGCTCCCGAGTCAAAATAAAATGAAAACGACTCACCCGGATGACTTAATCTACCAGCCGGGGCTTCCACTACGCGGGAGTCGACCCGGCGTTCGTTCTTGGAATCGTAATTTCTTTTCCGCAATAATGGACAATTAGGCGCGATATGTCCCTCCTCCTGACATTTGAAGCAAGTCACCTTCGACGATGCGGCTGGTCGTTTTTCCTTTGGGCTTCGTGTATTCTGCTCCTTCACCGATTTTATTACCTTGGGACACTCCGTTCTTTTGTGTCCGTAAGCACCGCAACGATAGCACCTAGACTGGACGTTTGATGGCCTACTTCGTTTGGCTTCGGGTTCCACCGACGAATTATTTGACGATGGTACCAGTCTCTTCCTTCCGTAAGAGAAAGCTCTCATTTCCTTATGGAATCGATCCTGGGTCCGGATATTGTTCGTGAGTGCGATCCGTTCGACGCGTTGGTCATGCGAGATCAGTCGAAAAAGGACGACGGCGTTAATTAGTTCGACGTTGGTTAAATTTTCCCATCTCGTCGTCAGGAGGGAGTGAAGACGATTACCGAAGGCCCCTGTGGTTTCGTCCTTCAGTGGAGGTTCATTGAGCACCCTCGTTAGTGCCGAGGTTGCCGTCTCCGTGCCACCATAACGCGTGAGAAAATGTTCCGTGAATTTTGTCCAAGTAAGACCATTGACCAAGTAAGCCACTGTGCTGCAGTACCCTCCAGAGCACGACTGATAGTAAGATATAACTCGTCGTCTTGTAGGGGCCGTTTTTCCATAATCACACTAACAGTCGCACACCACGCGGCTGGGTCGGCGCCCGCGATTTCAGGGTTAAAACGCGGTAGCGATAATTTTTCGGGTTCCACTCTCGGTCTTTGCTCTTGCGGCTGAGTCAACTGGCGTACGATGGTTGCGAGCTGTTCCATCACTGTTATAAGCGGCCCTGATCCCACTTCTGATGTCGGAAGAACATTTGAATTTGTGGCGCGTAACGATTCCTCACTTGATTTTTCCATCATTGGGAAGTAGAACTTAAATCTAACGTGTTTACAGAACTAATACTAAGTTTATCGAACAACGTGTCTAACTAACGCTAAATTTCACAAAACTAGGTTTAACTATTAATATTAAGGCCACGAATATTAAGTTAACGAATAACACGATTACAAACAATAAATTTAGTGAACACTATTATTAATGTTTATTGGGTTCAAACGAATCCACGGTCAAAGGGATAACTCGTTACCAAGCAAAATGTCTCTAATCGCAAAATACGGTTTTATAGACGCTCGATACTTCTGCTCGATGTATCACTTTCCAAGGCGATCACACGAATGCGGATCGATGCAAATATTCCTCGCTGTACGATTGCCTTTGTTTTCTTATGCTCGACAGAAGCGTCGGGAAAGTTCCAAGCGCCGTTGCTAGGCANACCTCTGCCTGGAGTCCGATTACCAATACAACGTGTGTCCCATTATGTTGACACCTCCGAGGCAAAATCATACGTGGCTAGGCCCGTTCTTCAGGCCGTATGCCGCCACAACAACACTTCTAGGGAGAACCATACAACCATTCCACACCTCCGTCAGGCAAAACGTCCATCCCGTGACCGTGGCTACGTTCGGCGACCAGTTGTCGCCTCGAGCCCAATCTCGCTATCACAAATCTCGCACAATTACCATCAGACAGAATGGCAATTGCTTAATTACGGCTATGATAGAGTCCAGGCTAAAGTAGTAGAGGACTTTTCCCAAAATCTCAGAAGAAGGACTTCGGTTTTCTTTTCATCTCCGACATATAATTTTATTTCCGTTTCGATGAAAACATCAATTAGGTTAAAAATGTGAACATGGTTTTAGTAATTGCAAAAATATTACAATTGATTATAAACTTTGCGATTTATTATTTACAACTTATTTACAATTTATTATACGACATATTATAATTAATATATATTATGATATAAATACTATTATTGAATATTATTGTACGACATGGTCGCCTATATATGTCGTTCTTGATGATAGTAGCTGCTGGCTGTAGAAGATGTCGCTGCTGCTGCTGTATTTTTCTTTCTTATTTAGAATCGCGAAAGAAAAATCGGAACTTCGATCGCCGAGATTCGAACTCGGGTTCCGAACGTTCGTAACCTAGTGCACTAACCACTACGCCACTGTCACGTAAAATAAAAAGGAATTTAAAAAAAAAAAGAAAGTTTATTTCTTTTTGGTTTTATCGTACACTTACGAGCTCTAGGCGTGGCTGTTCAAGCCTGACTTGGAAGATTTTAGGGGGAGTATTTAAATTCTTTTATTCATGAGAGTGGGAAAAGGCTTCGATGATATATTTCGGAGAACGGATAGAGTGACCGGATGTTATCCCGATGGTCACTCATGTTAAGGCGCTTGGAATTTCGCTATCTTATCGCTTTGTTTAGTCGGATTTCGTCTGTGACGTACGTAACGTCTCTCGTGTCTCTGCGAAAAAAAACCGTTGATTGTTATCTGTTATCTGTTACTTGTTACTTGTTACTCGTTAATCGACATTCGCTGTTGACTGTTAATCGTTATTTTGTTAACTGTTATTTTGTTAAACGTTAATAAATTAATTCTTGTTGTTAAACATATTCGAGTGTTCCTTCAGTACCTATCACGACCTATACACCTCACATTTCTCTTTGACGCCAAATGGGCTTATGTCTATTATATCGTCCAATAAGTTGACCACACAAATCAACATTCACACGTGCTCGACTTCTATTTTCATTATTCAAAAATGTAGCGGATTGTTTTCATCAACGATGCCACCAGAATGACGTTATTATGACGGCAAAAACAACGCCATAAAAATTCGTACAATCCTTATCTTTGTCCCCATCCTTAGCTGGTCTTTAATTGAATTCTATTTTTTGAGTATGCGTACATGTCACATCGAGGATATTATATTCGCAAAAAAATTAGTTCATACCTGTTAATTAACGTGGGTTTTGGGTCAATAACTGATCGATTCACACAGATTCGGTTTGTGTATAGAATATATTTCTCCGCTCGTACAACACGTCTTACCACACAGGAAGCACACAGTTAATTAACACGTGGACGACTTCTAAGACAAAAGAGCGTCGCTAGAAGTCGTACCAACTTAGCTTGTAGTAACTAGCGATCATACCACCTTAACATTTCTTAACAATACCAACATAATTGGCCGTCTAGTGGCAACCGGAAAATAAATACAGGAAACATTCGATAACTGCGAAAATGTGCATAACACGATAAAAAGGGAGCGAAAAAACAACGCACTGGTGAAAACACGCAAATGAATTCTTTAGAGGCATTGGAAAAAACTGTTACCTACCGGCCTTGACCACTGATATTGTCGCAGTGCATCGTTCACACGAACTTTCACTGAACTGTCTCGAGATTCAACTTAATGTAACCGAGTTTCTCTAGAGCATAAAGACAGCTCTGGCAATAAAGAAAGATGCATGCACAAACTTGTAGAAAAATACTTTAATAAGTTTACTTAATAAATTTCTATTACAGATCGATGATTGATACGATATTGAAAGGCGAGTTCCGAAGGGTGGACATCCGAATTTTCGGATTTGCCATTTTTTTAAGATAAATGGAAAATTAGAAGTAATTGGTGGGTACATGTTCCAAAAAAGATCCAGCACCTGTGTATCGGTCGCTACAAGTAGCAACAGGTTTTACTGTTCTTCAAGGTGGATCTCACCGGTAATGGGAGAACACTCTCACCTGAACATACGGATAAGACCAGGCACTTGCGATGTTAATGTTTTTTATTTAAAAAAAAGGGAATAAATATTTCAATTCATAGATTACTTATGCAAACTTCAATTTACAGAAAACAAAAAAAGAATATGAAAAAAAAAACAGCAATATTACAGCCTTTTTTCAAAAAGTAATCGAACTAATTCTGGTTTACTATATACAAGCGTCCTTGAGTCATATCAGAATGAAAAACCAAATATATACAAAATATATACAAAATGTAACCAAACACGTTTGACTCAATAGGCCAAAATGATTACCATCCACGTGCAATCAGTGAGTCCATAATCTGTACTCATTGAAAGATCCAGAATCCAATGTATTGCTAAAGTAAAGCGTAAAATACCACGCAAATGTTACATAAATACGACTCTGTACCACTGGATCCCAAAACTTAAAACTAGGATTTTCGAATTCCCCGTTTCGAAAATTGGTAGATTGCAAAAAAAAAGATTAATTCTTGATTTTCCCCTAAAGCAAAGTTCAGTCAAAAACGATAATAACATAGATCCAAAATTCGACCACATTTTCCAATTTGGGTCCGTAAACGTCATAAAAGTACTGGTTTATTTCGTCGTATCCGGAAGCAAGTAACATCTTTCTTTTTTTTATTAATCTTGTGATTTAGATTCCATGTGAACTAAAATCTCGATTAAAACAGCACACCAATACAGTTGTGTACAACAGAAATGCTGAAGCAAAATCAGAAGATTTATGCAGTGACACATGATACAATAGTACTTCAAGGAAAAATAACGTTTATACTGATTTATGCCAAGTAATGGTAACTTTATATGGTCCATAGGTGTTTAAATACCGTGATATTGGTAAATTGTTTGAAAAAATATGCAAATAAAAATATTCTTAGCAAGTCAACGCTAGGGGAAGATATACTTGGATTTCAATTGATGAAATAATCGTTGGATAAAGTTGGATGTTATATAAGTAAACGTGATGGTTAAACATTATGTGAAAGTGCAGTCTTTAACGCCTCGTTCATTTGTTTATAAAGAATTGCAAAGGAAACAAAATGTGAATTCCACAAAAAAATGTGTTATTTTTAATGTGCACTTACTTCAAACTATTGTTCGTAGCTGATTCGATTTCGTGTATGTTGGAAGCCGGAAGAAGTTTAAAATTATTTTATCCTAACACGTTATGTAACATATATAACAGAGCTTGTGTAAAATAGCCGAGAAAAAGAAACTACTATTCCGTCCGATCAATATATTTTTTCTATGAAGCACATATTTTTAAAAGTTGCACACATTGTATCGAAACTTACAGAAAAAAACTATCAAATGTGCTAATTTGTGATCTTACAGGTAACTTCAGCATCACACAGGGTATCCAAAAAATTGTAGTACAAGCCACTGAAAGAGATAAGATTTGTTCATGCGAAGCCTGGTGTACAAAAAAATCGAATTTGAATTTCTGTCAAGTATCGTATTGAAGAATCCGAGCATTGACCGAATGTGTTCCGTCGTACGCGGCTACTCTGTTCGTATTTACAACTTGGCATGGTCTGAAATACTACACGAAGGTTCGCGATCACAGAAGTAAACAAGGTCCCGCGAGGCTTTATTTACAAACTCCGGGTGAACAAAATAGAAATACGAAACGAAGAAACGAAACATAACGTAGTTTGATCCTTAAAAATAACGATAACAGAAGTGCTGGAACCGTGAGACAGCAAGCAACACGTGTCAGCACTGTGTGTGCTTACGGGCCGATGTATGCCGATATATTTTAAAACAGAGCTGCGGGCGGAAAACTAAGAGATAAGAAGGGTAGAACAACAGGAGGGATATAACAGCCGCTCTAGGTCAGGAGCCGCCTCAATTTTTATAGAAAGGATTAGGACAGTGGAAGAACGTATAAAGAAGAAGTGGAGAGAAAAATGGAGTTATTATAGGGAGGATAATTGGACAAGGAGACTTATAAATGACGCTTGTATTTTTAAGAAGTACAGAAGGAATATTGAACACTTTACCATGCAGATCTTGAGCGGACATGGAATATTTAATGTATGTCGTAAGACGATTAATAAGGAGGTCCACTCAAGATGCTGGGATTATAATGCTGAAAAATATTATGCGGAGCATGCGTTGTTTCACTGCCCTACGTGGATCAATGATAGTACAGTATTAGAAAATTACTTGGGCACGCCACTGACAACCGATAATCTAATCGCGGTGGTGAGCAGCAGGGAGGAGAATTGGGTGAGATTCCAAGGACTATGTAAGAAGATCATGGAAGCTAGACAAGTGCAGGAGAAGAACTTTGAAAGGAGAAGGAGACCTAGATAAAAGCATCTTGATTAGAGGAGGGGTACGCACGGAAAGAAGACCAACCCCGAAGTAATGCCGAAAGGTGGTTCCAGGGTTGGTACTTGTGGTTAAATGCAATGTCGGTGGGTTGTGTACTTATAATATAGCGGATTTGCGAAGGTATCCGACGAGCCGAACGTTCAAACAAATGTAATTTTGAGTAATATTTAGACTGTAGGAGGCGTATATGACGAAAGGATATACAAATGCGGACCGAATGAGTATTATTGTATCCACGCATTTCGGCACACATATATGTAGTATCGCGGGCACAAGGCCTAGGAGTTAGCGGCTAAACCGCATACAATGTCGCGAGAGCCGAGGCGGCGTCCGGTCCATCAAAGTGTCGTCGGTCCGTCAATCGAACGGTTTCGTAAAAAGGCCTATGTGGCCTTGGCCACGAGCGGTTGCGGAACACGCGCGTGGTGGAAAAGACAAAAGGGATGCGAGGAGTCAGTTTTAGTTGATAAATCGAGGAGTTTCAGTCGAGAAGTCAGAGAGTGCGAGTTGTGTTGCCGAGAGTTAGAGTTGTTAATTTGCGAGAGATGTTTGAGATACAGTACGATTTTTGTATTTAGTTCACGTTTAAACAACCATCGTTCTTCTGTCAAATCAACATCTGTACAATACATTCGTTTTAAATAAATCTTAAATATCAGAATATATAATTAATAATATATTCCACCACCGTGATATTACTGCTATATATAACTGCGTATAATATACAGTGTGTTACGTCGCGTGAGATGGTCCGTGCGACGTCACTCCTGGTCTGGCCGCCAAGGCTCCACATACCATTACTCTGATTACCCCAATAAACCTAAGGACCCACCATAAACCTAAGATTTTGGCTTAGCCTTTAACTTTATTTTTAATCCTGCAAATGTTTCGGTTTATGGCTGGTCCTTAAAACAGTCCTTAGGTTTATTATACGCTCTCAAAAATCACGGAGGAAACGAGTATTTATCCTAGCGGAAAAAACGAGTAATTGCTTAACGGAAAAGCTGGGTTTTCCCAGAAACAACGTCGTCCACAAGCCACGTTGGTAGGAGGCTTTCTCCTCCTATTTTTCTTCATTAACATTGGCTATAACCAATGAGCAACGTGGATCGTTACCCTCTCTGTTCCTACTGAAAAGCAAGGCCAACGAATCCGCTTTCTTCGTTCAAAACAATGATACCGAATCATTGTATGATACCGAACTTTCCTCTGTCATGACATGAGAGCGGACAGTTAGTTAAAACTCAGTCACCTTAGACACATATCAGAGTTTGATATCAACGCGAAAACAGTGCAATTTAGACAACGCTTAAATTTTAGCAAATATAAAGTGTAAACTGTTGTTGGTTATATTCAGCCGCGACTTATTCTAAATCAAGAAATTCGATTCGTGTACTGTAAGAGCCCTCCTCCTACGAAAGAACAATCAATATATAAGTATCGGAGCTTCACCTGTCAACGAATCACAAACGACATTTGTGTCATACGCAACGGCGTAAATACCGTGTAATAAGTTGTTGAAAATACATAATTTATAACTTGTTAATCGCAGCGTTATACTAAATCAATCACCCCTATTATCCCACAAGAAATAAGGGGATTGATCTGTTCGTGATGTCGATTCTTATAATCGTAACTGGAATTTACGACTCCCGTTGACGCGCTTCCTCGCGATCGTGTCTCCCCTGGTCGAAAATACATGCTGTAAGTTGTTAATTTTTTGAGTATGTGAGGGATGGTTAACTAGTTGATATAGTAACACTATATGGGTTGATGGCCTATCTATGGTGACGTTTTGGCTTTGCTATGGATTATTATTGGCACTCTTCTTGTCCTTGGTCTATGCGCTATATTTAATACAAATATGGATAAGTTCGTTAACAGTAGGTTTACGGGACCCGTCAATTTGATTTTAAACTTCGAAATGAAATATCCCAAAAATCATAGCATTAATTTTAACCATCTTGCATCTCAAATTATTCACTTCATCTAAAGAATTTATACATACAATTATTTTTTCCTAGACTTTCTAATTTTTGAAATCTGTATGCAGTATACCTATCTCTACGAAACTCGTCAAATTGACGAGCTAGCTGATTTCATAAACTATCCGCTTTTCATAGACAGTGTACAAAAGTTTTAGTTATTGTAGACATTTCCCATTATTGTCTCCGCTTAATGCAAGTATTTACGATAGAATAAATGAATTTGGGCACAGTATTTTCTTATTTTGATCAATCCCCCTTCTCTAGCAGTCATAAGTAAATCCAGGAGATATAATAAGATATTGAATAAAATTGTCAACGTCAATGAAGATTGTTCTGAAGATACCTCCGAAGAAGAATCAGTACGAATTAGGCCAAAGCGAAGCTGACAGTGAAAGTTTTGAATACATGGAAAGTGGAGAGCTAGAAGGATCTTTGGATAGTGAAGAGGAAAACTTCTTGAAAGTGTGTCGTAACAAGAAAAGGATGCGTATTCTTTTAGTTCTGACTCCGAGGATGAGAGGGTGTGCATTCCAAGCACATCCCAAAATGTAATTGGGGAAATTGAAATTGCAATTGACGGGACACAGTGGATAAAACTGAAAATAGGCGGATCTAGGGGTAGGACGCCCGTTTGTATGATATTCAAGGATATCGCAGGGCCTACTGGCTATGCTAAGAGAAATATTATGTCCGGTTGTGTAACTAGTGCTTTCGAATTGATAATTGACAGACACTTAATGGAACACATAAAAGATCGCACAGAAACCGAGGCGCATCGTATTTTGAAAAAAGATTGGACAATCACAGTTCCTGAGTTACGTAGTTTTCTAGGAATTCTATATGCCCGAGGAGCATAGGGCGTTGTTCCACTGCCCTAGGTGGATTTACGAGAGGACTGAATTTGAAAGCTACGTTGGCATGTCACTTACGGTGGAAAATTTAATAGAGACAGTTTTTTATAATAAAACAAAATTTGGTGTGGACGTCGTTGACCAGGGAGACCAGGGAAAGCAGGGAGTTTCCGATGGCACCTTCAAGATTTTTTCAATATTTTAGATTTGGCAACGATAAACGCGTGGATATTATGTAAAGAGTGCACCGGATCGAAAATATCCAGAAAGGAGTTCATATTTTGTTTAGCCGAGGAATTAGCCGAGGAGAAAACAAGGTGAACATTTGCCAAAGATCAGAAGGTTCATTTCTGTCACTTCAACGTCAGAAGTGCGAAAAAGTTGCGAATTGGGCTACTGCAAAAAAAAAATATAGAAGCAATAATTGTTGTATATGTTGCAAAAAGATCATATGCGGAAAATGCATTAACACAATTTAGTATATTTGTAAAAAATGTGCTCAATAAATATGATTGCCCTATACCGTTAATATTATTGTTATCATTTCTGTGATAATTATTAAAAAAAGACTTGTTACTTATTAATAATTTATTTCAACGTGAAGCCTAATATTGTTCAATTCAGACTTAATTTAAGTAAATCGATTTTTTTAAAGAAAATGCTTATTTTAGTTTACCCGTCAATTTGATGGACGCTCGTAGAGATAGGCATATGAGAAACGTCCGAAACCTAGTGTTAAAGAGAAAAAAATTACGGCGCAGGGGGTTTCGGAGCCCCCGGGCCTTGTCGGTGCTTCGAGAGAGTATCAGACTCGATCGACGGTCATCTAGCGAATGGACAAACGAGGGGAGAAGAGTCGATCCCACGGCCAACTCTCGCTCAGGTAAAGCGACCGGGGATCAATTACATTCGGCGAGCGACAGTGAATGTTGGAGATCAAGTCGAGCAAGGTCAGTCGCTCTTTAAATTGAGGGCGCAGTACGATTGGAAATCCTGCCGGGATGATAAGCAAGATGATTTGGAAGACTTATATCCTACTAATCCATATGACGACAGAGAGTTGGTAATGACGTTGAATGGATTGGATGCAATGACGCTACTTTTGTATGTTGCTAACGAGTTGAAAATGAATTTTAGGAAAATCGGGCATTTCGTTAAGCTGGATGCGAAAACTGGATGGAGGGAGTGTGTAAAAATTTGAGAAAGTTAGATCTGTTGCAGTTCTGGTTATCGTTTTATGCCGATAAGGGTAACACGGCAATCAGGTATACGCATGTAGCAAATGGAACGAGTGGAGAGTACTCATCGTGGATGAATATATGTAAAGAACACCTGAACTACAGAGTAAACGTGAGTACACGCTTCGATATATGTGGTTGTTTTGAACGTCCACTATGTGAACTTGGATCCCGGTCTGCCGCCATCTTGTTTGGTGGCATACTAGTAGAACCATGAACTAGAGATTTATAAGAGTGGCGACTTGCGGTGGTAAATTAAAATGTCATGGAATATGTGAGACATAGAGCCGAACTCAGTTGTGAAAGTTGGTTTAAAAGTAAAATTCATATTTAAATAGAATATATTAAGGTTAATAAGCGGAAATTATATGTATATTAAAGTATTAAGTTATTATAGCGGTATAAATTGTAGGAACGATAACCTACTGGTGTGCACACATAATATATAACATAATAAATAATACATAATACACAGTGTATAATTCATAACTAAAAGTTTTAAATAATTTATAATCTAATAATTCATAGTTCACAATTTATAATTAATAATGGATAATATGGATGATGCTGTAGGTGATTAAATGACGAGATTGCTCGTAAGTGAAACCGTCGAATGTATTTAAAGTAACAAGTCCTCGTACAAACTAAAAGTCAGAGCCGATAATACAAAGTATTAATCGTTAGATAGGGTAGCAGATAAAAACTCGTGAAGGCCTGTCGCGAACCGATGTGCGTGAAGTCGCTTGTAACAGTTAATAATAATCGTTTGCGATCGCGTCCGTTTATTCGTATTAGTCGGGGGAGAGGGGGTGGGGCGATCGGCGAATTCGAATTTGTCTTCGTTCGACGGTTACATGTAGCGGCGATGTTGTTTTGCTTGGAGTTTGTTTATTCTTACTTATGTGTATCCTAACGATCATCATACTCCGAAGTAAACAGCGTGATTCATGTGCCGCTACAATGCAGTAAGTTAAATTTAATTTTATAACTGCATATGTAAGGATTCGATATTTTATGAGGACGTTGGCTTGTATTGGGATTATGATTGTCTTGCGTTTGCGTGGCGATTTTGATAGATACATATGACGACTGGCTATGTCCCTGGACTATGCTTTTCATTTATGAAAACATAGATAAGTTTGTAACAGAGAAAAAAATTACGGCGCGGGGGTTTCGGACTCCCCAGGCCCCGTCGGTGTTTCGAGTGGCGATCCAGGCTCGACCCGGCGGTCATCTGGCGACTGGGCAAACGACGAAAGGAGGGTGGGTCCCGGGGCCTCCTCTCGTTCGGGATATACGACCGGGGATCACAGTTACGCAGACTGTGAGTGCGAAGTCGGAGGAGGAAATCAGAGATGCAGGAGAAAGGGTAATAAAGAGGCGAGAGGTACCATATATCAGAGGTGGTGGAGAAGAACGGTTCCGACAGCTTAAAGGCAAATGGTGGACGGGTGCCGCCGAGAATAGTCTCGGTTGCTACCGACAAGGAGGGATTTTTAGCTCCGGTCGTGAAAGGAGCCATCGGAGGGGAGGGAAATTCTCTTGTAACTTCGTCGAGTTTGGCGGTGAAATCGGCTAGTGAAACAGTCGAAGAGACGGTTAGCGCGTCTGAAGGAAAGGTTTCCGTTTCGGAAAGTAGCTGCTACGATGGTGACTAAAACCAAGCAATTGGGGGAATCGCTCATTAGAGCGGCGTTGAAGAGCCAAAGGAGTGCAACAAGAGTAGAGCCCAATAGACGAGACTGCGTGTTAGTCAGACTCGACGAGTGGGAGGAGATAAAAAGTCCGCAGCCATTACTGAAATGAAAATAGCGGTGGGCAGGCTCCATACGTATGCCAGAAGGGACACAGAGATAAGGGAAATAGCAGCTTTGGCCGATATGAAAGCGATCTGCACTGGAACAAGCTGATGAATTATTGAGTAAGAAGGGACGTTAATCGAGGATATGGGCGTCTCGAATAAGGATATAACAGAGGATAATGGCGATGGGACCCCGAAGCAGGTAATGTGGTTCAAATGGACGAGCTAAGAGAAGCGGTTGGCCGGCTGAATGTAAATAAGGCCGTTGGTATCGTCGGGGTTCCGGGTTCAATTATTAAACTGATCTTCGAGTATAGGACGCAGGAACTGTTCACCTTGATGAAATCTATCTACGAGACGGGAAGAGTTCCAGCGAAATGGAAAATATCCCGGCTGATCTTGCTGAATCTTGCTGAAGAGAAACATAAATCATTATACCATGCAGCTGTTGACTGGGCATGGCATCTTTAACAGGTGCGCGGTTAGGATTAACCAGGAAACCGTCGACAAATGTTAGGTTTGCGATGCGTGTCCAGATGATGCCGAGCATGTTTTACTGAGGTGTCCAAGATGGAAAGTCTAGCGCACCACTCTGGAGAATGTTGTGAGCGACGCTTTTACTACGGACAATATAATCGCATTGGTTTCGGCCAACGACCATACCTGGGGGCTGTTCCGAACCTTCTGCGGGACAATAATAAAGACGAGATAAGTGCAACAAAGGGACAAAGGTGGAGCTACAAGAAGAAGATAATGCTTGGGGCTGTCTCTGACTAAATCGTGACATTTAGATAGTTAACCCCATAGCCTACACGAGTTCTGCCGATCGCGCGAGCCATAGCAGGCAAGAAGTTCGGTCGCGCGCCGTGCCATTCGTCTGTTCAGCCGTGTGCCCGAAGAAATTACCACGAATCAGACTCGTAGGTTCCATTTATGGCACAGATTCTCTATTACGAATCTGACACGTGGTTTTCGCTTATGCCACAAATCCCTTACTACGAGTCTCCCTCGTAGTTATAGGCTAAGGGGTTCAAGAATTGACGCGTCGAACGAGGTCTCGCCAAAATAATGTTTATTTAGCGGTGCCGGCGAGACCCTTCGCTCGAAGGTTTGGAAGAGGAGGGATTTTTAGTGGGTATGGCACTGCCATTAACCGAGTCCCGCATAACCCGGCGACGCGGGTTGCGCGAAATGCGTAATGCATTTTCCCTTCCTCGCGCGCGCAAAGAGAGAAGAAAGGGTAAAAACGGTGCAACCTTCAAATATTTAAAGTTAAAGTACTCACTTTTACGAGAAGCAAAAAAAAAAAGAAGACGTTTTTATAGGCCTGTACATTCGTCGATTAACACGAGATATGGTATCCATAGAAGAAATAGATGTGGACCTAAATATGCGTGTTGCAATTTTCTTGCATCATATCGATCGTTATATCACGTTCAAATCGTAGAAAAATTGATTTAAGTGTGTAAAAAACTGATATGTGAAATGTTAGAAATGCATTTCCTCAAAAGCTGTTACTGTAAGAACAAAAAATATCAAACTTGAAAATTTGCAATCTTCTTAAAATTGATCTTTTCGAAGATTGAGGGTTCTAAAGAAAAACGATTGCAAATTGTTTTTTAGCAGATAAAAGATGTTAAAATTTATTGAACGATGTAACCGACATTCCAAAGTCAGGATATGGAATAACAAACGGTGGCAATAGTGGCAAAAAATCTTTTTCAAACTCTAAGTTAGCATCAAACATAACCAACATATACGACGATCTCATTAGAAGCTTTAATACCTTTCTATCAGCCATTAATAGTAAATATGAAATAAAGGTAAAATTGGAAACTATATGCCTACCGCTTTATTTGTGTCCTGAAGAAAGAGAGCGAAACCGGAGTTAATGAATAGTTCGACTTCTGGCATCTTCGCAGTTTACCACGACAGTGGCTGGATATAAAAAAATATTTTTATTCTTTGGTTTAGGGAATTCATAAGAATCATAAGTCACATGCTTGAGGAACCAGTCCATTCGTTGCTTGATGGTCACGTATCGTCAAAACACTAAAAGCGTAGAATTAATTAATCTCGCTCAGAAAACAATATTATTACTTTATGTCATCCACCATACCGCGCCCATCATTTGCAACCACCTGATGTGAATTTTACGGCTCTATTAAATACTTCAAACGCTATGTAACAACTTACGAAGTTACGGAATCATATAAAGCAACATTTTTCGAACCAGTTATCATTGAAACTATCATTCAAAGGTCCCAAGAAACTGGAATACTTCCTTTTCATGTGTTTCCCGATTACTTGTGTGCTCCTTTAAAAACTGCAAATAGAGACCACCAAATATCAAGAGCCAGATACAAGAGGACCAAACAGACCAACAGGCGATCGACATTGTGCAGCAAGTCCTGTTATCAAAAAACGTAGAAACGCTAGTATCCACATCCAAGGACGTAGGGTCGCTATCAGTGACGTCTAAGGATGCAAAGCCTCCAGCATTTATATTTTCTCTAAAAATAATCAAATTTATCTGCCAAGCAAGGGAAAGAGTAAAAGGAAAAGCGAAGAAAAGAGGGAACACTGTAACAATTATCTCGGAAAAAAGACCGACCGAAAGATATCTTTTAAAACCAGGAGCGCACTTAGCAGAGATGAAGAAAATGGAGCAGTGGAAAAATGAAAAATGCAAAATTCTTCGCTCGGACTCGTATATTTTGTGATGAACTCGTTATATCACCAAAATCTAAGAAAAAAATGGATTCAATGTATAATATGGCATAGATAGGTACATGAAATTTCCATAAATGTTGAGGACTGATGGTTTAACTAACTAGCACTGCTCATTAGATTAATTATTTATATGATCTCTTACGTCGTAGCGCAACTTATTCCGATTATGTCCACGAAGCGTGAGTTACCTGTAAAATTTATTCGTAGAGTTTAGCTTCCTTTCATAGACTTAACTTATTATAGTTCGTATCGTTGTCGTCTGACTTGGGGTCCATATGTTCATGCACACCATCAACAGAATATTTGGATCTCTCGTAAAGCGGCTTTTAACTGTTTTGCCGATCGATGCACTGAAAAGGCGTCTATCTCCAACGCTAACTGCTGAAGTCATCAGGACATGGATTGCATTGGGTGATGGACAAAACGACGAGTTTTTGAAATAGCATGGTCGTCCCGTGGCCTATTCTAAGAGAGCGTCGAACGATGACACCGCGCTTCTTCCTATCTGGCTAGCCGTCGAATCACTTCACGTCCGTTCGAATCTATCAGTTCACAGAATCGGTGCACTTCGCTGGGCGTGCGTTCTCGTGCGCTTTCGCGCGACATGCCTGCAAACTCCTGGAATCACTTCATAACTTATTAAGGAAAAATGTCGAATTCATCTGCAACGAAGAATGTGAGAAATCATCGAGGAACATCAAGGATCCAGAACATGAAGGAATACCTCTGTTCAATTTCGGTCCTAACAATATATGAAAACAAAACAAAGAAATATTCATTTATACAGATGCAAGTGGTGATGATGGTTTAAGAGCCGTTTTAAAATAACCCCAAAATAACGGTATGTTACACCCGGTTGCGTACTTCTCAAGAAAACTGAAACCAAGCGATGGCTGCAAGAATTACCATTAAGAAACTCCTTCAGCACACTAACGGAAGAAATAGACGCTGATCCGATAAGTAAAACCACAACTCATCCAGCCCACATTACAAAACCATCACCAATATTTGTTGAGGCCCAAATAATAGATCCGCTTATTGATCTACTAAACAATATGGTTGGGAAGGATAAATACACGATAAAACAAACAAAATTAGAACAAGTAAAAATTCAAACAAACACTCCAGAAATTTAGAGGAAAGTGATAAAAGCGTTAAAGGAAAAAATGCTATATACCACACGTATCAGCTCAAAACGGAAAGTTATAAGAGAAAATAGTTATAAGAGAATTGCATCCAAAAAGTGACACAAAAAAATAAAGCGATGAATTAGCAAAAATTGGCCATCAAACAAGAGCAATAAACAATATAACAAGATACGATACGAAGCAACCAATACCATTATTCTTAATAGAACTTGAAGCCAGAACCAATAATAAGGAAATTTATGAAATCAATAAAATTCTAAACACAATAGTAACAGTGGAACCACCACGCTACAAAAAAGATATACCACAATGCATGCGGTGCCAACAATACGGTCACACGAAAAACTATTGTAACAAAAGTGTGTTAAATGTGCAAAAAATCACTTAACAATAGACTGTCTATACACAGGAAAAATAGAAGAAGTTAGATGCTACAACTGTAACGGAAAACACCCAGCCAGCTATAAAGGATGTGAAATCAGGAAACAATTACAACGTAAACTGTTCCTACCACCTCGCAATAGATCATTCAATAACTACCAGCCGCAACAAAGTATAACGGATAATGATAAAGCATTGAAAGCACAATATGAACCAAACGATATAAACAGAAACATTAACACCCAAGGTAACCGAAGCTATGCGCAAATAACCCAAAACATTAGCCGAGAAACGATCACAAACAATCAGAATCAAAGCAACAACATCGAAGACGTTATAGAAATCAAAGAAGTGCTCAAACAATCCATTAAAAGTACGGAGACGTTAGGAAAAATGGTAAGTGAGCTAAACACAATACTAAGGCAACAAGTACAACAAACAACAGTCATGTTGCAACTATTTACCAACTTGCTAAGTAAATAAAAGAGATGGACATATTGAAAATAACAGGCTGGAACTCCAATGGCTTGCAACAGCGAGTCCCCGAAACTATAACATTTCTGTATAAGAATAATATTGATATACTACTTGTCTCAGAAACACATTTCACTCTAAAAAGTTACATGAAAATACCGTACTACACCATCTACGACACCAAACACCTCTCAGGTAAAGCACATAGAGGAACTGCGGTAATAATAAAAAATGACATCAAGCATCACCTACATAGTCAAACAAGTCAAGAACGCTTAGAAGCAACCACTGTCACAATACAAACTAACGATAATTACTTCCAGATTTCATCAGTATATGTACCTCCGAGACATAAAATGACATTCAAAAAATGGGAAGAATACTTCAAAACCTTAGGGGACAAATATATAGCAGCAGGAGACTTTAATTCGAAGCACACGTTATGGGGTTCCGGAATTAACACGCCGAGAGGCAGAACACTTGAAAAATACATTAGGAACAATAACCTCAACAGGTTAACCTCAACCTACTGACCGACAGACCTCAATAAAATACCTGAGCTGCTGGACTTCGCAGTAATAAAAGGAATAAACTTAAACAAATTAAAAATAACAATCAGCCTTGAGCTTAACTCCGATCATACACCAATTATACTAGAATATACAAGCAAACCACTTCTTTACATCAAGTCAGAGTCGCTCTGCAATAAAACCACCAATTGGCAAACATTTAAAGAGTTAATAGAAAACAAAATCTCCTGCAATATCCCATTGAAAACACCTGAACACATTGATCAGGCAATAGCAAATATGACAGAAATTATACAGAAAGCCGCGTGGGCAACCAAATAGCAGGCAATCAAAAAAAAGTGTTCCACAGGACATCCTAGATAAAATCAGGGAAAAAAGAAAAGCGAAAGCAAAATGGCAAAAACAGAGAACAAGTGAAAACCAGAAAAACCTAAACAAACTTACAAAGGAATTAAAGATTAAAATAAGGGAAGATCGTAATAACGAATTCTCAAAATTCATCGAATTACTATCCGTGCATAAAAATACCAACTACTCCCTATGGAAAGTCACTAACAAAGTTAAGAAAACAATAAAATCAATCTCAGCAATTAGGAAAATGGACAACACATGGGCCAGAAACAACGAACAGCAGGCAGAAGAATTTTCGAAGCACCTACGTAGTACATTTTCACCGTACGAAACCAATAACAGCATCCCCAGATGGCAAACACACGAGGAAGTGGAAAATGCCAGCAACTCAACTGACAAACGCTGCATCATTCTCAGCACAACAGCGCAAGAAATTACACACTTAATTAAGGCAACAAAGACAAGTAAAGCACCAGGATTTGACTTGATCAATGGAAAAATCTTAAAAAACCTTCCCCCAAAGGCAATAAGACTAACAACGATAATATTCAACGCAATTCAAAGAATACAGTACTTTCCTGCACTATAGAAAATAGCACAGATTGTGATGTTACCCAAACCAAACAAAAACCCACATCTAACTGCATTCTACAGGCCAATATCATTGCTACCTGCGTTTTCCAAATTCCAAGAAAAAATAATATATAACCGCCTAAAACCAACAATAGAGAAAGAAAAACTAATACCGGACCATCAATTTGAACTTAGGAATAAACACTCCACAATAGAACAAATGCACAGACTCGTCAACGAAATCTTACAGGCGCTGGAAACAAAACAATATCGCACGGCACTCTTTATGGATATCGAGAAAGCATTCGACAAAGTTAACCATGAAAAACTTTTTCAAACAATCAAAAAGCAATTTCCAGAACAAATCTACAAACTACTCAAATCTTACATAAACAATAGAACCTATGTAGTAAAAATAAATGACGCATATTCTGAAATTAAGGATATCAAGGCAGGAGTACCGCAAGGAAGCGTCCTAGGACCAATACTATACACACTATATACGGCAGACATACCAACAACTGCCAACAGCAAAATACTAACGTTCGTGGACGATACGACCATACTAGTGAGGCACGCAAATCCAGAAACAGCTGCCGCACTATTACGAGAACACATTACAAAAATAGAAAAGTGGCTACAAAACAAACAAGTAAAAGCGAACACCAGTAAGTGTAACCACATAACATTTACACTTAGAAAAGGAAAAACATCAGATATTCAACTGAATGACGCCCACATAGCACAAACAAAGCAAGGCAAATATCTAGGAATACATTTAGATATACACCTTACATGGAAACATCGCGTAAAATCAATAATAAACAGAATACGTAAAAAAAGGAAGCAGATGTACTGGTTAACCAATAGAAAATCTAAATTAAGCACAATGAATAAGCTAAATATATACAAAACAATAATCAAACCGATCTGGACATACGGAGTCCCATTATGGGGAACGGCAGCAATGAGTCACATAAATAAAATAGAAACAGAGCAAGCAAAAATTTGAAGGACAATAGTTAACGCTCCATGATACGTTAAAAATGAAGAATTACGAAAAGATTAAAAAATTCCAACAGTTAAAGAGGAAATCGCCAGATATGCAAAAAAGTATAAAGAGAGACTTGTGACATACCCAAACCAGCTGGTTGCTGAAAAGAATTAACACGTTCGTCGCCACGTCGCACGTATCTGTGCGACTGGTATATACTTCCGTGGGAGTCCTGTCACCAACGTATGGTGACGCTCTTCTTGTTCGAGTTAATTAAATATACGATATTATATATGTCGGAGATGAAAGAACACCGGAGCCTCTCTTCGGAACCTGGGGAAAATCCCGTAATATTGTAATCCGGATTTTACCATAGCCATAATTAAACAACTGTCATTCAATCCGACCGTGTTTATTCGGTATTTNGTGACGGTGAGCTTGGGCTCGAGGCGACAATCAGCCGCCAACGTAGCCGCGGTCAAGGGATAAACGTTTGCCGAAACAAAGTTATAAAATTACCGTATAGCTCTCTTTGAAAGAATTTAGCGGCGGCGCGCGACTGTAAACACTCCAACGGATTCTGTCCCGCGGCCCGCTATAGATCTTAGAATTTATTTAGCGGAGGTTCTTCAAACCGACAAATAGTCTTAATCTTCGCAGCCTATAAATCTGTCATCGACTGCGGAGAAATACGAGAAATCTTTTATTCTCGCGTAAGACGCTGCCGCTAGCAACTCTCTCCCTCAAGGGTGGCTAGCATCATTTTCTAACCGCCGATATGGAAATCGACCAATTAACAGCAACGTCGATTTTTCTCACCTTCCGAACGAAAGCACCGCTCCATGAATCCGATGATCTCGTGCCCTTAAACACACCCCGTCATAGCTCTCCTCTGTGGCATCATCGCGACGGAGAGTCATTCTCTTGTACGATCTCATCGGCGAGAAAGAATAACGCTTTTACGGACATTTCATAACTAAGAATCGGACTTAGAGTGTGCGAGGACATACAATTACTATCCTTTGACCGCGGATTCGTTATCGAACCCTAGGCCATTGTTACCAGTGTCGAATCCCCGCGATCGCTAATTCATTCTGTGAAACCCATACTTGTGCTAACAAACATCATTCTGATTGTGCAATAAAGATGTATAGTTCTAGTGAAGAATCATTGTGTACCCAATACCTGCCCTCCGATGATGACTCGGGCCCTCATTACGACGGTCACCCGACATATATATGATATACAACATAAAAATATTAAAAACACATTATACCATACTTGTTATTAATTTATATTCTGGATAATATATTATATTATTCTATATCGCATGGTATTTGTATAAACATTCCGAATACATTTGGGGTGATTTTGGACACTTCGAACGATAGTTGTATACTCCGTCATCACTACCCTCCTCACTTTCAAATATATTTTCACAGTGTGTACTGAACATTTTGTGGATGAAAAGATCACTGATGTACGTCTCACAAGTATGCCTCCAGATTAAATGAAAGATCTGAGATATCTGCCATGAGATCCATCGGAATACTTTAGCTGGGAATCTTATCGCTTTCTCAATTTCAGAACTAAATAATCTTTTCTTTACAATGAATAGAAGGCGATAAACAATGAATTCCCGCTTGTCGCTCTATTTACGTTCTGCGTACGGGCGGTCGGTTTTGGGCCTCGCAGGAAACTTAGCCGAATCACACTTGGCGACGATCGTGTTAAACAATAATAGAAAGAAGACTGAAGAAGAAGCATCCCGCAGATCTCGCAATAAAAATACAATAAACAACCTGGAAGATGGAACCCCGCTAGGGGTAACCATCCGCATGCTATATTTTTCTCTAAGCTATAATATTTTACAAAATGTCCTACTAGACAAATTGTAAAATTTAAATAAAATAAGTAAAAAAAAAAATTTCGAGAGCTACTGAGAAAGACAAAAGGAAAGTTACCGTTCTGAGAAAGAGAACGCCAGGAAAATGGGAGAATTGAATTCTTCGTTCGGGTTTGCTAGACTCCTCGGGAAACACACTAAGAAAGTGCTGGATATAATTGTAAAATCTAGTTTTCCCAATCTTGCAATGTTGCATGGGAAAATAAGATGAGCACAAAACAGTACAATGATTAGTATGAAGGCGACAAAGGTAATTGCGCTATAAACCATATCAGTGTTGGTAAAGTGGAAATTGATGTCATCACAGAAATGTTTATGAGATCAGGAAAGAAACATCATGCCAAATATACTACATGTATTAGAGATGAAGATAGCGAAACGCATAAAGGTATTAATCCATACGAAGACATTGTTGTTTAAAAGAAAGAATATGTCGGTCATGTATAGAAACGAATAGGCACAAGGCTAAAGCATGCCAAATAATGTTAAATAAACAGTTTTTGAATAATTACAATAGTGTTTTCGCAAAAAGTCGAATTTCTAACTTGAGAAGGACAGACATAATAATTTGTAAATGTCCTAGGAATAGCGAAAATTATAATCCATGCATGTTTTAAACCAGTTAAAGCTGGGTTCTAAGTCACGTGGCATAAAGTTCATCTGAAATAGAACTTCTCCTTGTAATTGCTTTAGCGCTGCCTAAGTTAATGTTAGATAAATATAATTCAGTGCCGTGGTCAAACCCAGAACCCTCGTCAACATTTTATTGCTGACCTACTAAATTTGTATTTGTGAAAGAAAATGAGGCATTGGTTATGATTCCATATCTTATGATTCCAAGAATTACGATCCCATTGATACAAGTGTATATAAAACAAAACAGAAATGAAACGTATTCTTTTCATTCGCAATTTTAAATAACGAATAGAAAAGATAACGCATAAACAGAGTTTATCATCTTCTTTAAATGGTAAAATGCATTCCATAATTAATAGCGAATAAAGAAACGAACTTACCAAAACATCATAGGAAAGAACTTATGAAGTTTCATCTTACTCAGGAGTCAGTTTGCCTGAACATCACAAAATCCATTCACCTTAAATTTCTGGCAACGAGAACTCTTGAAATTTCCTAAAAAATGAATTTTAACAGACTTTTCTTTCAATTTTTTAAATTTTAGCAGGCAATTTAATATTTTAACGGATGATTTAACATTGTAACAGAAATAGTAACAAGGGAAAGATAGCATGTGTAAAAATGGGTGAAAGGACATTTAGAAAACTAGAAATAATTGGAAATATAATTAAAAAGCAAAGAGAAATGTGAAAATTTTCAGCTTTTGTGACAAATGCTACTTCCTTTTCTTTTTCTGTTTAAATTGAGGTGTGTATTGAATTTCATGACAAAATAATATATATACATACATACATATATATATATATATATATATATATATATATATATATATATATATATATATATGTATGTCGAAGATGAAAGAACACCGGAGCCTTTGGAATTTTGGGAAAATCCCGCAACATTGTAATCTAGTTTCTATCATAGCTGTAATTAAACAATTGTAGTCATCCAGCCCGATTGTAATTGTTCGAAACTCGTGATAGTGAGCTTGGGCTCGAGGCGACAGCCGGTCGCCGAACGAGGCCGCGGTCAAGGGTTACCTAAACAAAGGCATCGAGTAACCGTATAGCTCTTTTTGAAAGAATATAGCAGCGGCACGCGACAATAAACACTCCAACGGATTCTGTCCCGCGGCCCGCTATAGATCTTAGAATTTATTTAGCCGAGGTTCTTCAAACCGACAAATAGTCTTAGTCTTCGCAGCTCCTAAATCTGTCATCTACTGCGGAGAGATACGAGAAATCTTCTTTTCTCAAGTACGACGCTTCCGCTAGCAACTCTCTCCCTCAAGGGTGGCTAGCATCCTTTTCTAACCGTCGATATGGAAATTGACTAATTAACAGCAACGTCGATTTCCCTCTCCTTCTGAACAAAGGCATCGCTCCACGAATCCGATGATCTCGTGCCCTTAGACACACCCCGTCATAGTTTTCCTCTGGGGCATCATCGCGACGGAAAGTCACTCTCTTGTGAGACCTCATCCACGAAAAGAGTAAAGCCTTTACGACCAGTGAATTCTTCACGGTTTATTAATTGAGAGTCAGACTTAGATTTGATGAGAACGTGTATCTATCATTCCTCTGACCGCGGACTCGTTATCAAACCCGGGACCATTGTCCTCCGTGTCCCGAGTGCCTAATCGCCGCGGATACTTACCCAGACTGTACCGCTAGTATTGTAATAAATTTCACCTGTGTTGAACGCATCAATGGCTAATTCCCACGAGGATTCATTTGACGCCCACAACCCTAACACCTGCGATCCCTCGACATATATATATATATATGTCGGAGATGGAAGGAAAACCGAAGTCCTTCCTTTGAGATTTTGGGAAAAGTCCTCTACTACTTTAGCCTGGATTCTATCATAGCCGTAATTAAGCAATTGCCATTCTGTCTGATGGTAATTGTTCGAGATTCGTGATAGCGAGATTGGGCTCGAGGCGACAACTGGTCGCCGAACGTAGCCACGGTCACGGGATGGACGTTTTGCCTGATGGAGGTGTGGAATGGTTGTATGGTTCTCCCTAGGAGTGTGTTGTGGCGGCATACGGCCTGAAGAACGGGCCTAGCCACGTATCATTTTGCCTCGGAGGTGTCAACATAATGGGACACACGTTGTATTGGTAATCGGTAATCGGACTCCAGGCAGAGGTTGCCTAGCAACGACGCTTGGAACTTTCCCGACGCTTCTGTCGAGCATAAGAAAACAAAATGCAATCGTACAGCGAGAGAGATTTCCATCGATCCGCCATTCGTGTGATCGCCTTGGAAAGTGATACATCGAGCAGAAGTATCGAGCGTCTATAAAACCGTATTTTGCGATTAGAGACATTTTGCTTGGTAACGAGTTATCCCTTTGACCGTGGATTCGTTTGAACCCAATAAACATTAATAATAGTGTTCACCAAATTTATTGTTTGTAATCGTGTTATTCGTTAACTTAATATTCGTAACCTTAATATTAGTTAAACCTAGTTTTGTTAAATTTAACGTTAGTTAGATCCGTTGTTCGATTAACTTAGTATTAGTTCTGTAAATACGTTAGATTTAAGTTCTACTTGCCAATGATGAAAAATTCAAGTGAGGAATCGTTACGCGCCACAAATTCAAATGTTCTTCCGACATATATCCCTATTTATTTTCATCCTATCACTTGAATTATAAACATCTGTTTATTCAATTACAAAATTTAGGCATTTAAGCATTTAAGTTCTATTTCATTTTAATATTTTGATTTATTAGAATATAAAAGCCTATATATATATATATATACATTACAGACTAGTCATCCCAATGTTATGTTAAATACTGATAGAAATACAAGTTAATGGGTTACAATCATGGTTCACATTTATTACAATCCCATATGCATATCCCATATGATTTCATCGGAAATGGATGTTACGTATTTAACAAATTTACCATTTTATCAGTAACTTGATGAAATTGTCTTGGCTTTCGGATCATCATCATTCGGACGAATCTTTAACGTGCTTGCTTGCATGTATGTTATGTTTCTAGTAAAAAAAAATCTGCGAATTGAATATACGTATCACGGGATGTATGTATATATGTGACATGTAGTAGTATGCACATAACTCGTATCAACCTGACACTGATTTTATACTCGTCGTGATTTTACTTGATGCAGTTGATGCACGTCCCCCACACTGGCAATGAACCTGTTACGACCGTTCACGGAGAGACGCGATAGCGAGGAAAGCGCGTCAGCGAGAGCCGTAAATTCTCGCTACGATTTTGATAATCGACGCCGCGAATTAGTCGTTCCACTGTTTCGGTTAAGATAACAGAGGTGGTTAAATGAAGTTAACACTGAATTAACAGGGTTAACAAAAATGATATATTTTACAATATGCAGATCAAAATACAAAGGCACGTCAATGATTATTTAACGATTGTACAGTTAAATTGATGTAGTAATTCGACTCGACTTTACAATTGCTCTGTGTAATTGAGAGACTAAGCGACTTGGGTTTTGCTCGTTTGACAGTTTAGTGCATTCCGTTTGAATCCTCGATCGATACTGATTGCCCTTCGATGGTACCTTTGTGATCTTTGTGGGTGGCGACTCCCACCAGCTCGGGTCACGCCACCGATCACGCCACAGATCACGCTAGGATCACGCCATGATCACGCGTGTCACCTTTGTGTGTAGTTAAAATAACGGACCAACTCGAAGGTTCTGGAACTCGCTTTTGTTGATATCGGCCGATACGTTTGTATATTTGTCGGGCCGCTTGAGACGGTTCGTCTGCGACATTGTAGTGCCACGAGCGACGGTTAAGAATACGGCCTGTGGTAAGCCTCGTGGCGTAACATACTCCCCCCGTTGAAAGGGTACCGATCAATTAACACGTTGGTCGCCCAGCGTGATTTCGCTAAGTTTCCTGCGGGGCCCAAATCCGACCGCCGGTACGCAGAACGTAAATAGAGCGACAAGCGGGAATTCATCGCCTTCGATTCATCATTTATGATTAGGAAAAGGTTATTTAGTTCTGAAATGGAGAAAGCGATAAGCTTCCTAGCTAAAGTATTCAGATGGATCTCATGGCAGATATCTCAGATCTTTCATTTAGTCGAGAAGCATACATGTGAGACGTACATCCGTGATCTTTTCGTCCTCAAAGTGTTCAGTAAACGGTGTGAAAATATATTTGAAAGTGAGGAGGGTAGCGATGACGGAGTATACAACTATCGTTCGAAGTGTCCAAAATCACCCCAAATGTATTCGGAATGTTTATACAAATACCATGCGATATAGAATAATATAATATATTATCCAGAATATAAATTAATAACAAGTATGGTATAATGTGTTTTTAATATTAAGGTGATTATGTGAGTTGTGGTTGATATCGAAGAACCACTCGAGTATGTTTAACAACAATTAATTTTATTAATGTTTAACAAAAAAAGGCGGTAAACGAAATAACAATTAACAGTCGGTGGTCTTGTTTCGCACGAGAGACGTTACGCACTTCGCAGCTCGGAACCGAACGAACCTTCTCGAGAGAACAAACGGATTCTTTTCTCCGATGCCCGATCGATATCCCGATTAGCGCGTGTTTATTATATGTGCCGCAGCGGTTTCCGCGTAAGCGTTCTTCCGAGGATTCGGCGGCACAAACATAGGGATATCAATGGCCCGTTGGGCACGTCGATGTTGCGCTTTGGCGGCCTAACGCTTTGTATCGCGAAGCCGACGGAACGTTCCGTGGCGGGTACCGTCACAATATTTTTATGTTCTATATCCTATATATAATATCGTATATTTAATTAACTCGAACGAGAAGAGCGTCACCATACTTTGGGCCCCCACGGAAGTATACCCGTCGCATGGATATGTGACGTGGCCACTGTCGCGTAATAATTCAACAAATTATTAGAAGAATGTCGATCTCAAAACAGGAGATCGAGCTCTTTATTTCGACACACTTGTACAATGAAAATGATATAATGTTCGCCGTTTGCAACGATAGACTTTTAAAGTTTATGGTAATTCTGACTTATGCAGACTGCAGACTGACTCGGATGATTTCGGCAGGAGTATTTATATTCTTTTATTTGTTGGAGTGGGAGGAAGACTTTGGTCGTACGGATGTATCACGTTTAGAGTGACTGGATGTTATCCTGGCGGTCACTCGTGATAAGGCGTTTGGTATTTAAATATCTTATCGTATAGTGAGTCAAATTTACCCTGAGACACGACGAACGTGTTAAATGCATCACATTGACGCAATTAAATCAGGTCGATATACAATATTTCAAGATTATGACATTTACTTTGAAATAACTTGGTAAAACGATACAAAATTTAAAAAATGTATCTCTTATCGTATCTCACGCATCCTATCTATCGTATAAAAATATACAAACTTATGCATTAACCTGATAATATAACGCGGTTAATTACACGCGTTAAGACCGAAATTAATCTTCTTTCGATTTCGATGGATACGATATCAGTTCCGGAAGATAATATTGTACCCATCGAGTCGAACGTATTTCTATCGAAAATTGAATCCATCAATGTGTCGGAAATAGTATTGCGCACGCGGAAACAGCTCTCTGTACACTCGACGTTCCTATTTTCCTTTTTCCCTTATTTTTATTCCGTTAAAATCTCTTTTTCCCCGTGACAAATCTTTACCGTCTCTTCATGAAAATACGATACGTATACATAAACCTACAAGACGCGATGAACACGATGATCCGAATCTTAAACTTGAGCCTCTTGCGCGATTTTTCATCGGCCGTGCAAGAAATAACGATGGAAAGGGTTAAAAACGAACGCGGGTCGCAGATTTAGCGAGCGAAAATACCGAAACGGAGAGGGATAGGGAGAGAAAGAGAGAGGTAAAATACAAGCAACGGTACGGGAAACCAATATCGTGACAACAAAATCGATACTGGGCTAAATAAATATTGTTTGAGAGGCCACCGAATTGACAGCGAGTCCCGACGTCTGCACGAATGGAATATTTATTCCGCGGAACTAGGGAACGAAAGTCGCGTAGGGAAACCTACGGCAGACGCTTTGTATCCTTATATGTGAAGTAAATTGTGTTATAGTTTATCAGGATCGACTAACAGTGGTGAAATTAGGGGACGTTCGATGTTAAGGGTCCTCGAGGCTGTCCTTTCAAACTGGGACGTTTGGTTGGACGGTGGCGGGCCTCCCCTGACCTACAGGGTGACGCAGGTGCTCACCGGACACGGGTGCTCCGGTGAGTACCTGCATCGAATCGGGAAAGAGGCGACCGCGCGTTGCCACCACCGCGGTGCGGACGTGGACTCGGCGCAGCACACGCTGCAGCATTGTTGACGAGCGAGAGAGGGAGGAGGGCCGTGACCTCCTTCTGCGAGCAGGTTATGCTTCGAAAGGAGGCTGCGGAGAGGGTGAGAGGATCGGCCGGCGAGACAAAGGCCGTGGTCGCGCTTCGGCGAGGCGCGCTAGGTCCTTCGGTGGGGTTCAAACTTGGGCGATGGCAGTTCAGCCCTCCGGGGCCGCCAAGCACTCCGGTAGGGGAACCAGACATGGCCGCACACCGCGCCACGAAGGGATGTATCTTTGTGCGCGGAGGGGGCTCGGTGTGTGTCGCTCGTAACGGTTCTTGGGCCTCCCTCGATCGCATCAGGGACGATCATCGTGGAGGTTTTAGCCGGTTGAAGTCCGACGCTACCACGCCGCTTTCCCCAGAGGCGGCCTGGCGTCCGTGCGGATTTCCTCCACGTAGAAAAAGAAAAAGAGGCGACGTTCAATGCGAGGAATAAATTTTGTGGCCAGTCGTCAGAACGAGGGTTAACAAAATATTGTTAAACAAAGTTCTGATAATTATATGGCGGATTTTTATGCATTCGTGTAAAGTTCGAAAGTAACATGTAAAATTACATGAAATATCCAAAGCAGAATACTCGTATAATTTTTAATCAGCGAAAATATTGATACTAAAAGTGAAAAGAAAAATTCCTTATGAATACCATAACTAATATGCAATGAAAAGATCTTTCAAGTGAATGTCACCGAAATTAGAATGACAAATTTGCTTAAACCACTCACCTTACGATGCATAACTTCGAAATGAATAGGCTCGAGAGCTATGATACTCCATCCTTCGTGAAAAACACCTGCAACAGAAAGAACAGCGTTGGCATCGACAATAGCTGGGCGAAGATAGATTATCAGCTAATTGGCGTAAATTGTCGCGAATTCTCGGTGTAATTGCACGTTTCGTTCGAATTGAAGCCAGGGGCTTTTCCCATCGTATTTCCGATAATTCGTAAAGAATCTCTCTCCTCTGCTTGTTTTTTTATTCAAACACCAGATACATCGGCTCCTTGACAGTTTTCGCCTGCCTGTTTTCCATTCTTTTTCTGTTGTAATCGACGGGCATGGTTCGCAGTTAACTCGGTGTAGGATGGTCAACTGCACGATATCTCAGGTGAATTGGTTTTTTTATCACAAAGGTCTGCAGCTTTTTGTACTTAGATCTATCGACTGCGCATTTTTGTATCCCTGGATTTCGAGCCGGTTAGATTCGGCGACTCCGCAACCGAAAAATTTTTTGCGGATGGAAAATAGACCCGATATACAGGGTGTTTCGCGGGTCCATAATAGATCGTTTCACAAAGATGATTCAACCCTTTCGCTACGGCAGTGTGCTCCGTCGGAGTGACGCCGCCGTACGGGCCACCGTGCCTCCGGAATAGCGCTACTGAACGGAGCACTGCGACGGAAAGCGTGCATATGTTGCGTGTTCGGACCTACATCTTTCGCTGCAACCTCGTCATCATCCGGATCGTACGATTCTTTAAGCGTTGTACAACAACATATTTGGAGATTTTGCAATTATTAGCAATAAAAACATATTTAAGAATTAAAAATTACGCTCTACAATAACAAATTAAAATTCTCAAAAATTCGAAGCAGGGGATGACACACAATCCCACATTTTTTTAATTTATTTATTTATTTATTTTATTTAAAATTTTACAATTTGTCCAGTAAGACATTTGGTAAAATATTATATCTTATAGAATAAAATATAGCATATGGATGACTACCCCCAGCGGGATACCATCTTCGTGTATGTTAGGTTATATCCTTTTTGAGATCTGCTGGGTGCACAATTGTACATTACAGTTTTTACATTCATACGCTGTTTCGCGTACAAACACACCTACTACTCCATCCTAAAGTCCCACTTAACCAATAGACAATTCATGGTAAAATACTTAGACGCCACTAACACAACATTCCCGATAGAAGCTGGTCATACCCCAAGGTAGTGTCCTCGGACACCTGCTGTCCTCCATTTACACTGCCGATTTACCAATATCAACAGAAATAATTATAGCAACATTTACTGACGACACAGCGCTACTAGCTTCCCACTCAGATCCGATAATTGCGTCATCCACTCTCCAGCGTTCTCTCGACTCTATGGAAAAGTGGTTTCGTAAATGGGGCTTCAAGATTAACGAAAAAAAAATCCACACATGTAAACTTCACGCTGCGAAAACAAACCTGCCCTCAGGTTACCATTAACGATACAACGATTCCTAGTAAGGACACTGTCAGATACCTGGGCATGATCCTGGACAGAGGATTAACTTGGAAAAATCACATCACAGACAAAACAGACGAAGCACCTCAAGGCTCACTGGCCGACGCTCCAACCTAAGCACACAGAACAAAATCACCCTGTATAAGATCGTAATAAAACCTGTCTGGACCTACGGAATCCAACTATGGGGAACAGCAAGTAATTCCAACATTGAAATACTTTAATGCTTCCAGTCTACCTCCTGGCAAAAATTCCAGATAAGATGATCCGCTATGCACATCTTTAACATCGTTCTCCACACGCTTCGTGTTCTCTTTCAGTAGGAAGCGACGTTTTTCAAGATACTAGAGAGTTTCTGACAGTGTCGCGGAAGACCAGCGGCTACTGGAAAACACCATCGACTCTCTTCTTGGCCTTGTTTCGACAGAATACGAAGATTCTTCATTTTCCCAGCCGAATAAGTGGAGATATTTTTGAGCGCGTACAAGCGCCGAACGAATTGATACGACCGCAATGAGAAAATTTCTGAAAAGAGACTTCGCTAGGAAAATACAGACGAGGTTTACGCTATGCTCGAAGAAACGAAAATTTCTATGAAACAGCGAGGTCTGGGGTATCC